>CM020178.1:39440146-39489172 GCA_009805545.1 Oryza longistaminata
GTTTTGTTGTGCTGTGCACGAGAAGAAGTCGCTGCTTTGGGGGAGCTTACCGGCGAGGGCGACGAAGCTACGGCTCAATGCGGCTCGATCCGGAGTGGTGTTCGCGGCGATTTGGCTCCGGTTGGGCGCTGCTTTGGTGAATCCGGCGGCGTTGACTCCAGCTGGGAGGAGAAGGCCGGATCTTTGCGGTGTTCTACACGGGCGAGGGCTGCCTTGTGGTTTCTTTGGGGGTGTTCTTAGGTGGGGATTACCTGCATTTCGGGTAAATTGATGGAATGCTGCTGTATATTGCAGGCGTTGTTCTCTGAGTTTGAGTAGTCTTGTTTCTTGGGTTTTGTTTTCTAGGTCACATTTGGGGGGTAAAGATTGGGTTTTGGGGGACTCATCACTGGCTCTTTCTTGATTACTAGTTTAGCTGCATTAAGCTAAATATTAGTACTTTGGTTCATTCGTTTGTTTACGCGAGCTATTTTGTTTGCAGGTTTAGGGAGTAAAGGGAAATGGATGTGGAGAAGCCTACTTCGAAGGGACATGGCTTCTTTAGCCTGTTTGATTGGGGCAAGAAGTCCAAGAAGCGGCTGGTCAGTGGAAATGGGAGCGATTCTCCGGCTCCAAGTAAGTCAATGTGGCACAGGAGTCCAGTCATTGCTATAAACTCGATACATCATTTTTTTTTTCTCAAATGGACGGAGGAATTAGGATTGCATACTGATACTTCCTTTGCAGGGGTTTCTGAAAATTTCAGGGAATCTGATGGTGGCACACCAAGCACTCGACCAAATTCGGTGCGTGTTGATGCAAGCAATCTTATTAGTTTTTTATTTTTTTTGTGTTATTTATGTGTAATTGTGTATGCATAATTGTTGGCAGTTCCTTGAAGATGCACCGAGTTTGAAGGAAAGCAGTGAGCACAGTTGCTCATCTTCAGTGGTTGACGATGAAGCTCTTGCGAGGAGGGGCCCCACTGTTGTAGCAAGGCTTATGGGTCTGGATTCCATGCCCGCAGCAAGCTCATCTGGATCCTATACGATGCCATTAACTGTGCAGCAGTCCCCCCAGAACAGTACTATCCATGATGAGTTCATTGGCAGAAGCTATGTTGGCAGTCCTCATAAGATGCCCGGTAGTCCTCATAAGATGCCTGGTAGTCCTATTGACCGGTTTAGGATGGAAGCATTGCCACCAAGATTTGCCAAAAGGACACTGTCGGTTGCGCAAAACAAGTTGTCCCCCATGAAGAATCCTAATCATATATCTAGCAGAAATGCCGCTGATATAATGGAGGCGGCGTCTAGGATTATAGGGACTGGAGTTGAGGTTATTAGCCCTTACAGAGTTCGTGATGTTGGATATGCAAATACTGTTCGTGTATACAGCCAAAGAGAGATTGCGATAGTCCAACAAAGGCCACCAAGAATGAATGAAGCACTGAAGAAGCGTGATGGCTTGACATCTTATAGGCTACCAACTGGAAAGCCTTTGGATGGAAGTCTGAAAAGTTCAGGGAACACCTCTGCTTCTGTGGTCTCACAGTCAAATGGAGGTGCTCCAGTTGGCCCAAAGGTCAAGGCCAGCAGTCGATCATCACCAGATTCTAGAGCAACTAATGTTCAAGGAAGGGAAGATATAAGCAAGATTAGCAGAAAACTTGCAACTCGGGATCCTGAGCGGAGAATGGTTGAGAGAAATGGGATTAACCAAGGGAAGAATAACAATCAAGTGGGCATGGCAAGTTCGTCCAATGTGCTTGTGCAAAATAACAGAAAGCAAAATGCTATGGTTAAGCACAAGGTGAATTCCAAGCCACCAACACCCAACCGGCAAAGAAGCAACACACATTCAATAAATGGCACTATGAGAAAGGTTGGGACTGCCGGCACACCGTCTGAAAACAATACTCAAGGTAACAGAAACGTGGAATTGCGGTCAACTGGCCATGCAAATAGAAGGCAAAATTCTACAGCCAAATCAATCCCCAAGCCAGGAAGATTACCAGATAGGAGGATACATTCAGTGAAAACCCGTCCAAGTGATAAAGATATTGCTGACAGAAGCCAAAGGCGTGTTCAGCACAATATTGTAATAGATGAGCAATCACCTTTTTCCATGAACAAGAAGAAAATTAGCACTGATATTGTTTCATTCACATTCACCGCACCAGTTGATAAACCATTATCTGGTTATCGCCTACCCAATCATTTAGTGGAAAAACAGTTTATGAAAAACGCGAGCTCAGTGCCAAATTCAAGCGAGACATCGAGTGCTAAATTTGATTCAATTGATGGTGATTATTTGGGTCTCCTTTTAGAGCAGAAGTTGAGAGAACTTACTTCTGGGGTTAGGTCACCCTACTGTAAGCCAGCCAAAGATGTTCGGATATATGCCCCATCATCAGTTCTGGAAGATTCACAATCAGCATGTGAAACATCGAGCATTGCATCTACTGATTATGATAGGGAGTCCGTCCAATCCTATAAGGATGGAAAAGCCAGTTTCACCCAGACAGATCTTACATCAAAGAGTGGTCAGGTATGGAATCACAGGCAATTCTGTTGCTATCGTGCCCACCTTTTTCTCCTATGCATATCATTTCCATTGCTGTGAGCATATGATAAATACCTGAAAAGGTTATTCAGATTCTGTGTTTCACCTGTTGGGAGCATGGAAAAATATTAACTACTCCCTCCGTCCCATAATAAGTTCATTTTTGGCCTCCCCCATTTGTCCCAAAATAAGTTTATTTTTGAATAATCATTGCATCGGAGTTTGTGAAAGTAGGGAATAAATGTATTGGGAGTAGATAAAGCAGGGAATAATTGTATTGGGATTTGATAAAGTAGGGCTATTCTAGTCTTTTCGATGTTGTATTGGTATATGTGGGATAGGTGAAAAATGAACTTATTTTGGAAGGGAGGGAGTAGTTAATTAGGCATATTATCTTTTCTTCATGATAGCTGCGATAAATGCAGAAACTGATATGGTTAATTTATCTTTTATTTTCAAGTCAGAGAATACTTTGATTCTCAGTTGATAACATCAAAAAGTTTGTCCAAAGAATATGTTGTCCATCAGAATTCAGAAATAAGAGCAATAGATTGATATGATAACCCTATCATATTTGGCATATTCTCGTTACATCACGAAAACGACCAAACCGATCCCCAAAATTCCCCAAATTTCCTTCCTTTTTAATAAACCTTTCGTCATAAAGACGAGAGAGAGAGAAGAGAAGAGCAGCAAGAGAAGAAGAGAGGACAAGTGAGAGAAAAAAAAGGCTTCTTTTCTCTCCAATCTCTCTCTCTCTCTCTCTTCTCCTCCTCCTCGCCCACCTCAGGCAGCCGCATTAATGGATTCCGCGGCCGCGGCCTCCTCCTCTGATTAGTTAGCATTAATCTCTCCTGTCACTTTGCATAATTGCGACCTGTACCAGCACTAGCTCGTATGGATGCTTGGCTTGTGGAGAAGACAAAAGACAACAAGAGCAGGATGGATTGGATTGGATGCTCTCCATACGTAGTAGAGTAGTACTACACTTTCGTTGGTTGGTGAAATGTTCAGTCAGGTTAAAGTGTACGTCTTAACCACATAGGAGTATTTTTTTCCCTTTTATACGCCTTGCTAGCTGCTTACTTACTGTCATGAGTAATTACTGTTACTAATTAACCGGGGAAACAGTACCCGGTTGCAGTAATTAATGCACATGATTAACGTAATTACTCCAAACCTTGACTGAAACCGTAGCCCAGTTCATGCGGATTTGTTGGTTGGGGTGGTTGTGTACTTGTGGGTATCCTACGAAGGATTTGCAGTAAAACTAAAGAGAGTGTGTTGTCAAGGCCCTTTTGAATCGCAGGAATGGAAAAATGGAGGAATAGAAAAAACATAGGATTCTTACAGGAATGCAGGTGCAAAACAGATGATTGGAATATACAGGAAAAACACAGGAACGACCGTTTGATTGGACCGCAGGAAAAAACGCAGGAACCGGATGAAAGATATAGACTCAAAGGAATTTTTCCATGAGGTTGGACCTCTTGCTAACTTTCTTCCAAAATCTCTATAGGATTAGCCATTCCATAGGAATTTTAAAAGATAGTATAGGATTCAATCCTTTGTTTCTAAGGCTTTTATAGGAATTTTTTTCCATAAAATTAAAATCCTTCAAATTTTCTATACTTTTCCTACAAATCAAAGGGCCCTAAAGCTTTGGATTAGATGTAAAAGAAAAAAACTGGTTTGGACACGATGATAAGCTGCAACATCAGCGGAAATCGACGAAAATGATGAAGACGGCGACGGGAATCGTCTTTTTTCTGGGTGAGAGCCGGCAACCGTCGATAATGCGTACGCATGATTGTACACTACCACCAACTACTGACGTCTACGGTGCACCGCCGCCGCCGCCGTGGCCGTGGCCGTCGCCGGCGGCGCCCATTTCGTGAAACAACCTTGTCATTTTAGGGTGCAAGCGATATGCCGTGGTGTGTCTGCGTTTTACCCGTTTAAAAGCATTTAAAACTTTAGTAAAGTGTGTAATGTAACAACGGCAAGTTTTTCGAGCTTCTAAACAGTGTACGACCTTTTTTATAAAAATACTATTTTATACAAACTTTTAGAAAACTATTTTCAACTTTATAATGCTTACTTCATTCATTTGTACTCTCAAATAATTGTTACAAAAGCATTCAGTTATTTAGTTATTCATTAAAAAAAACTGAATAAAGTAAAAGGATATACCAGTAATGTCTTCTTTGGAACATAGAAATATTAGAAGATTTTTATGAGAATCAAGGTCTTCTTTGAGAGGATGATTTTTCAGTATTTTTTTTTGTAGGAATTGAACCAATATCTAGTACTGATTTTTCGCGAACGCAGTATCTACTGAAATTTGTACTATTAAATTCATGCACTGCAATAAATAGCCCAAAACCAATTTATATAATTGTTTTTATAATTCGTGTGTTGGCAAGACCTTCCATTTCATTGTTAGGTGTACTATTATCACTGTCCATCTCCTCTATGCCGTGGACATGACCATCTGGTTGAAATAAATTTTTTGGTACCATATATGATCTGTTAACTGTACTGGCCACTGGGCTCATCGTGTCCTACTCTTAAACATGATCTGTTTCAGCGGGTCCAACACACCGAAAAAACCCATCTAATTTATTTTACCAGGCGAAGCACCCCCACACACAAAGAGCCAAAATTTGTGATTTAGTTCAGCGCAAAGTCTAGATTTTGATTGAAATTGAAGATGATGTGACTGAAAAGTTGTATGTGTATGACAGGTTGATGTGATAGAAAAATTTGGATTCAAACTTTGGATCTAAACACAGCCCAAATGATCCAAACCCAACAGCCAAATCTCGTTACATCACGAAAACGACCAAACCGATCCCCAAAATTCCCCAAATTTCCTTCCTTTTTAATAAACCTTTCGTCATAAAGACGAGAGAGAGAGAAGAGAAGAGCAGCAAGAGAAGAAGAGAGGACAAGTGAGAGAAAAAAAAGGCTTCTTTTCTCTCCAATCTCTCTCTCTCTCTCTCTTCTCCTCCTCCTCGCCCACCTCAGGCAGCCGCATTGATGGATTCCGCGGCCGCGGCCTCCTCCTCCCACCACCTCCGCCACCTCTCCACCTCGCCGGACCTAATGTGACGGCGGCGCGGATCCCTCCACGGCGGCGGCTGGGTCCAAGAGGTGTGGTCTTGTGTTGTGTTGTGCACGAGAAGAAGTCGCTGCTTTGGGGGAGCTTACCGGCGAGGGCGACGAGCTACGGCTCAATGCGGCTCGATCCGGAGTGGTGTTCGCGGCGATTTGGCTCCGGTTGGGCGCTGCTTTGGTGAATCCGGCGGCGTTGACTCCAGCTGGGAGGAGAAGGCCGGATCTTTGCGGTGTTCTACACGGGCGAGGGCTGCCTTGTGGTTTCTTTGGGGGTGTTCTTAGGTGGGAATTACCTGCATTTCGGGTAAATTGATGGAATGCTGCTGTATATTGCAGGCGTTGTTCTCTGAGTTTGAGTAGTAGAAGCCTACTTCAAAGGGACATGGCTTCTTTAGCCTGTTTGATTGGGGCAAGAAGTCCAAGAAGCGGCTGGTCAGTGGAAATGGGAGCGATTCTCCGGCTCCAAGTAAGTCAATGTGGCACAGGAGTCCAGCATTGCTATAAACTCGATACATCATTTTTTTTTTCTCAAATGGACGGATTGCATACTGATACTTCCTTTGCAGGGGTTTCTGAAAATTTCAGGGAATCTGATGGTGGCACACCAAGCACTCGACCAAATTCGGTGCGTGTTCATGCGATCAATCTTATTAGTTTTTTAGTTTTTTTTTTGTGTTATTTATGTGTAATTGTGTGTGCATAATTGTTGGCAGTTCCTTGAAGATGCACCGAGTTTGAAGGAAAGCAGTGAGCACAGTTGCTCATCTTCAGTGGTTGACGATGAAGCTCTTGCGAGGAGGGGCCCCACTGTTGTAGCAAGGCTTATGGGTCTGGATTCCATGCCCGCAGCAAGCTCATCTGGATCCTATACGATGCCATTAACTGTGCAGCAGTCCCCCCAGAACAGTACTATCCATGATGAGTTCATTGGCAGAAGCTATGTTGGCAGTCCTCATAAGATGCCCGGTAGTCCTCATAAGATGCCTGGTAGTCCTATTGACCGGTTTAGGATGGAAGCATTGCCACCAAGATTTGCCAAAAGGACACTGTCGGTTGCGCAAAACAAGTTGTCCCCCATGAAGAATCCTAATCATATATCTAGCAGAAATGCCGCTGATATAATGGAGGCGGCGTCTAGGATTATAGGGACTGGAGTTGAGGTTATTAGCCCTTACAGAGTTCGTGATGTTGGATATGCAAATACTGTTCGTGTATACAGCCAAAGAGAGATTGCGATAGTCCAACAAAGGCCACCAAGAATGAATGAAGCACTGAAGAAGCGTGATGGCTTGACATCTTATAGGCTACCAACTGGAAAGCCTTTGGATGGAAGTCTGAAAAGTTCAGGGAATACCTCTGCTTCTGTGGTCTCACAGTCAAATGGAGGTGCTCCAGTTGGCCCAAAGGTCAAGGCCAGCAGTCGATCATCACCAGATTCTAGAGCAACTAATGTTCAAGGAAGGGAAGATATAAGCAAGATTAGCAGAAAACTTGCAACTCGGGATCCTGAGCGGAGAATGGTTGAGAGAAATGGGATTAACCAAGGGAAGAATAACAATCAAGTGGGCATGGCAAGTTCGTCCAATGTGCTTGTGCAAAATAACAGAAAGCAAAATGCTATGGTTAAGCACAAGGTGAATTCCAAGCCACCAACACCCAACCGGCAAAGAAGCAACACACATTCAATAAATGGCACTATGAGAAAGGTTGGGACTGCCGGCACACCGTCTGAAAACAATACTCAAGGTAACAGAAACGTGGAATTGCGGTCAACTGGCCATGCAAATAGAAGGCAAAATTCTACAGCCAAATCAATCCCCAAGCCAGGAAGATTACCAGATGGAGGATACATTCAGTGAAAACCCGTCCAAGTGATAAAGATATTGCTGACAGAAGCCAAAGGCGTGTTCGGCACAATATTGTCATAGATGAGCAATCACCTTTTTCCATGAACAAGAAGAAAATTAGCACTGATATTGTTTCATTCACATTCACCGCACCAGTTGATAAACCATTATCTGGTTATCGCCTACCCAATCATTTAGTGGAAAAACAGTTTATGAAAAACGCGAGCTCAGTGCCAAATTCAAGCGAGACATCGAGTGCTAAATTTGATTCAATTGATGGTGATTATTTGGGTCTCCTTTTAGAGCAGAAGTTGAGAGAACTTACTTCTGGGGTTAGGTCACCCTACTGTAAGCCAGCCAAAGATGTTCGGATATATGCCCCATCATCAGTTCTGGAAGATTCACAATCAGCATGTGAAACATCGAGCATTGCATCTACTGATTATGATAGGGAGTCCGTCCAATCCTATAAGGATGGAAAAGCCAGTTTCACCCAGACAGATCTTGCATCAAAGAGTGGTCAGGTATGGAATCACAGGCAATTCTGTTGCTATCGTGCCCACCTTTTTCTCCTATGCATATCATTTCCATTGCTGTGAGCATATGATAAATACCTGAAAAGGTTATTCAGATTCTGTGTTTCACCTGTTGGGAGCATGGAAAAAATATTAACTACTCCCTCCGTCCCATAATAAGTTCATTTTTGGCCTCCCCCATTTGTCCCAAAATAAGTTTATTTTTGAATAATCATTGCATCGGAGTTTGTGAAAGTAGGGAATAAATGTATTGGGAGTAGATAAAGCAGGGAATAATTGTATTGGGATTTGATAAAGTAGGGCTATTCTAGTCTTTTCGATGTTGTATTGGTATATGTGGGATAGGTGAAAAATGAACTTATTTTGGAACGGAGGGAGTAGTTAATTAGGCATATTATCTTTTCTCCATATAGCTGCGATAAATGCAGAAACTGATATGGTTAATTTATCTTTTATTTTCAAGTCAGAGAATACTTTGATTCTCAGTTGATAACATCAAAAAGTTTGTCCAAAGAATATGTTGTCCATCAGAATTCAGAAATAAGAGCAATAGATTGATATGATAACCCTATCATATTTGGCATATTAATGATTTTGACCACCATGCTAATGTTTGTGAATTACATCAGCTCCAACTGTACATCTTTAACCCATATGCTTTTCCTGCATGACCTTTGGTGTAAAAGTTTATATTATTGATATTTTGGGATGTTAATAATCCAGATTTTTATTAACAATTAGTTTAGGGATTCTATGCTGTTCTTAAAGGTTATAATATTGTGTTCTGTTAGGAATATCCCTGGCTGTATACCCAACATTTTGTGCCTTTGATTATTATTACATGCATAATTGGTAGTTCCTAGTTTATTTTGTTCCATCTTTTGAAAACTGGCATACTTGGAATGCACGGATGAATCAAGGGAAACACATGAAGCTTCTCGCTGCTATACTAAAGTGGGACACTTATTGTAACTCCAAAACAATGATTACTGCGTCTAAATATACAAAAGAGTAAATTTATCAATGACTGGTTGAGAATTGGTCATTGTGCTAACATTCTCTCTCTTTCACCAGTCATCTCAATCTGTGAAGTATGAAAATGATGCCATGGATCAAATGGAGATAGAGCGTCTTCACCTCAGTCCCCTTTCAACATGGGATGCTTCTGTTTCAACTGAAACCGGTAGCTCAACAGAGAGCTGGAGAAGCGCAAATGGTAAATATACAGGTGCTTGGTTGTTGCTGGAGCATTAGCCGTTTATCTTCCTCAAAATCTTATATATTTTCCCTCTTTATAGGAACCAAAGTATTTAGCTCAACGGAAGGAGCAACAACGTCTGATTCTGCATGCTTCAGTAAATTCCTGGAAGCTGACGCTTTCTCGGAGTATTCTGACACAGCCTCATCAATCACTGTGACTACGACGGACATCCCCCCATCAGATAGCAGCAGTTCAAGTCGAATGGATTGCAGACAGGAGATTGATTTTATAAGAGAAATATTAAACACCAGTCCTCTTAATGGTCAAATTTGCTCGTGTTTGGAGCGATTCATTAACTCAGATATCCTGGATCTACAACTACTGGAAGACTTAGACGGCGATATTCGGCTGGCGATGGGTGTAGCAGAGGGCAAAACACTCCGAATGAATCGGAGGCTGCTCTTCGACTGTGTAAACGAGATACTGAGTGTGAGATGTGCATACTACTTCAATGCCGGCTACGGCTCATGGTTCTTGGGGATGGCAATTCTGAAGAAGCTCACAGCTGAAGAAATCTATGCGGAGATGACTGATCTAAAGGTTGCTGAGGAGTGGATGGTGGATGAACTCGTGTACAAAGAAATGAGTAGTCCTCTGGGGAGCTGGGTAGATTTCAAGTTGGAGTCATACGAATCTGGCATTGACATTACAACAGAGTTGCTTGGTTCCTTGATCGATGAAATGGTTGCTGATCTACTACTAGTGTCTGACACTTCTTTGTAGCAGGTGTTCTTTTCCCACTAATGATACCAGTTTGACAGCCACAAACAAGGTTTTTGTTCCATATGTTGGTCTCACAAATTGTAAATTGGTAGTAGTTCGGTCATGCAACCGTGCATGTTTTGTCACGAAAGATTGATAATGTTGCTACTAACCTGCCCATTGTTTATCTGATGATTGACCGTCGATGTCTGTCATGATATTCTTGAACTGTTCATGTGCCATTTGATTGGAGCACCTGTGGGGATAAAATAATTACTACCATCTGCTGTGTGATGTTGTCCCTCCTGTAACATGTTAATCCTTGCAAAAAAAAACATTGTCCCCATTCACCCCATGGTCAATTGAAGTAACTTCCACTGCATCTTTAGCTTCTCCTTTCAGTTTCTTCGAATAGTAGTTGTATTTTTCTGATTTGTCACATTTATAGTGGCATATATCCAATTAACCCTTTATTTAATAAATAATTTGGTGGGGGTGTCATGGATTATGAGAGTGTAGATCTCATATGCATTGAGCATCGGAGGCAACACGGATGCGGCCGTGACCACAAGAGTGATGTTAAGTCTAGTGATTCTACCGTCGCTCCGCCTTCAAGTCCAGTGATTATGCAAACAACTCAGCACACTAACTATCTTCTCTCTCCTTTTTCTTTTTACCTTTGATGGTTGGGGAACCGCTAGATCTAGCAAGGAGGAGCCTGAATCTAGCATCTTCGCTCTTCGTCGGGTCAGCTCTTGCCTCCCTAAGCCCCTGCAAGTCTGAGACCCCCAGCCTCAATGACGACCATGATAATAGTGTGCATGATGACAGGGGAGGAGAAAAACACATGGCTCATGGAGAAAGAGCGATGGTGCGTGAAGCGGCAGCTATAGTGGTTGCCGGTGGTCTGAGTAGTTCCGAGTTTGTTGTATTTTTTTTCTCTAAGTACCGTTGACATGCCATCACGCACACAAAAAATAGGGTAATACTCCCTCCGTCCCACAATATAAGGGATTTTCAGTTTTTGCTTGCAACGTTTGACCACTCGTCTTATTCAATTTTTTTTGCAAATATAAAAAACGAAAAATTGTGCTTAAAGTACTGTAGATAATAAAGTAAGTCACAAATAAAATAATTAATAATTTCAAAAAAAAATTAAATAAGACGAGTGGTCAAACGTTGCAAGCAAAAACTGAAAATCCCTTATATTGTGGGACGGAGGGAGTATTACCCTATTTTTTGTGTGCGTGATGGCATGTCAACGGTACTTAGAGAAAAAAAATACAACAAACTCGGAACTACTCAGACCACCGGCAACCACTATAGCTGCCGCTTCACGCACCATCGCTCTTTCTCCATGAGCCATGTGTTTTTCTCCTCCCCTGTCATCATGCACACTATTATCATGGTCGTCATTGAGGCTGGGGGTCTCAGACTTGCAGGGGCTTAGGGAGGCAAGAGCTGACCCGACGAAGAGCGAAGATGCTAGATTCAGGCTCCTCCTTGCTAGATCTAGCGGTTCCCCAACCATCAAAGGTAAAAAGAAAAAGGAGAGAGAAGATAGTTAGTGTGCTGAGTTGTTTGCATAATCACTGGACTTGAAGGCGGAGCGACGGTAGAATCACTAGACTTAACATCACTCTTGTGGTCACGGCCGCATCCGTGTTGCCTCCGATGCTCAATGCATATGAGATCTCAGCAAGCTAAGGCTGCAATGTGCAATTACCAGTTGTGATCCATGGACATATCAAAACTGTCTTACCCCAGATATGTTTTTATGCCAGTTTTGTTCCTTCTGTTGATTATATTGCAGTAGGTGTTGGCTGAAAACAATCATTGGGAAGCTAATGTGTAATGGATTGAACTAATACGATGGCATTGATGCCTCTATGTTCTATTTTCTGTGCTGTTGTGCAAGGTCTTTCTTAGATGGATGCTTTTCTCTGCAATTAAATTGTTCCATCTAGTCTGTGTTGGTGAATTGACTTGTCACTTCATTTCTCTGCAATTAAATTGTTCCATCTGGTCTGTGTTGGTGAATTGACTTGTCACTTCATTTTAATCACAATCAGGACTACAAAGGAGGGATTCAAGTTTGTGTCGGGATTAAGTTGGCAGCATGTCGTCAAACAAGATAGAGCTTGACCACAAGGACATGGTCCATGATTCTGCCATCGACTACTACGGGAAGCGCCTTGCCACAGCCTCCTCGGACTCCACCGTGCAGATCAGCAGCATTGGAGGTGCATCCGCGCCATCCCAGCTGCTCGCAACCCTTAGTGGACACTATGGACCTGTGTGGCGTGTTGCATGGGCCCATCCCAAGTTTGGTTCGATTCTTGCATCCTGCGGCTACGATGGCCGTGTCATAGTTTGGAAGGAGGGTGCAGCTGGGCAATGGTCTCAGGCTCATGTATTCGACAACCACAAGTCTTCACTCAACTCCATTGCTTGGGCTCCGTATGAGCTTGGCCTTTGCCTTGCCTGTGGCTCTTCCGACGGGAGCATCTCTGTCATGACCATGCGCCCTGATGGAGGATGGGACTCCGCAACAATTGAGCAAGCACACCCTGTTGGGGTGATGGCAGTCTCATGGGCTCCAGCAACCGCACTTGGTTCCATTGTTGGCTCAGGGGAACTTGTCCAGAAGCTCGTCTCTGGTGGCTTCGACTGTGTTGTCAAGGTGTGGGCTTTTGTCAATGGCAGCTGGAAGCTGGATAGCGCTCTGCCCTCCGACATGCACACGGACTGCGTTAGAGATGTATCCTGGGCACCTGTTTTGGGCCTCGCAAAGTCTACAATCGCCAGCGCCTCTGAAGATGGTAAGGTTGTCATCTGGACCAAGGGGAAAGACGGCGACAAATGGGAAGGGAAGGTGATGCATGACTTTGAGGCTCCGGCATGGAGGGTGTCCTGGTCACTGACCGGAAACATACTGTCCGTGGCGGCCGGCTCCGGCGATATCACACTGTGGAAGGAGGCATCAGATGGTCAGTGGGAGAAGGTGACCAAGGTGGAGCCATAGGAAGCCTCGGCTGTGGCCTGCAGTTTGCATCTCATATCAGATTCAGTCAGATACATGTTTCTAGTAGCAATGGAATCCACGAGTGTACTGATAGATACTCAAATTCTCACTTGTTATCATCATCATCTTTGGATGGATGTTGTTCTTACCTGAACAGAGTTGTGCTGTGTCTGTTTAGACCTGTAATTTACTGGTGCACTTGTGGTTTCTTAGTACTGTCAAATGAGACATCAGACATCTATGAGACGATTAGTCTAGTTTCTTCCTTGCGCTTTGACATAGTTGAATAAAGTAATTTCTTAATGCACATATAGGTGGACTTTCAAGTTTTAATAGGGCCGTTGATGAGGGTGTGCCAAGTGAGCGATCAAACATGGTCCCCAAAAGTTAGGGGGTTCTAATTTGTTTATATTTTCATCTATGCCAATGCGTTGCGATATATTTAAAGGCCTCTCATTCTACTTTTACAATATTATACTCTTATTCATTTGTTGATTTGGTTAGAACAAGCTTGTTTTTTCAGCTTCAATAAGTATTCGATGGCAATCATGGTCAACTCAAAGAGGTATAGCTCATGACGATGATATGAATCACTGCATTAAAGATTTTATTTTTCTGCTTAATAAAAATAAATCACTGCATCATGACACAATATTTTTCTAACATTCATTTAAAATTCCTCTTCTGACTTCAATAGAGCTTCAATGCTAATTTATTCCTGTTTCTTTTATGGGTGTTAAATCGTGTTTCCCATCGGGACCTCAAATTCTAAGTATGGCGCTGATAGAACTTTAATGAGATCATAGATGTGCAGTTGATTTTCATTTGTTTGAGCGATTGTTAGGGGGTGTGGTGTTCCATGTGTACTAGTATTTGTTTTAGCGTGTGTTTTGGTGGTGTGGTGTTTTATGTGTACTAGTGTGTGTATCTACCGTGTAATAAAAAATAATTTCTTATCCCATGGTGCCTCACTCTTGAAATATGAGAAGGATTTCTCTAATATTTTGAGGTCTCTTCAGAAAAAAAAAAAAAAACGCCAACCTCAACAGCAGTCGTCCGATTCTGATCCAACGGAATTCACATGAGCACATAGGATCCCGATTATTTTTGGGCCTAAATGCTACTCTGAGAAAGGTCTGAGAAGCCCACTAACACTTGCACAGCCCATAAAGGCCCAAACCTCATGCCCAGTTTAGTCTCTAACGCTTTGCAAAAGAAAAACAGAAAAAAAGGGAAAAAAGGAAAAGGGAAAAAAAAAAAAAGTAGGGTTCCGGCGAGCGGGCTACCGGCGGCGAGAAGGCGCAGCTCCGCATCCACCGGCCACCGTGAGGCCTGAGCCCCGCGCCCCCTAACGCCGACGGCCTACACCCAGAGGCGACTCGGCAAGCGGGCTGTGGCGCTAGGCGGCTGCGGCGGCCGCGACCACGACCAGCAAGGAGGAAGGGCTCTCCTCTAATCCTCTCCGTCTCTCCAAGAATCCAACCAGGTTAGTTTTTTTCATCACATTTTTACTCGGGTAATTACCTCTAATCCTCTGCCTGATGGATAGATTGAGATCGAAGTCAGTGAGGGTTCAGAGATCAGGCTTGTTTTTGTGATTTGTAGGCCTAGATCAAGTTGATTTCACAATTCAAAGATGCAATGCATGTTTTATATGATTCGAATGCTCAGATCAGCTTGATTTCACAACCTGGGCACACTCGTCGTCGTGATTCCCTGGGTCCGCTTCGCCTAGTTATTTTGGGGGAGAGATTTTTTTCTGTTATTATACAACTACCTGTTTCTCATTGCTGCTTCTGCTTGTGCTTCTTAGGTAGCAGCTGCTTGGCAGTGGGCAGAGCAACATGTCTAGCAATGTAAGTTACTTATATATGCTTCAAAGAGACTCATAAAATAAGGCAGTGTGGTGCATTTGAGCTGACCTTTTGCTTGTTTTGATGCATAGCCGGTTGGTGTCGATAACACTTTCCGGAGGAAATTTGACAAGGAGGAGTACTTGGAACGAGCTCGGCAGAGGGAGCGGGAGGAGAAGGTCCTCACTTTACATTCCACAATCATTTAAGAAGCTAAAAAAGAATATACTTAATACTTCCTTCCCCCAACCTGTTGTTAACTTTGTTCTGTCTTTTTCTCTCGCTGAAGCAGGAAGAAGTGCGGAAAGGCAAGGGTATGTAGTGCTATGTACTTCAATTCAGTTAGATTTGGATGGATGCATTTTCTTTCTTGTAAAGCTAAATTAATTTCAACTATACATGACAGAAAAGGGCCCTCCTGTGCAAAGGCAACCTTTGAAGCATAGGGACTATGAAGTTGACCTTGAGTCCCGTCTTGGCAAGACTCAGGTTTGCTAGATCATCTTTGCTTTCTAATAAGTCTTCTTCTGTTGCTTTAGCATAGATTTTCCATGTTTCCTCATGCTGCATGATTATGTCTCCCGATTTTTCGTTCTTGTAGTCTTACCATTATTTTCTTTTATCATCAACAAGCTGTTTTTACAAATATGAATGCTCCTCTGATTGAGCTCATAACTGATTATGTTTGTTATTTTTCTCCAGGTGGTAACTCCAATTGCACCTTTGAGTCAACAGGTTCGTCCAGAAATCCCACAGGACATGTAGTATTTTCATTGAGCTTTAATTATTTATTTACGTGCCCTCTGGAATTCACTTACTGTCATTCATTTTGCTTTTGAAGCAGAGTTTTTATCAGAAAAAAAATATCTAGAATTCAGCCTGTGATTCATCTGTCCATGATGTCTGTTCTCGATAGCTGCATTATTAACAATTCTAGTTTCAATTTCAATGATTCTAGAAATTGCCTAAATGTTTTTCATGTTAAATTTATCACCTAAAATTTTGCTTTTAACTCTACTTCCTGACAGGCTGGTTACTATTGTAAAGTTTGTGAATGTGTCGTTAAAGATTCAGCTAACTATTTGGACCATATAAATGGCAAGAAACGTAAGTATTCTGACTTTCTGAGACCTTTGGTTTAGGCTGAGTTGGTATATCAAACCTTCTAATAATCAGTGTTTCGTGGTTTGAATGTTTGACAGATCAGAGAGCATTGGGCATGTCTATGCGTGTTGAGAGAGCATCACTTGAACAGGTATAATATCTGAGCCTATTTGTCGGATCTGCAATTGAAAATTAACAATCCTGCTCCAATTGTTTACAAGTCTTGCTCACTCATAAGTGTACTACATTATGGATTTGTTCATGTGAGACAAGTGAGCCAACGGTTGCATATTTAGCTTCTCGATATTCCTATTGGGAATTTGAAATATGTAGTCAGTACTCTTTTTCTCCTGTTTTTTTTTTCTTAAGTAACTTTCTGGCTGCAGGTTCAGAAAAGGTTTGAGTCACTTAAGAAGAGGAAAGACCCAGGTAGTTTTAGTGAACAAGGTGAGAAAAAGCAACAAAAATAAATATCAAATTTATTTTGTTCTATCTTTGTCCTTAAGATTTATTTCCCCTATCTTTGCCCTTGAGAAGGAAACTGTTATGTGGAATAGCTGCAAAGAGAGCCTTATGAGGAAGTATTATCTAAACATTCTCCTTTTCTGTTCTACACCTTCAGATTTGGATGAGAGAATATTGAAACAGCAGCAAGAGGATGAGGAGAGGAAGCGCCAACGCAAAGAAAAGAAGAAAGAGAAAAAGGTAAGTGCAACCATGCATGCAGATGACTGACATTTCCTTAGTTCACGGTTCTGTTGGCTGTGAAAATTCAGTAGAATTCATGATATTTTCTGCTTTCCTTAGTTCACAGTTCTGTTGGCTGTGAAAATCAGTAGAATTCATAATAAACTGGATGTCAAATGGTTTCAGAAAGAGCTGGCTGCCCAGAATGAACCTGAGGAGGACATAGACCCTGATGTTGCTGCCATGATGGGTTTCGGAGGCTTCCGTTCCTCAAAGAAATGAATGGTCCGTGGCGGCCTTTCTTTGTGACCTGTGGTTTCTTTCAGGTCGAAGAGTATATGCACCTGGATTACAAGATATATTTGTTCCTAAGGAACCAGAACAAGAGCTTTGTGCACCTCTTGATCCAAAGCTGCGAGGGAGTGATTGAGAATAACTTTTGTAACCGCTACCAGATAGTATTTTATCTGTAAGGATGCATGAGATGGTCGAAACAAGTTTAATCTGTGTATTTCGGTATCCAAGAGTGAATGGTGACCTTGCTGTTGTTCGCTTCTCGCTTATGTGAATGATTTCTGAAGTGTTAAAATTACTCTGAACTTTCGAATTAACTCTGGTTTCTGGCACCAAATTGTGTATGCCATTGCTTTCGTGGTAGTCAGATTGCAATATACAGGCATAAGTGAACAGGTGTACTAGTAGATTTACTTCAGTTAAAATCTGGAAGTGTTGAAATAATAATAAACTGATACTCTTCGGTTAAACTCAGTTCGACTGTCCATGATGCTAAGCTGATACTCTTTCAGTCTTCACTCACAAAGCGAACAAAGCCATGCTGCACAAGTCCATAAACTTGTTAATTTGATCAAAACAGATCAGCAGCTCTTCCCGCCTAATTTACAAATCGACAATAGTAAAAACTTAGAATAATATGACTCTTGATGTAAATAACTTTTTTTTCCTTTTTCTCTTAACTACTTATACTTACTCTTTGGTGTACGCGTACATCCTCTTCCAGTCTTCCTCATCCACTCCGTATTAATTGCCTTAACCTTGTCTTAAACAATTACATCTTGTAAGAGACCTCTTTGCCCTTAACCTTGTTAATTAACAGCTTGTGTGTTCCTTATTCCCCACGTTACGTCCACCCTTTGTTTCCCGCCATATTTTCAACTCCGACTCCGAGTTCCAAACCTTTTGGAGAAACCAAAAAATCAACGCCTTATAAATATTGGAAGGGAAGGCCATCCACACACCCGCTTCACATGTGTCAAACCCTAGCTAGCTAGGGTTCTTCACCCTTCACCTCTTCTTCCTCACGTCCGTGCCAACTCTCGCCGCGCGCCATGGCTGAGATCGGCAGGGGCTTGGTGTTCTCCCCCAGCGACGACCAGCTCACCGACGGCTACCTCCGGAGCTACCTTGCCCGGACCAGCCTCGACGACCTGCCCTCCGCCGCCGCCTCCTACTTCCACGTCGCCGACGTGTACTCCGCCCCACCCGATCAGCTCGTCGCCGGCCTCGCCCCGGCGCCTGGCACCGGCGACGGCGATGGCCGGGTGTGGTACGTGTTCACCCCGGTGCGCGTTCTCGGCAGCCGCGGCGCGAGGAAGGCTCGCACCGTCGTCAGCGCGGCGGCGGCGAGTGCTGGCACGCGGAGGGAGGCCCCAAGGACGTCAAGGGCAGCGCCGCCGGCGGCAAGCTGCAGAAGTTCTCGTACAAGATCAAGACGGCGTCGGGCGCCGTCGTCAAGCCCGGGTGGCTCATGGTGGAGTTCTCCTTCCCCGGCTCCGACCACCTCGCGCTCTGCAAGGTCTACCGCTCGCCCCGCACGTCGCGCTACGGCGCGCCCTCGCCGCCGCCCTCCGCCGCGTCGTCACCGTCGAGGGCCGCGCTCGCGCCCGTGTCGTCGACGTCCGGCCGCAAGCGCAAGGCAGAGGAGGAGTCCGACCACCCCGAGGCGCCAGCGAGCAGCGCGCCGCGGCGAACTCTGCCGGCGCCGGAGCAACACGTCGACGTCGACGGCGCTGCAGCAGGCGAGCCGGATCAGGGCGGCTACCTGAGCACTGACCAGCTGGACAGCGTCGCGGCGTTCGTGCAAGAACACGAGGGGGACGAGGAGTTCTACAAGAGCCTCGGGTTCGACGAGCGCTCGGATCCGCAATGCTGGACCAACTTCTTCTTGTCGGCGTTGGAGGAGTTCGGGCCGGCCGCCGCCGCCGTCGCCGCCGTTGAGCCTGGCCCTTGCCCGGAGTACGAGGAACACGATGACACTGCAGCCACTGCTGCGTCCAGCCATGCTTACGACAGCGCCACGGCTGAGCTGGTGAACCTCTCGGACAAGGAGTTCTATGACATCATCTTCTCCGGCGACCAACAAGACGGCGTCGCGGTGGCTGGATGAGCCTCTGAGAATTCCTCCGACGAGCTGTCCAACACTTCCAACTTCATGTGACTTGGTAGATGTTTATTTGTAGCTAGCTACCTAGCTTTGGTCCTCGAGATGTAAAGATTCCCATTGTGATGAACAGAAGTACAGAACTCTCGTAATTACTGTCACTAATCCTCGATGTAAAGTGTCTTGTAGTAGTATCTGGAGTAGAAATTTGATTCTGTTGATTAAGCAATATGTGCCATGCGCAATGTGTTGTTTAGTCAGGCAGGTTGATTATTTCTGTGCGTCTAATTGAATTCACTAGATCAGAATAAAAAGGATTGCTCAATAGTAGTAGGAAATTTTGTAAGTCCCATTAAGATGCAAGGATGCCGCCCGGATGCAGAGTTATGAGACGAACTCGCTAGCTGCTCAATGACTTTTGGCTATTCCATTTATCAGATAAAAAAGAGATTGCGTTACTCCTTTTACTCTCAGCAATGTCTCTAGTAGTGCTAAAAATTCATGGCCTTTCCTCTAATCACTCTGACCAAACACACACACAAAGGAAGAAATGGCAACTTCCTGATTCAGTTGCCTCTTCGTCATGACATATTATCATCTAATAATAATAAGATCTCTAAAGCTCGTCCTTCTTCGCAGCGGAAGAATCAAGCTCGTCCTTCTTCGCAGCGGAAGAATCATCCTTGCTGCTCTTTGGCTTCTCATCAGCAGAGACCTTGATGTCCTGCGGTTTCTCATCACCCGAGTCCTTGGTCTGCTCAGCAACGACAGCAGCCTTGTCATCGTCCGCCTCATCTTCATCATCCTGACGTACAAATTATGGCATGGTGTTTAGCACAAGGTTAGTGTATACTGTATCTAGCGCGGTCTGGAGCTTACACTAGCGTCGTCGTCGCTGTCGTCGATTTTAGAGTTTGCAGATTCCTAGTAAGAAGGAACAGTTAAAAGTTAGAGCTGAAAAATGCTTTTGTTAGTTCTGTCATGTATTACAGGTTATTTTCTGCATCTATAGTTCAAACAAGAAGCAACAGCAAGATATGGCTCAGAAAAAAAAAAGTTTTCCTGCCTACCTCCTCAAGCCTCTTCTTCTCAGCCTCATCAAAGGCGGCTTTCTCAGCCTACACAGACAAATCACGATTTAATTCTTCACAACTAGAAACTGAAACAAAATAAAACAGTAATGTGCACCAAAGATAAGACAACACACATCTTTATGCTTGGCCCAGGTTTCTTCTGCAAATTTCTTGGCATACTCAGGGTCATCAGTGATAAGAATGTTGTCAAACAAAGTTCCCGACTTAACCTGTTACCAATACATTGAATTATTAATGTTTCAACAGAACTACAGAAATTAATTTCAGTTTCATGGAATTCAGCACTAACCTGCCACAGCTCAATGCCAATGTGGTTCAAACTGTCAAAAGCGTAGATGTAAGGATCATCCTTGTAATCTGCACAAACAAAAAAGGAATTCACATGAGCGATAAAAGCATATACAATTCGCTGGATTACCTTGTTTCTTTCTAGAAAAAATATGTTTGGTGTATACCTGTGTTGGGGATCAATGGTGCCTTCCATTTGCCCTTGTAGTTAGGGTTCTTAAGTTTCTAAACACACAAAAAATTTCATGCAATTAGTGAGTAATCGTGATGCTGAACCTAGCTTGTCTAGAGTAAATGAACTATTCAGTCACACTCATACCTTTTGGTTCCATGGTCCCTTGTACTCAGGGTTTGGAATGGTTGGAGCTGTCCATTCTCCATCTTCCTCATCATCCCAGTCCTCAGGCTGTACAGATTGCATAATGTGAAGTTGCATGTTGGACAAAATGATGTGAAATCGCATACTGGTTGATGCATCTCATCGAACTTGTATGAGAAGAATGGAAAATGTCCATTTAAAATAAAAATGGCAACACATACCTTAGTTGCTTCTGGGTCAGTAATTTCCTTAGGGATATCATCATAGCCCTTCAAACGACAATTATTCATAAGTAAAAGAAACCATCAGAGAGAAGCATCAAGGGAAAATAACAGTATATATAGTTCAGTTTAGAAATTTATAATGCTGTGCTGTGGTAGTGTGGTTAGATTTACTCAAAATAAAATGGGTAGTGCAATGTACTCTGCTGCTATCTGAGTAGCAGCAAGCTCACAACATACAGTGCAGTAATGCAGTATTGCCACCCATTTTCATGCAGAAACTCGGTAGAGTGGTATTAGTAAAAACTCAATTAATCTTCAGACAGAAATATCATCTAAAGTTGCACAAACAAAGGAAAGCAACCTCAGGCTTCTTGTCCTCAGGATCAGGAATGTATTCATTGTCGTCCCAGTCTTCTGGCTGCAAACAGTAACATATTACCATATAAGTTATGACCTCTGTAAAAATAGAAGAGCATAGACAGCCTATTCAGAAGTCAGAACAACCAGTGAATTATCTCTAAGTTACCTTCTTGGCTTCAGGATCCCTCTTATTCTTTGGAGGAATAATGTTCCAATCATCATAGATGCTTCCAGTTTGCTTCTCAGTGTTATCGATCAGAATGCTGTATTTGGCGTCAGGACGGATGATCAAGGTGTAGACGTGCGTCAGTTGATCGGTCTCGCATGGCACGTCCTTCTTGATCAGATGGTTCTTGCCGTTCTTTGTAAGGATAGCGTGAACCTTCTTGGTGGCATACCCGCAGATATCTGGTCCAAACATGATGCTGCAATTTCAAAAGAAACCGATCAATCAAAGATGTTGCGCTCTGCAATGAGCACACAGAGGGGAATGCGAAGTGACCAAATTAAACCATCACCTGTACGGCGTCTCGCCACCAAACTTCTTCTGGTCAACATCGCCGCCGAGCAATTTCACGTAGCCGCCGCCGCAGTCGAGCTTCTGCTCGTGCTTCACCGAGAACTGCAGCACGAGGTTCTTGTCCTTGCTGCTGAACTCAGGGTACTTGGACGAAATGGCGTAGAATCTGTAGTCCTCTGATGTCTGGATACCTGCACAGAGAAGCAGAGTAACTTCGCACATGCCTGAACAGAAAAAAAAAGAAGAAGAAGAAGAAAAAACGAAATCAGCAGCGTCGTGTGTGCATCGATCCTCACCCTTGTCGTCGGCGTCGCCGTACCACTTGCCGGAGGTGTGGTTCCATTCGCCGGCCGTGTTGTCCTCCTTCTTCCACTCAGATTTGACCCACCGATCCTCCCATCCATCTGTTTTCACACACAATTCAGAATTCAGAAACCAACCAATTTTAATATTCTACACATCCACCAACAGGATCAGGGAAAAGAGGAAAAAATAATAATCTCTCAAAAAATCAAGTAATAAACCCTGAACCCCGGCCTTAATTTTTCACGAAAGGAAATCCTATTTTCCCTTCGAATTCTCCGGAGATCTGAGAAATGAACGCGTAGAAAGCACGCGATCGCTACTGAGACTACTGAAACTAAATGAATCCTTCCGTCAAAAAAGAAACTAAATGGATCCATTCATGCGAAGCAAAAACGGTGCGCCACGCAAACGGGAACATCTTTTTTTTGAAACCGCAAACGGGAACATCTTAAAGCTGTGGATCGCGAGGCCAAAACAGCAACGGTTACGAGATGGCACATGAACTCGAGAATTCCTCAGACTCGCTTTGTTGCAAATGGCACTGATGAATTCCACGGAAACAACGGGATCATGCATCACGAACAGGCTAAGAAACTGACCAGATCAACGTCATCATCCCACGAACCAACGAAAAATTCAAACGCATTACCAGTCTACTGGATCCACATTACACGACGACACAGGTTGTTAGATCCGGCGACTCACCGTCGAACTTCTCCTGGAAGAAGACCTCGCCGGCGACAGCGGCCACGGACGCGAGCGCCACCACGGCAGCGACGGCGGCCGCCGACCTTCTGGGGATCGCCATCACCCCACCGGACGGCGGTATCTAGAAACCTCTAGAACCTTCCAAAGTAGTCTAATTCTAACCTTTTTTTTTCTCTACTGAACCAGAAAACCACCTGAGAAAATGAGATGGGTAGCGAGCGCGAAATGCACCGCGCTTAATAAAGGGCGGAGCGGTGTGGTTACCCGCACGGGAGGATGTTTCACTGACAAACCTGGCCCACGGGGGGTGATGTACACGTGGGATGGCGTGGCCCACTAGTGCACTGGGATACGGGAGAGCGGCCAATAGGAGGGCGACGCGTGTATAAAGCGACGTGTTTGTGGTCAGGGTAGGCAGAAGCCTCATGCCACGTGGATGCTCCCGTGGAGTTATCCCCCTCCACGTACGGCCGGTGAAGGTCTCGCTGAACAAGGGGTCCATGAGTTGGGCCCGCATGTCAGGAAAGAATCTGCATCAGAAATTAGAGGTTACCTTGATAAAATTGAACTGTCAGAGCAACGTAGGAGTAAGCATTTGCTGATCAGCTGATCTCTCCAAGATGAGCGTTAAACAGCTCTCTAAAATTATATATAAGTTAACTCACAAATTTCCACAGTAGACAACTAGGCAATACAAAGAGTATAGATAATTGGATATCTCAATGCTTCGTTTCAGACAGTCTTCCAGAAATTGAATTGCAAAGTTGCAGCTCCAAACTCAAGAAGCTGTCAGTACACAACAATGTGGGATTGGGATCCTCTGACGTGAAGTCAGAGGGATATGGTGACTGACATGTGGGCCCCACCGCTCACGGGCCCACCTATCAGTGACCACGTCATGGATCAGTTTACGTCAGAGGATCCTTGCCCAACAATGTGGTAGCAAACAGGCAGGTGCCAATGATGCAGGGCAATCAAATGGATACAATTTGCCATGTGGTACAGATGAATGTTTCTTACCTTTGAAGGCACTTCACCTTTGTTGTAATAAAAGCATACAAGTACGAAACAATTAAATGTCATCTTCTCTTCATCTTGGATAATCTATCAGCTATTCTTTCGCTCTATGGTCATTCCAGTCATTCAGAACCAGAGCTTAGGATACCCAAAAAAAATCAGAAAATCTTGAGAAGGTACAGAAAGACCTTGGATAAACGGCAATAAACTCCTGAGTGAACCAGGTTTTACAAGAAGACAACAGAAACCAGTTTGCAACATCATGGAAAGAAAGTTCTACATTGATGCCAAATATGATCGTTTCATTGTGCATACAGAAATTCCTCTCAGCAGCAAGCAATAGCAAACTACAGCTGCTTCATATGGTGTATAGATCTTGCAAAATGTTTAAGAATCAGCGAAGCAAGAAACGGACTGCAGCTACAGCATCGCCTTTGTGCTCCCGTAGTGTTCTCTCTGCAATCTTCTTGTCCAACTGTGTGTTCAAATATATATTAGAACAGGATTTGAAAACATTATAAAACCATCATCGGATGAGGCTTTAAGGTGGTCACCTCAAGCTCGTTAGCGATAATTTCAACATCAGCAGGGTTGATCTTGACAGCAGCTAATTCTTTTTCCCTGGTGAAGAGCAAAGACATTCCCACATGTAACTAATAACAATATACTGTATACGACATGCAAACAATGTTTTCAGTAAACCAGGGTCAGCCCATTTATCCAATGATGAGAAAGCTCACAAGCCTATTCAAGGGCATCGCCTTCATTTCACAAGAGGGTTTATATAACTTGAAGAAATAGCATCATACTATCATGCAGAATCAGGCTAAATCAAAAGATTTGCAAGAAATAAAAGGGAGACATCCACTTAGAACATGCATGAGTTGTTCCTTCTTGTTGCGTTTATACTGTTTGGGATTCTTTTTTTCGTTTGCTTGTTCTTTCATCAGGTTAAAAGACTACCCCATTGAGGTATCAAGACCGCAACTGGCGCAAGTCGCCTGGCTTTTCTTCCCCAGGGCTTTATCATAACGCTTTTAGATGAAGCTAAAACTTTTGGCAAGCAAAGCTACTGTTCAAATTAAACTTCGTGTTTGCTTTCCTCCACACGCAGTTTCTAGTCGTTTAGCTTACATTAAGTCTTAATAGTATATTTTCACCATAATAAAGGGCAACCTAAGATCATCTACTCAGGAAAAAAACTGCAATCACCATAAAACCTGCTTAGAGGAATAGGCAATTCCTAGGGAATGTATTAATCGTCAGAATGGAGAAATAATGGGTGTTTTGTACACTAACCTCAATCTCATGGCATTCCAATCAGCTTCTTTGGAAGAAGCAAGAGCTGCCATAGCCTGCAAAAGAAAGAGGTGATTAAGCACAAACACCTTTCTTAATTGGCAAGTTGGTGTCAATATAATCCCTTAAATATTTGTAAGCAGATCATGTGTCAAGGGCTAAACACGGATTACTAATACCATAATTAGAAATTTATGAGCACCTTTATATCTGGAAAATTATTGGCATTCCAATAAAATAGTCAGATTCAAAATAAGCTCATGTTTAAGCCAAGCATGACTAAATTATAACTAAAAACCATGAAAAAAAAAACAAATCAGCCTGATTTGTCCTGCAAAACACCCATTAATCAATCTAACACTATCACCCACCAAGAATTTGAAAAAAAAAAAAAACAGGCTCACGCACGCCACCGTGCAAAAAGGAGTTCATCATTCTGGCCTCAAGATCATCTGACGCGTGTCTTGATTTTTATGTGCAGAACAGATCCTGTAACAGGGATGGACAAATTACAGGATCTATTCTACACAAACAGAATTTGAAGTCTTCAGCTCATCGCTCTACAGGCTACAGTTTGGCGTCTTGTGATGATGGCAGTGCTTGTAGTGGGTGCATGAAGACAATAGCAATAACAAGGGATTATAGGCTTTTGTACTGAAAATGCCACACTGTTCTTACTCAGGTTAAAGATGCACGTGAAATGTGTAATTATTGGATCAATACTTAGGTGACAACTGAAATACAAGGACCTAAAAAATAAAATGCACGAAATTCCTCTAGGCAAGGCTATTACAAGGTGAGTCTACCAATATAATTAGTGAACCATCATGAGTCTACCAAACTTCTAAATTATCCAGCTCTTCACTCCGTTGCTTGCCACTGAACGGATTGATAATCAATCTATACACGTTCCACGCTGATGATGCCGCTAATATGAGTAATCTAGAAGGGATTGAGGTCGGAGATGAACCAAACGTACTGATTGGACGCGGGAGGAATCGAGCTGGCGGTCCTCGACGCGGTCGGTGAGCTTGTCCAGCGCCTTGCTCTGCTGCTGCAGGTCCTTGGAGTCAACCGCCGCCTCCCCCGCGGCGGCACCGCCCGCCGCCTCCCCCGCAGCCGCAGCGGCAGCCGCCGACTCGTCGCCCGCCGCAGCCATCGCTCCCCACCACGCTCGCTGCCTAAACCCTAGAAATTCCCTTCTGCCGTGTGCAATCCAACGGAGGAGGATCTGGGAACGGCGGGGCAATGTGCGGGTTGTTTGTTAGCCGGCTTTGAGATTCGTGCGAGGGCGTGAAGGGATCTTTGTATTTTCTGATGGAATTGAACTTATATAAATTTTGTAATCTGTGAATTTTGAAGGAGGCTAAATAGCATGTCGATTATATATAATAATTTGAAAATTGAAATGAAATTTTAGTGGAATAAAATGATTAGTGTCATAGCAAAGCATGGTTGAACATCAACAACTATCAACATAACACTTTATATATTACAGTTTGTTCATGTCGAGAATGGAATTACTTGCACCTAATATTAATTTCACTGCACATGCGACATATGTTAATGGTTTTCTCTACTATGACATCAATCACAAATTATCTTAGCAGCGTACGGCCCAAGTAGATTGTGAGAAAGTTTGTTTAGTTTCCTACGCGCACGCTTCCCGAACTACTAAACCGTGTATTTTTTTATAAAAAAATTTCTATACGAAAGCTGCTTAAAAATCATATTAATCTATTTTTGAAGTTTAAAATAGTTTATACTCAATTTCGTCTTGCGTATCTTCTCAAATTTCTATTTTTCTCTTCTCTCAAACTCACACTAGTGTAAGCGTGCGACAATAATCCATAATAAAAGTTTAAATAAGTAAGAGTGAATTGGAATGTAGGTAATCTTTTGCTGGTAACATTTTATTTTGGACCACCATTTTACCAGTATTTTTGTTATTGCTACCGCGAACATTTTTTCACTGCACATCAATGATTGTAAGCATATGGGCTTCGGCATACTGCCGAACTTCTCCATCTATGCGAAGGCAAATATTTTTGTTGCGAGGAAGGCTAAACAACTAAAAACTGACAAAAAGAAAAAATGATATAAAAGTAGTCTAAAGTAAAATTTCGACAGGCCTAAAGTGTAATTCACTCACTAAAAAAATAAAGATATCAAGCAATACTAATTGTATTTTTATGCATACAATTTGTTTTTTTTATAGGAACGTGCGTAAGTTCATCAGATAAACGATATGCATCACCTTTTCTATTTATTATCTTTGAATGTCTTTGAATGATAAGAATTCCGATTTTGTATCTAGAAGGGGACGAACTAAAACTCTGTCAACATACTATCCTATTCAAGAGTAGAAAAAAGAGGGACCTAATATCTAAAATAAATTCCAGATGTCGACAGAACCCAATGCTAAAATAAAAATAAGATCACAATTTGTTAATGAGCCGCAGAAGAGACAGGTGAGCGCATAGGTACAACGACGTACAATACGCTGACCCCGCCATCATCGTATCATATACTGGTGGAGCCCACTCCCAATACTTTACATACTCGTCGACAAAAAAAAGAAAGAAAGAAAAAACAACGGCCGTCCAATTCCCTCACGAGCGGAGCGGAGGAGTCAGCAGCAGGCAGGCGCGCACAAACACCGCGTCGCACCGAACCCGACCCGAGACCTCACCTTTTCCTTTTTTTTCTATTTTTTTTCCCCCTTCTCGTACACCGATTGCGACCTCCGCGTCGCACTCGACTCGCACCGCACACCACCACCACCACCACCACCACCACCGTGCCAAAAGCGAATAGCTGCCTACAGGTGGCGCGCCTGGCATGCCCATGTGTGCCGCCCTGCGCCGCGCGCACGCTCGCTTGGACGCATCCCCGTCCACGCACACCACACACACACACACCCACCCACCCCCGCACGATTATGCATTTTTTGGAAGTTAACTGCCACTGCATCTTTAGCTTCTCCTTTTGGGCTGTTTGGTTTCCAGGGACTTATTCCAAGTCCCTGTCACATCGGATGTTTGACATATTTGGAGTATTAAACATCCACATGATTACAAAATCCCATCATCCATAAGCTTGGACTAATTCGCGAGACGAATCTTTTGAGTAATTACGACATGGATTTTTTGACATGTATGCTACAGTAAACTTTTGCATAATTATGGAATTAATTAGGCTTAAAAATTCGTCTCGCGGATTACTCTCATTGCATGAAATTAGTTTTTGGATTAGTCTTATGTTTAAATACTCTAAATTAGCGTACCAAACATCCGATGTTGACATGGGCTAAAAGTTTTAGCTCCATCTAAACACCCCCCTTAGTCTTCTTGCTTCTATTAGGGTTAATAATAATCTGGTGGGGTTCATAGATGATGAGAGTGTAGATTCTCATATGCATGAGCACGGGGTAGGCGGGGCGCGCCGTGACCGCCCAAAGATTGACGTTAAGGGCTATGTCCACTTTTGATGTAAAAAAAAAACCTTACCAATTTTGGCATTGTCAAATTTTGGTATAGTTGCCAAAATTTTAGCAACCTTGCCAAAATTTTACAGGATTTTCTATATAGTTTACAAAAAAAATTCTGGTAGCAAACTACAATGTAGCACATTTTTTTGGCGAACTTTACCAAAATTTTCGTAGGTTTTTTTTGCAATCAAAGTGAACAAGCCCTTAAGTCTAGTGACCTACCATCGCTCCACTTTAAATCCAGTGATTCTGCAACCCACTCCGCACACTAACTTTCTCTCTCTCCCTTTTCTTCTTTCCTTTGCAGTTGGAGAACCGCAAGATTCTGGCAAGGAGGGGTTTGGTTTCGTGGGCATCTTCGCTCTTCGCCGGGTCAGCTCCTGCCTCCTGAGCCTTTCAGCCCGAACCCCTCAGCCAATGACGCCATGGTTAATAGCGTGCATTGCGACGGGGGAAGAAGAAAAACATGTTTTCTCATGGAGAAAAGGCAGTTGGTGGTGCATGAAGCCGGAGCACTATAGTGGTTGCCGGTTGTCCTACAATAGTTCCGAGTTTATCAATGTATTTTTTTCTGTGCAGTACTGGTTGACATTGTCATCACAAAACGAAAAACAAGGTAATAATAGCAGTTTTAGAGTGAAAAAAATTGAGATAAAAAGGTGGGTCATCATAAAGAGTTCTTAGTGAAAATTTTGAGCATAAAAGGTGGAGTCCTCGAGTATACTATCTCCCCCTTCCCTACCCTCGGCTAGAAGAAAATCACCCATCTCGTCGCTCCTCGCTCCTTGCGCCAATTCTCGCGGTCCGAGCAGGTGGAGGATCTCCATCTGGCGAGAAGAGCAGGGGAGGGGATCCTGGTGAGGTGAGCATCCCCGGATCCTCTTTCTGATTCAATCTCTCTGCTTGACGTTCGTTAACCCAGCTTCTCTTCCTAGATCTGAAGAAGCTCTGCTTTCTTCTTCTTAATTCAGAGCCTTATTAACCTTAACACACAAGTAAACAGTTTGTTTGCACCCGTAAGTTTGGTTGAATTCCCCATGTCCCAAAAGTTGGATCCGCCCCTGTGAATCTCTCTTCTTGTGATTCCTGCAAGCTGCAGGCAGCAAGCTAAGGCTGCATGTGCATTACCAGTTTGTTGATCCCGATGACATATCAAACTGTCTTTACCCGATATGTTTTTTATGCCAGTTGTTGTTCCCTTCTGTTGATTTTATTGCGTAGTTGTTGGCTGAAAACAACATTGGGAAAGCTAATGTGTAATGGATTGAACTAATCACGAGCATTGATGCCTCTATTTCTATTTTCTGTTGCTGTTGGTGCAAGGTTCTTCCTAGATGGATGCCTTTTCTCTGCAATTAAATTGTTCCATCTGTTCTGTGTTGGTGAATTGACTTGTCACTTCATTTCTCTGCAATTAAATTTCCATCTGTGTCTGTGTTGGTGAAATTGGATACTTGTCAACTTCATTTTAATCACAATCAGGGACTACAAAGGAGGGATTCAAGTTTGTTGTCGGGGATTAATTGGAGCATGTCGTCAAACAAGATAGAAGCTTGACCACAAGGACAATGGGTCCATATTCTGCCAGCGACTACTAACGGGGAAAGCGCCTTGCACACGCCTCCTCGGACCTCCACCGTGCAGATCAGCAGCATTTGGAGGTGCATCCGCGCCATCCCAGCTGCCGCAACCTAGTGGACACTAGACCTGTGGTGTTGGGCGGTTGCATGGGCCCATCCCAAGTTTGCGTTCGATTCTTTGCATCCTTGCGGGCTACGATGGGCCGTGTCATTAGTGTTGGAAGGAGGGTGCAGCTGGGCAATGGTCTCAGGCTATGTATTCGAACAACCACAAGATCTTCACTCAAACTCCAGCTGGGCTCAGTATGAGGCTTGGCCTTTTGCTGGCCTGTGCTCTTCCGACTGGGAGCATCTCTGTCATGACATGCGCCCTGACTGGAGGGATGGACTCCGCAACAATGAGCAAAGCCACCCTGTTGGGTGGATGGCAGGTTCAATGGGCTCCACAATCCGCACTCGCGTTCCATTGTTGGGCTCAGGGGGAACTTTGTCCAGAAGCTCCGTCTCTGGTGGCTTCGACTGTTGTTGTCAAGGTTGGGCTTTTGTCAAATGGCAGCTGGAAGCTGGAAGCGCTCTGCCCTCCACGTATGGCACACGGACTCGTTAGAGATGTTATCCTGGGCACCTGTTTTGGGGCCTCGCAAAGTCGACATCGCCCAGCGCCTCGAAGACGGTAAGTTGGTCATCTGGACCAAGGGGAAGAGGGCGATAAATGGGAAGGGAAGGTTGATGCGATGACTTCGAGGCTCCGGCATGGGGGGTTCCCATGCACCGGAATTACATACTGCCGTGCTGCGGCTCCGGCGATATCACACTGTGGAAGGAGGCATCAGATGGTCAGTGGAAAGAAGGTGACCCAAGTGGGAGCCCATTTAGGGAAGCCTCGGCTTGTGGGCCTGCAGTTTGCATCTCATATCGATTCCAGTCAGATTAACATCGTTTTTAAGTAGCAATGGAATCCACGAGTGTACTGATAGATTACTCAAATTCTCACTTGTTATCATCATGCCATCTTTGGATGGATGTGTTCTTACCTGAACAGAGTTGTGCTGTGGTCTGTTTAGACCTGTACATTTACTGGTTTGCACTTGTGGTTTCTTAGTACTGTCAAATGAACATCAACATCTATGAGACGATTAGTCTAGTTTCTTCCTTGCGCTTTGCATAGTTGAATAAAGTATTTCTTAATGCACATATAGGTGACTTTCAAGTTTTAATAGGCGTTTGATAGAGGGTGTGTGCCAAGTTGAAGCCGTCAAAACAATGGTCCCCCAAAAGTTAGGGGGTTTCGAATTTGTTATATTTTCAATCTATTGCCAATGCGTTGCGATATATTAAAGCCTCTCATTTCTACTTACAATAGTATACTCTTATTCATCGTTGATTGGTTAGAACAAGCTTGTTTTTTCAGCTTTCAATAAGTATTCGATGGCAAACATGGTCAACTCAAAGAGGTATACTCATGACGATGATTAGAATCACTGAACATTAAAGATTTTATTTTATCTGCTTTATAAAAATAAATCACTGCATCATGACACAATATTTTTGTCTAACATTATTTTAAAATCCTCTTCTGACTTTCAATAGAGCTTCAATGCTAATTTATTCCTGTTTCTTTTATTGGCGTCGTTAAATCGTTTGTGTTCCATCGGGACCTCAAATTTCTAGAGTGGCGCCTGATAGAACTTTTGAGATCATAAGATGTGCAGTTGGATTTTCATTTGTTTGGACGATTGTTGGGGGTGTGGTGTTCCATGTGTACTAGTATTTGTTTAGGCCGTGTGTTTTGGGGTGTGGGTTTTATGTGTACAGTGGTGTATCTACCGTGTAATAAAAAATAATTCTTATCCCATGGTGCCTCACTCTTAGAAATATGAAGAAGGATTTCTCTAATATTTTGAATTCTCTTCAGAAAAAAAAAAAAAACGGCAAACCTCAAACAGCAGTCGTCGATTCTGATCCACGGGGAATTCACATTGAGCACATATTGATCCCGATTATTTTTTGGGCCTAAATTTGCTACGTCGGGTATGAGAAAGGTCTAGAACCCACTAACACTTGCCACCAGCCATAAAAGCCCAAACCTCATTGCCCAAGTTTAGTCTTCTAACGCTTTGCAAAAGAAAAAACAGAAAAAAAGGGAAAAAAGGAAAAGCGCGAAAAAAAAAAAAGTAGGGTTCCGCGGAGCGGTGGCTACGGCGCGAGAAGGCCGCAGCTCCGCATCCACCGGCCACCGTGAGGCGTCTGACCCGCGCCCCAACGCCGACGGCCTACACCCAAGAGGGCGAACTCGGCAAAGCGGCTGTGCGCTAGCGCAGCGGCGGCCGCGCCCGCGACCCACGACCATGCAAGGAGGAAAGGGGCTCTCCTCTAATCCTCTCCGTCTCTCCAAGAATCCAAACCAGGTTAGTTTTTTGTCGAGTCACATTTTACTCGTGTAGTTTACTCTAATCCTTCTGCCTGATGGATAGATTGAGATCGAAGTCAGTGGAGGTTCAGAGATCAGGGCTTGTTTTTGTGATTTGTAGCCTAGATCAAGTTGATTCACAATTCAAAGATCAATGCATGTTTTATTGATTCGGAAATGCTCAGATTCAGCTTGATTTCACAAGCCTGGGCACACTCGTTCGTTTCGTGATTCCCTGGGTCCGCCTCGCCCTAGTTATTTTTGGTGGGAGAAGATTTTTTTCTGTTATTAATAACTAAACTACCTGTCTCAATTGAACTCTTTCTGCGTGTGCTTCTGTACGGTAGCAGCTGCCTTGGCAGTGGGCAGAGCAACATGTCTGCAATGTAAGTAACTGATATATGCTTCAAAGAGACTCATAAAATAAAGCAGGTGGTGCATTTTGAGCTGACCTTTTGCTTGTTTGAGCATAGCGGTTGGTGTCTATACACTTTCCTATGGAATTGACGAAGGAGGAGTACTTGGACGAGCTCGGCAGAGTGGAGCGGGGAGAAGGGTCCTATTTTACATTCCACAATCATTTTCTATAGCTAAAAAAATATACTTATACTTCCTTCCCAAAACATGTTACTGGTCTGTCTTTTTTCTCGCTCTCTAGGAAGAAGCGCGGAAGAGGCAGGGATTAGTGCTATACATCTTATATTGATTTTCTTCTTGTTAATCTCTCTAATATCATATTTACAGGACAGAAAAGGCCTCCTTGTGCAAAGGCAACCTTTGAAGCATTAGGGAACTATAAAGTCTCTGAGTCCCGTTCTGGGGCAATGTGACTTCTATGTTTTGCTAGATCATCTTTGCTTTTTCTATAGTCTCTTCTGTTGCTTTAGCATATGATTTTTCCATGTTCCTCATTGCTGCATGATTATGTCTCCGATTTTTCGGTCTTGTAAGTTCTTACCATATTTCCTTTTATCATCAACAAGCTGTTTTTACAAATTATGAATGCTCCTCTGATTGTGTCTATATCTGATTTATTGTTATTTTTCTCCAGTGGTAACTCCAATTGCACCTGAGGTTCAACCAGGTTTCGGTCCAGAAATTCCCACAGGACATGTAGTAATTTTTCATTGAGCTTTAATTATTTATTTCGTGCCCTCTGGAATTCACTTACTGTCATTCATTTTGCTTTTGGAGCAAGTATTTTTATCAGAAAAAAAATATCTAGAATTCAGTCTATCTATCTTACCATGATGTCTGTTCGTCGATATCTGCATATTAACAATTCTAGTTTCCAATTCAAATTCTAGAAATTGCCTAAATGTTTTTCATGTTAAATTATCACAAAAACTTTGCTTTTATCTCTACTTCCGACAGGCTGTTTACTATTGTAAAGTGTTGGAATTGTTTGTCGTTAAGATTCAGCTAACCTATTTTGGATACCATATAAATGCAAGAAACGTAAGTATTCTTGACTTTCTGAGACCTCTGGTTTAGGCTGGTTGTTATAATCAAACTTCTAATAATCAGGTTTCCGTGGTTTGATGTTTGACAGATCAGAGAGCATTGGGCATGTCTTATGCGTGTGGACGAGAGATCACTTGACAGGTATAATATTGAGCCTATTTGGTCGGGATCTGCCAATTGAAAATTACACGCAATCCTGCTCCAATGTTTACAAGTCTTGCTCACTATATGTGTACTTACATTATGATTTTTCATGTGAGACAGTGAGCTACGGTTGCATATTTAAGCTTCTCGAATTCCTACGGGAATTGAAATATGTAGTCCAGTCTCTTTTTCGCCTGTTTTTTTTTCTTAAGATAACTTTCTGGGCAGGTTCAGAAAAAGGTTTGAGTCCAACGTTAAGAAGAAGGAAAAGAACCCCAAAAGGTGCTTTAATGTGAACAAGGTGAGAAAAAAGCAACAAAAATAAATATCAAATTTATTTGTTCTATCTTGTCCTTAAGATTATTTCCCTATCTTTGCCCGTTGAGAAGAAACTGTTATGTGGGAATAGCTGCAAAGGGAGCCTTATGAGGAAAGTATTCATTCTAAACATTCTCCTTTTTCTGTCTACACCTTCAGATTTGGATGATCGAGAATTATTGAAACAGCAGCAAGAGGATGAGGAGAGAGCGCCCAACGCAAAGAAAAGAAGAAAGAGAAAAAGGTAAGTGCAACCATGCATGCAGATGACTGACATTCCTTAGTTTTCACGGTTTGTTGGCTGTGGAAAATTCAGTGAATTCATTGATATTTTCTGCTTTCCTTAGTTCACAGTTCTGTTGGCTGTTTGAAAATCAGTAGAATTCATAATAAACTGGATGCAAATGGTTTCCAGAATGAGGCTGCTGCCCAGAAATGAACCTGAGAGGGACATAACCCTGATGTTGCTGCCATGATGGGTTCGAGGCTCGTCCTCAAAGAAGTGATGGTCCGTGGCGCCTTTCTTTTGTGACCTGTGTTTCTTCAGGTCGAAGAGTAATATGCACCTGGATTACAAGATATATTTGTTCCTAAGGAACCAGAACAAAGCTTTGTGCACCTCTTTGATCCAAAGCTTGCGAGGGAGTGATTTGAGAATACTTTTTGTAACCGCTACCAGATAGTATTTTATCTGTAAGGATGCATGAGAATGTCGAAAAACAAGTTAATCTGTGTATTTCGGTATCCAAGAGTGAATGGTCCTTGCTGTTGTTCGCTTCTCGCTCTATGTTTGAATGAATTCTGAAGTGTTAAAAATTACTCCTGAACTTTCGATTACTCTTGGTTTCTGGCACCAAATTGTTTATGCCATTGCTTTCTGTAGTCAGGATTGCAATATACAGTCATAAGTGAACAGGTTTGTTACTAGTAGATTTACTTTCAGTTAAATCTGCAGTGTTGAAATAATAAGAAACTGATACTCTTCGGGTTTTAAACTCAGTTCGACTGTCCATGATGCTAAGCTGATACTCTTTCAGTCTTCACTCACAAACGAACAAAGCCCATGCTGCACAAGTCCATAAACTTGTAATTGTCAAAAACCGAAATCAGCAGCTCTTCCCGCCCCAATTTACAAATCGACATAGTAAAAAACTTAGAATTAAAAATGACTCTTGATGTAAATAACTTTTTTTCCCTTTTTCTCTTAACTACTGATACTTTACTCTTTGGGTACGCACTCCTCTTCCTCATTCCACTCCGTTATTAATTGGCCTTAACCTTGTTCTTAAACAATACATCTTGTAAGAGACCTCTTGCCGTTAACCTTGTTAATTAACACCTTATTCCCCCACGTTACGTCCAACCCTTTGTTTCCCGCCCATATTTGACAACCGACTCCGAGTTGTAACCAACGATCGAGTTCCAAAACCATTTTGGAGGAAACAAAATCAACGCCTTACAAATATTGAAGGGCAAAGGCCATCCACTCACCCGCTTTAGGGTTCTTCACCTCCTCTTCCTCTCGCCGGTCGCCGCCCATGGCTGAGATCGGGCAAGGGTTGTGTTTCCCCCAGCGCAACGACCAGCTCCAACCGACGGCTACCTCCGGAGCTACCTTGCCCGGACCAGCCTCGACGACCTGCCCTCCGCCGCCCGCTCCTACTTCCACGTCCGCCGACGTGTACTCCGCCCCCACCGATCAGCTCGCTCGCCGGCCTCGCCCCGGCGCCCGGCACCGGCGACGGCGATTGCCGGTAAGGACTGTGTACGTGTTCACCCGGTGCGCTGTTCTCGGCAAGGCCGCGGCGCAGGAAGGGGGCTCGCACCGTCGGCTCCGGCGGCGGCGATTTGCGGGCACGCGGAGGGAGGGCCCAAGGACGTCAAGGGCAGCCGCCGCCGGCGGCAAAGCTGCAGAAGTTCTCGTACAAGATCAAACGGCGTCGGGCGCGTCGTCCAAGCCGGGTGGCTCTGTGGATTCTCTTCCCGCCTCCGACCACCTCGCGCTCTGCAAGTCTACCGCTCGCCCCGCCGTCGCGATAACGGCGCCGCTCGCGCCCGCCCTTTCCTCCCGGCCGGGTCCGGGTCCACCCGTGAGGGCGCGCCGCCGCCGTGTCGTCGACGTCGGCCGCAAGCGCAAGGCAGTTAGGGAGGGAGTCGACCACCCCGAGCGCCAGCGAAGCAGCGCGCGCGCGGCGAACTCTGCCGGAGCCGGGAGCAAACACGTCGACGTCGACGGGCTGCAGCAGGCGAGCCGGATTTCAGGGGGCTACCTGAGCACTGACCAGCTGGACAGCGTCGCGGCGTTCGTGCAAGAACACGAGGGGTACGAGGAGTCTACAAGAGCCTCGGGGTCGACGATGCGTCGGGATCCGCAATGCTGGACCAACTTCTTTCTTGTCCGCGCGTTGGAGGAGGTCGGGCCGGCCGGCCTGTTCGCCGCCGCCGCCGCCGTTGAGCCTTGGCCCTTGCCCGGAGTACGAGGAACACGATGACACTGCCACTGCTGCGTCCTAGCCATGCTTACGACAGGCCACGGCTGACTGGTGAACCTCTTGGACAAGAGTTCTATGACATCATTGCTCTCCGGCGACCAACAAAGACGCCGTCGCGGTGGTGGGATGAGCCTCTGAGAATTCCTCCGACGAGCTCTGTCCAACACAACGTTATTGGGACTTGTTAATGTTTATTGTTACTAGCTACCAGCTTTGGTCCTCGAGATGTAAAGATTCCCATTGTGCATGAACAGAAGTCAGAACTCTCGTAATTACTGTCACTAATTCTCGTGTTGTGTTTAGTCAGACAGGTTGATTATTTCTTGTGCGTCTTAATTGAATTCAACTAAGATAGAAACAAAAAGGATTTGCTCAATAAGCTAGTAGGAAATTGGCAAGTCCCATTTAAGCATGACAGGGATGCCGCCCGGATGCAGAGTTATGAAACGAACTCGCTAGCTGCTCAATGACTTTTGGCTATTCCATTTATCAGATAAAAAGAGATTGCGCTTACTCCTTTTACTCTCAGCATGTCTTCTAGAGTGCCTAAAATTCTGGCCCTTTCCTCTAATCACTCTGACCAACCACACCACACACACACACAAAGAGAATGGAAACTTTCTAATTCCAGTTGCCTCTTTCGTCATGACATATTTCATCTCAAATAATAATAAAATATCTTAAAAGCTGCGTCCTTCTTCGCAGCGAAGAATCAATCCTTGCGCTCTAGGCTTCTCATCAGCAGAGACCTTGATGTTCCTGCGGTGCTCATTTCACCCTTGTCCTTGGTCTGCTCAGCAAACGACATCAGCCTGTTCATCGTCCAGCCTCATCCTCATCATCCTGAACATACAATTATCTGGCATGTGTTTTAGCACAAGGTTAGTGTCTTTTATAAAAAAACTGATAATCTAGCGCCGGTCGGAGCTTCCACTAGCCGTCGTCGCCGCTGTCGTCGATTTAGAGTTTGCCAGATTCCTAGCCAAGAAGGAACAATTAAAAGTTAGAGCCTGAAAAATGCTTTTGTTATTCTGTCATTGTATTACAGGGTTATTTCTGCATCTATAGTTCAACATAAGAAGCAACAGCAAGATATGGCTCAGAAAAAAAAAAAAAGTTTTTCCTGCCTACCTGCCTCAAGCCTCTTCTTCTCAGCCTCATCAAAAGGCGGCTTCTCAGCCTACACAGACAGCATCACGATTTTCTTCACAACTAGGAAACTGAAAACAAAATTAAAACAGTAATGTGCACCAAAGATAAGCAACACACATCTTTATGCTTGTGGCCAGGTTTTTCTGCAATTTCTTGGCATTATCAGGGTCATCAGTGATAAGAATGTTGTCAAACAAAGTTCCCGACTAACTGTTACCAATACATTGAATTATTATGTTTCAACCAGAACACATAAAATTAATTTCGTTTCATGGAATCAGCACTAACCTGCCACAGCCTCAATGCCAATGTGGTTCCCAAACTGTCAAAATCGTAGATGTAAGGACATTTCCTTGTAATCTGCAAAACAAGAAAGGAATTCACATTTGAGCGATAAAAAGCTATACAATTCGCTGGATTACCTTGTTCTTTCTAGAAAAAATATGTTTGGTGTAACCTGGGTTGGGGATCAATGGTGCCTTCCATTTCCCTTGTAGTTAGGGTTCTTAAGTTCTAAACACACAAAAAATTCATTGCAGATTAGTGAGTAATCGTTGATGCTGAAAACCTAGCTTGTCTAAGTAAATGAACTTCAGTTCACACTCATACCTTTTGGTTCCATGGTCCTTGTACTCAGGGTTGGAATGGTTGGAGCTGTCCATTCTCCGATCTTCCTCATCATCCCAGTCCTCAGGCTGTACAGATGGCTAATGTGAAGTTGCATGTGGACAAAATGATTGTGAAATCGATACTGGTTGATGCATCTCATCGAACTTGTATGAGGAAGAATGGAAATGTCCATTTTAAAATAAAAAGCAACACATACCTTTAGTGCTTCTGTGGTCAGTAATTTCCTTAGGGATATCATCATTAAGCCCTTCAAACGACAATTATTCATAAGAAACAGAAACCATCAGAGAGAAGCATCAAGGGAAAATAAACACGTATTATATAGTTCAGTTTAGGGAAATTTATAATGCTGTGCCTTGTAGGTGTGGTTAGATTACTCAAATAAAATGGGTAGTGCAATGCTCTCTGACTGCTATCTGAAGTAGCAGCAAGCTCCACAAACATACCAGTGCAAGTAATGCAGTAATTGCCACCCCATTTCATGCCAGGAAACTCCGGTAGAGTGGTATTAGTAAAACTTTCAATTAATCTTTCAGATAGAAAATATCTAAGTTGCAACAAACAAAGGAAAGCAACCTCAGGCTTCTGTCCTCAGGTCGGAATGATATTCATTGTCGTCCCAGTCTTCTGGCTGCAAACAGTAACATGATTACCATATAAGTTATGACCTCATGTAAAAAAGAAGAGCATAGACAGCCTATTCAGAAGTCAGAACAAACCAGGGAATTATCTCTAAGTTTACCTCTTGGCTTCAGGATCCCTCTTATTCTTTGGCGAGGAATAATGTTCCAATCAATCATAGATGCTTCCAGTTTGCTCTCAGTGTTATCGATCAGAGCTGTATTGTTCAGGACGGATGAATCAGGTGAGACGTGGCGTCAGGTTGATCGGTCTCGATGGCACGTCCTTCTTGATCAGATGGTTCTTGCCGTTCTTTGTATAGGATAGCGTGACCTTTGGTGGCATACCCGCAGATGTCTGGTTCACATGATGCTGCAATTTTCAAAAGAAACCGTATCAATCAAAAGATGTTGTGCGCTTCTGAAGGAGCACACAGAGGGAATGCAAGTGATCAACCATCCCTGTACGGCGTTCTTCGCCACCGAACTTCTCTGGTCAACCAATCGCGCCGAGCAGATTTCACGTAGCCCGCCGCAGTCGAGGCTTTGCTCGTGCTTCACCGAGAATGCAGCACGAGGGATCTTGTCCATGCTGCTGAACTCAGAGGTTACTTGCCGAAATGGCGTAGGAATCTGTAGTCCTCTGAATTGTCTGGATACCTGCACAGAGAAGCAGAGTAACTTCGCACATGCCTGACAGAAAAAAAAAAACAAAGAAGAAGAAAAAACGAAATCAGGCAGCGTCGTGTGTGCATCGATCCTCCACCCTTGTCGCCGGCCGTCGCCGTCACCCACTTGCTCGGAGCGTTGTGGTTCCATTCGCCGGCGTGTTGTCCTCTTCTTCCACTCAGATTGACCACCGATCCTCCATCCATCTGTTTTTCACACACAATTCAGAATTCAGAAACCAACCATATTTTAATATTTACAATCCACCAACGGATCAGGGAAAGAGCGAAAAAAATAATCTCTCAAAAATCCAAGTAATAAATCCCTGAACCCCGGCCTAATTTTTCACGAAAGGAAATCCTATATTTTCCCTTCGAATTCTGCCGGAATTCTGAGAAATGAACGCGTAGAAAGCACGCGATCGCGTACTTGAACTACTGAAACTAATGGATCCTTCCAGTCAAAAAAAAAAAAAAAAAAAACTAAATGATCCATTCATGCGAAGCCAAAAACGGTGCGCCAAGGCCAAAACGGGAACATCTTTTTTTGAAACCGCAAACGGGAACATCTTAAAAGCTGTGGTATCGCGAAGGCCAAAACCAGCAACGGTTTACGACCATGGCACATGAACTCGAAGGAATTCCTCAGGGACTCCCTTTCGTCGTCAATGCCACTGATGAATTCCACGGAAAACAACGGATCATGCATCATTGAACAGGCTAAGAAAACTGACCAGCATCCAACGTCATCATCCAACCGAACCAACGAAAAAAATTCAACGCTACCAGTCTATGGATCCACATTTACACACGACATAGGTGGTTTAGATCCGGCCGACTCCCAGCGTCGAATTCTCTGGAAAGAAGACCTCGCCGGCGACAGGCGCCACGGACGCGAGCGCCAACACGGCAGCGAGGCGGCCGCCGACCTTCTGGGGATCCCCATCACCTCCCCGGGACGGCGGTATCATAGAAACCTCTAGAACCTTCCAAAGAGTCTAATTCTACCCTTTTTTTTTTTTCTCCACTGAAACCGAAAAGCCACCTGAGAAAATGAGAGGGGTTAGCGAGCGGAAAATGCACCGCGCTTAATAAAGGCGGAGCGGTGTGGTTACCCGCACAGGGAGGATGTTTCATGACAAAACCTGGCCCACGGGTGGTTGCGAGCCGCGCGTGTACACGTGGATGGCAATGGCCCAACGGCGCTGCCCAATAGTGCACTGGGATTACGGAGCGTGGCCCAATAGAGGGCGACGCGTGTATAAAGCGGACGTGTTTTGTGTCCAGGTAGGCAGAAGCCTCATGCCACAGTGGATGCTCCCGTGGAGTTATCCCCCTCCAGTACGGGCCGGTGAAGGTCTCGCTGAACAAGGGGTCCATTGAGTTGGGCCCGCATGTCAGGAAGAATCTGCATCAGAAATTAGAGGGTTACCTTGATAAAAATTGAAAACTGTTCAGAGCAACGTAGGAGTAAGCATTTGCTATCAGCTGATCTCTCAAGCATTGAGCGGTTAAACAGCTTCTCTATATTGAGTTAACTCACAAATTTCACAGTTGACAACTAGCAATACAAAGGGGTTATAGATAATTGGATATCTCAATGCTTCGTTGGTCAGACCAGTCTGCCAGAAATTGAATTGCAAAGTTGCAGCTCCAAACTCAGAAGCTGTTCAGTACACAAAAGGTTGGGATTGGATCCTCTGACTTCACGTCAGGGGATATGGTGACTTGACATGTGGGCCCACGCTCATGGGTCCCACCTATCAGACCACGTTCATGGATCAGTTTACGTCAGAGGATCCTTGCCCAACAATTGTGGTAGCAACAGGCAGGCTGCCATGATGCAGGGCCATTCAAATGATAACAAATTTTGCCATTGTGTTACAGATGAATGTTTGCTTACCTTGAAGGCACTTCACCTTTGTTGTTAATAAACATACAAGTCAAACAATTAAATGTCATCTTTCTCTTCATCTTTGGATAATCTATCAGCTATTCTTGCGCTCTATGGTCATTCCATTCATTTCAGAACCAGAGCTTAGGATACCCAAAAAAAAAAAAAAAAAAAAATAAAAAATAATCAGAAAATCTATGAGAAGGTACAGAAAGACCTGGGGATAAACGGCAATACAAAAACCTGAGTGAAAAGCAGTTTACAAGAAGACAACGAAACAGTTTGCAACATCATGGAAAAGAAAGTTCTACAATGGATGCCAAATTATGATCGTTCATTGTGCAGTTACAGAAATTCCTCTCAGCAGCAAGCAATAGAAACTACAGCTGCTTCATATGTGTATAGATCTTGCAAAATGTGTAAGAATCAGTAAGCAAGAACGGACTGCAGCTACAGCATCGCCTTTGTGCTCCGCTAGTGTTTCTCTCTGCAGATCTTCTTGATACCTAACTGTGTGTTCAAATATATATTAGAACAGGATTTTTGAAAACCATTATAAAAAACCCATCCAGCGGATTGAGGATTAAAGTGGTCACCCAGCTCGTTAGCGATAATTTCAACATCAGCAGGGTTGATTCTTGACAGCAGCTAATTTTCTTTTTCCCTGGTTGAACGAGCAAAGACATTTCCCACATGTAACTAAATAACAATATACTGTAACGACATGCAAACAATGTTTTCAGTAAACCAGGGTCAAGCCTATTTAATCCAATGATTGAGAAAGCTTCACAAGCCTATTCAAGGGGCATTGCCTTCATTTCACAAGAGGCGGTTTATATAACTTGAAGAAATAGCATCATACTTCATGCAGAATCAAGGCTAAATCACAAAGATTTTGCCAAGAAATAAAAAGGTTAGACATCCACTTAGAACAGCTATGAGTTGTTCCTTCTTGTTGCGTTTAACGTTTTGGGATTTTCTTTTTTTCGTTTGCTTGTTCTTTCATCAGGATTAAAAGACTACCCCATTGAGGTATCAAGACCGCAACGGCGCAAGTGTCGGGCTTTTCTTTCCCCAGGGCTTTGCATAACGCTTTTAGAATGAAGCCCTAAAACTTTTGGCAAGCAAACTACCTGTTCAAATTAAACTTCGTGTTGCTTCCTCCACACGGCATTTCTAGTCGTTTAGGGCTTACATTAAGTCTTAATAGTATATTTTCTACCATAATAAGGGCAACCTTTAAGATCATTCTACTCAAGGAGAAATAAAAACATGCAATCACCATAAAACCTGCTTAGAGAAATAGGGCAATTCCTTAGGGGAATGTATTATCGTCAGAATGGAGAAATAATGGTGTTTGTACACTAACCCAACTCATTGGCATTCCAATCAGCTTTCTTTGGAAAATAGGAAGCAAGAGCTGCCATAGCCTTGCAAAAGAAAGAGACGATTTAGCACAAACACCTTTCTTAATGGCAAGGTTCGGTGTCATATATCCTTAAATATTGTACAGATCATGTGTCAAGGGCTAAACACGGATACTGATACCATAATTAGAAATTTATGAGCACCTTTATATTCTGGAAAATTATTTGCATTCAATAAAATAGTCAGATTCAAAATAAGCTATGTTTAAAACAAGCATACTAAATTATAACTAAAAACCAGAAAAAAAAAAAAACAAATCAGCCTGTTTGTCCTGCAAAACACCCATAATCAATCTAACCACTATCACCCACAAGAATTTGAAAAAAAAAAACAGGCTCACGCACGCACCGGTGCAAAAGAAGGAGTTCATCATTTGCCTCAAGATTTCATTCTACGCGTGTCTTGATTTTTATGTGGCAGAACAGGATCCTGTAACAGGGATGGGGACAAATTACGGGAATCTATCTACACAAACAGGGAATTTGAAGTCCTTCAGCTCATCACTTACAGGCATAGTTTGGCCGTCTTGTGAGATGGCAGTGCTTGTAGTGGGTGCATGAAGACAATAGCAATAACAAGGGATTATAGGCTTTTGTACTGAAAATTGCCACACTTTCTTACTCAGGTTAAAGGATGCACGTGAAATGTGTAATATGGATCAATTATTAGGTGAAACTGAAATAAAGACCGAAAAATAAAATGCACGAAATTCCTCTAGCCAGGCTATTTACAAAGGTGAGCTTTACCAATATAATTACTGTGAACCATCATGAAAGTACCAAAACTTCTAAATTATCCAGCTTCTTCACTCCGTTGTTGCCAACTGACACGGATTGATAAATCAATCTATACAGCTTCCACGCTGATGATGCCGGCTAATATGAGTTAATCAGAAGGGATTGAGTCGGAGGATGAACCAAACGTACGATTGGACGGCGGGAGGGAATCGAGCTTGGCGGCCTCGACGCGGTCGGTGAGCCTTGTCCAGCGCCTTGCTCTGCTGCTGCAGGTCCCTTGGAGTCAAACCGCCGCCTCCCCCGCGGCGGCAACGCCTGCGAAACCGCCGCGAGCCGCAGCGGCAGCGCCGACTCGTCGCCCGCCGCAGCAGTCGCTCCCACACGCTCGCTGCCTAACCCTAGAAATTCCCTTCTTTGCTTGCGCAATCCAACGGAGGGAGGATCTGGGGAACGGGCGCGGGCAAGCGCGTGGGTTGTATGTTTAGCCGTCTTACCGGCTTTAGATTCTGTGCGAGGGCGTGAAGGGTCTTTGTATTTTCAGATGGAATTGAACTTGTACAAATTTTGTAATCTGTAATTTTGAAGGAAGGCTAAATAGCATGTCGATTTATAATAATAATTGAAATTGAAAATGAAATTTTAGTGAATAAAATGATTAGTGTCATAGCAAAGCATGGTGAACATAAACTATCAACATAACACTTTATATATTTTACAGTTTGTTTCCATGTCGAGAATGGAATTACTTGCACCTAATATGAATTTCAACTGCACATGCGACAATTATTTTTCTCTACTATGACATCAATCACAAATATCTTAGCAGCGTAAGGCCCAAGTAGATTGTGAGAAAGTTTGTCATTTCCTACGCGGCACGCTTCCCGGAACACTAAACCATGTATTTTTTTTTAAAAAATTTCTATACGAAAGCCTGTTTAAAATCAATAATAAATCTATTTTGAAGTTTAAAAAGTTAACTCAATTTCGTCTTGCGTTATTCTTCTCAAATTTCTATTTTCTCTTCTCTCAACTCACACCTTAGTGTTAAGCGTGCGACCAATAATCCATAATAAAAGTTTAAATAAGTAAGAGTTTGAATTGGATGTAGGTAATCTTTTGCTTGGTAACATTTTATTTTGGACCACCATTTTACCAGTATTTTTGTTATGCTACCGCGAACATGGTTTTTTCATGCACATCAATGCATGAAGCATATGGGCTTCGGCATACTGCCGAACTTCTCCATCTATGCGAAGGCAAATATTTTATGTTGCGGGAAGGCCTAAAACAACTAAAAAACTGACAAAAAGAAAAATGTGATATAAAAAGTAGTCTAAAGGTAAATTTCAGACAGGAACCTAAAAGTGTAAAATTCACTCGCTAAAAAAATAAAGATATCAAGCATACTAATTGCCTATTTCATGCATACAATTTGTTTTTATAGGACGTGCGTAAGTTCATCAGATAAACGATATTGCATCACCTTTCTATTTATTATCTTTGAATGATAAAGAATTCCGATTTTGATCTAGAAGGGGACGAACTAAAACCTGTCAACCATACTATCCTATTCAAGAGTAGAAAAAAGAGCGGACCTAAATCTAAAATAAATTCCAGATGTCGACAGAACCAATGCTAAAATAAAAAAATCACAATTGTTTTAATGAGCCGCAGAAGAACGGTGAGCGCATCAGTACAACGACGTACAATACGCTGGGACCCCGCCATTCATCGTAATCATATACTGGTGGAGCCCACTCCGAATACTTTACATACTCGTCGACAAAAAAAAAAGAAGAAAAAAACAACGGCCGTTCCATTCCCTCACGAGCGGAGCGGAGGAGTCAGCAGGCAGGCAGGCGCGCACCAAACACCGCGTCGCACCGAACCCGCCCGAGACCTCACCTTTTCCTTTTTTTTCTATTTTTTCCCCCCTTCTCGTACACCGATTGCGGAGTTTGCGACCTCCGCGTCGCACTCGACTCGCATCGCACACCACCACACCACCACCACCCACCACCGTGCCAAAAGCATTCCTTTCCTCCGGCATTCTCCGCTCCGCTTCGCTCTCCCCTTTTCGGCTTCTCTCTCTCTCCGCCGTTCGCGCCGCGACTCGGGGACGCCCCGGTCGGCGATGTGGCGGAGCATGCTGGGGCGCGCTCCTCAGCTGCTCTTTCCGCGTTGCGGCCGGGGTTCTGGCCCACGTCACCGGCGCCGCCCGCGCGGGTCGTCGTCGTCGTCCTGTCGCCCGCCGCGGACCCACGCCGCTCTTGAGGGCAGGGATGGCCTGTGTGGTGGCGGGACCTCGCGCGCTGGCCACGCCGGGAGCTGTTCCGTCGCCGTCGTGCAGGGAACCACGTGCATCGAGGACCAGTGCCGCGTCGAGTCGGGCCCGCCGCCCCTCGCCGCCACCTGCATCGGCGTCTTCGACGGCCACGCGGCCCGACGCCGCCCGCTTCGCCTGCGACACTCCTCCCCAACCTCCGAGTGAGCACCGCCCCCCGCCCTTCCGCGTCCTACCCCGCGCCGGAAACTGCGCGACTTAGGGTTGATTCCGTTGCAAGCCGCGTCCGGACCGGAGGGCTCACGGCGACGCCATCAGGGACGCGTTTCCTGGCACGGAGGAAATGCTTCCTCGCGGTCGTCTCGCGGATGTGGGAGGCGCAGCGACCAGGCCACCGTGCGGACGTGCTGCCTCGTTCGGAGTCGTGCACCCAGAGGACGCTCTTCGTCGCCAACCTTGGGATTCCAGGGCCGTTCTTGGGAAGAAGGTTGGTCGCGCTCGGTCAGGATTACCGCCCGAGCAACTGTCCAGTGAGCATTAACGCATGAAGAGGATGTCAGGCAGGAGCTCTATGGCTCAGCACCCAGAATGATCCTCAGATTGTTGCTCCCTAAACCATGGGGTCTGGAGGAGGTCAAGGCATCATAACAGGTTGGTTTTTATCGCATTGTTCAGTTTTTCCTGTTGCTGAACAGGATTATTGTATCTGTAATATATATATTTTTTTTACTTTTCAGTAAATGTATTGGGCAATGCAGGTGTTTCCAAGATCATTAGGCGTGCATATCTAAAACATAGTCAGTATTAACACGAAACAAGATCAAACCAAAAGTTAGGCTCCCTGACCATTTCAGGGCAGGCCTATATTGGTGCCAACCCATCTATTCATCGCCACGTTGCCTTCAACCAAGTGATTGCCTTCATCATATTTGCCTCCGATGTGGTTTTGGAACACCTGAGTAATAGCAAGCTGTTGAGAATGTGACAGCATCAACGAGCTGTAAGGATTCTTCACATTTAACTTGTTATCTACTGCTCACCAAATCTGGTCTCTGCTGTTGCCTAAGGGCTTGTTTACAGTTTAATCCGCTCTCACAAGGGGGATTTGAGGGGATTTGGAGGGAATTTATCCACACCATTGTGGTGTGGAATTATTCCCCCTCAATACTCCCCCAATTCCCTCCTCTTGAGGATTAAAACGAGCATGGCCTTAAGTGATCTTAAAAAACAATTGCAATATTTATGACCCCGGAGTTTTTCCCACTGAATTTTTTGTTTAAGGCTTCAGGGACATGAACGATGTGAACCTTGAACCTTATTTCACCTGGAATTAATGCCTTGAGTATTTGCTATAATATTTACAATCAAATGCTATGCATTAAAGTTTCAGATCTTGAACCTCTGTATTGCTAGGTTTGTTCCACAGGGGTGACAGTATAATTCAAGTTCTGTTTTGCTTCTAGACATTAGTATTATTGAGTTAGCATTGTCCCAAACATTTGCAATATTTTAGACTGAGGACACCTTATTGGCGTGCTATGTGTATCCTTAAAACAACAAATTCAGAAAGTAATTAAGCTGATATACTTGATGGTGATTAACTAATGAGCATTAGTCTGCATAAAATCTAGTTGCCATGCTGCCGTGAATTTTCAGTTATTTGTTATGGTGATGGGTGCCGTTTTGGATGCCAAGTTGATTTACATAGTCATGCCAATCCATGTCCCAGTGTCCACAGTTATCCACTGGGTTACAACCTGCAAGGCTGGAAAAAAAATATTGACATCGCCGGCTGTTCCTTTGGAATGCTTTGCAGTTAGGAATAGGGATCATCCGTATTACTGTGTCTTGTTCCATTTATTAATCAATGTGTCGTGACTTGTGACTGTATCAGCAAGGGCAAAAATACCATTCCAATGCGCATCATTTGCTCTTCCTGAGTGCTGGGCTGCTGGCAGGAACAGGTCTGGTCATGATAACCATGTGTCTGATGATGTATACTGCGGACAAGGTTATTGCTTAGGTCCATACCAATAATGAATTGTTACTGCTTATAATGTAAGGGAGCTCCAGTTTTCTGATAAGTACTGGGGACATTACTTGCTGCAGTTGTATGACTGCAGTCTATTACTTGTCTTCCTGGCTATATATTGTTTTCTATGGTGCTCCTGATGATTCACATGCTTGCCATTTCTGCTATGCCTAACCTAAGCTAGTATTAAGATTAATTTGGTGCTGTTGACAATTTGATACGCTGGTTTTCTTACTGTAAATAACTGTAGAAAATTTGCGTCCAGTATGCGCTTCACCTACTTAGCATTGGTAAATTATTTTCATGGTTGTTGCTAACGACTTAAAATAGGATAATAATTTATTCTATTTGACGGTAACACTTTTTTTAAAATTAGGGAAGTGCAAAGAAGGCTCATAAAGGCAGCTCTCCATGAAGCAGCACCGAAACGTGAGATGCGCTATTCAGGACCTTATGAAGATTGACAAGAGG
>CM020178.1:39497051-39549022 GCA_009805545.1 Oryza longistaminata
AGGAGCATATTCATTCTTCTCACACTAGCCCGTGACACTGCGTAAGACGTCGTTATGCTCACGAGATTGGGTGATTTTAATCTCTATGGTGACCACTCCGAGCGTTCTCTGTCACTTTTAGTGTTACCGACCATATAGTGCGCTAACCTTGCTGTACTGGACAAGATATGTTCTTTTACTTCTATCTCACTTCGATATCTGCACAACACTAGAGCGCATACACCAAACGATCTTTCTGTGACGTTAGATCCTTACGAAGCGTGACATGAAGATGCACTCGAATGCAGTACATTAAAGAGAACTCAGAATACAGAAACAAATAATTCTAGGTCTCAGAAGGAACAACATAGACTTAGCAACAGAGGATCATTCGATGTGTGTCAAGATCGAAACCATTATTGGATGCGCACTTCCATCTAACCCGAGTTTGCATAATCCATGTGTAACATAATGGGTTTTCTGCAGAATTCAAAGGCAGGTTCACAAAGTTTTTTAATTGGCTTTATGCAACTGCTTTCAAAGTGGCACCCACTCTTGATTTCTACTACACTATACTATAATCCCATGGCGCGAGCCTTTGCTGTTACTCCATGCGAGAGAGGACTGACACAAAGTCTCATATAGCATCTCATCTTCGCATTTATAGCGCATTGTGTAGTTCATCCACAATTAAGCTGGAAAGCCAGTTACCTATTTCCTCGCCTTTCAGCAGGTATCCAGATACTATCTGCCTTCTCCTATCCGTTTGTGTCTCTCACTTATTCGCAAATAATCATGCAAACTGTAAAATACAATCACTTCCAGTACATGCTTCAGAGCATGTGTATTTATTGATTTGATCGGAGCATGTGCGTTCGTTACAATAACCTCTGGAATAAAATTACTTTCTATACACGGTGCGAAATAAATATATTACACGTGTTTTTCAATCCACTCAACACATGTAAACTTCTCCACATAAAGAGAGCTATATTAGACACTCAAAATAGATACTAAATCTAAGAACAATGTGTGCTTGAACGCAGCATAGGCCACTGTTACATGAACAAAAAAACAAACTTACTACAGGTATAGACTTTAATATAAAGCGTTCTACGAATTAGTTTGTGCAGCTCTCTGAAATTTCCTAGTTATCTCTCAAGTTGTACTAAACAACTCTCTATGCATATGTAGTCTCAGAAAGTGAAGTAAGGCTAGAAAAATAAAAGGGTGGACACTCTATAAAGACTTAGTGCTCTTTCGTTGTTTGCGAGTGAAAGCCGGTCGTACACTCGTATGCGTCTATAGAAAACATATACTAACCACGACTAGGTAATTCTGGTCAGTGTTGAGAAGACTAAGCTCCGAATGGCCTGGGTGCACGAAGATAGCATATGTCGCAAAAGTGATTGATGAAAAGGTATAGCCTCTCTTCTTCGTGGGATACTGTATTTCATTTTGAGTTAGGTATAAAGCAAATGTTGCAAGAATTATTGCTCGTAGAGTTATATATATAACAAGTGCTCTCAAGGCGTCAACGCATTATCTCCATATTCTTCATATAGAGGGAGAGCAATTATAAAGTAGCATGAAACTAGCGTAGGCGCAGACTGGGTTAGAATGGGCCCCACATGCCAGCTGAGCGGCGTAGCGATATCCAACCATATTTCTACTGTCATCCATCATGTGCAATTATATCTGTCGAGAGTAGAAGGCCTAAGAACAGCTGATCAGCTGAGTCACAATTCCGAAGCACGCTACTTCATAAGAGACATATGGCGTCCATTACTATGCAGACGTTGTAAACACGTGCGATATGTACAACGTCGGGCTGCAACATGTCGTATCAATCTATCCACCAACAATACGCACCACAGCTATCTGTGGAATAAAATCATTGGACTCCCTTCAACACTCAGTTGAACATTCGGCATTAGATCCTCGTTACTACTAGTGTGAACTTGGAAACTAATCGGCAACATAACTGTTATCAGCTTCATGAAGAAGCAATCAAAGATATAACACCTGTACGCAGGAGGTAATCTACGGATACGCACAAACTCAAATGACCTCAGAGTGAGATAGACTTAAGAGATTACTTAACAGACAGACAAAACTACCAAGCAGTCCAGGCTTCAGTCCACATTGGTAGGTTTGTGATTTATTCTGGGGAGAACCAATCACAGTAAAATCCATGCATGTATTAATCTGTCATAGGATAAAATCGAAGTAAGATGTAGCTCAGCTGAAACCTTCTACCCAATGGCATGTACTGTATGAGATGTGTCATGTAAGAGCGGAGGAGATTTATTTTAAAACAAAGGAAATTCAATGTCATTTGACTGCTTTGTTTCATATCCTTTCCGCTTTCTTTGTTGACATACTTGAAATTATGCTGAAGTTTATCACCAAAATAGACTCCTTTAAAGCCAACACTCATTTATTAAAAAATTGGAGCGGAACTGCTTCCCCCCAGTCACAGCAGGGGTTGTTTACCCTCTGGTATGTAAACTTTGATGGGCAAGTTGGTACCGTCACATACAATCTCAATTATGTTCGCCCCAGGGGCACAATCTTTCTTTGCACCCATGACTACCATATGGGACACCTGGGTTTTGAGCGCAACTTGCCCGATGTTGAGCTGCCCATGATGCATATGCCTTGCGTCGAGAGCTATCGCCTGATCCCAACTCTGACGCAAAAGGGCCGCTCTACCAAAAAGCTTCTTCTGGCCAAAATTGCTGACAGAGGGACATTCACTGAAACGTGTCTGTTAGCAGACTTTGCATGGAATGAGAATAGCCATCCTAACCAAATTACCAAGATGCACCTCGCTTAATACAACTTTTCACCATAGTCACTAACCGTTACCTGTGTCCCTGGACGAGCCCCTTTGCATTAAAAGATCGCAGGGGGTGATTATAGCCCTATCGACTTTGCTCACTTTCACATGCACGTTAAAGCAAAAAAACAAAACGTTTAACTGACTTCTGTCACATTCTCCGTTTTGACCGATCTTTGTTGAGTTCTCCAAACAGAGCGAGGAGTAGAGTGAACTCTGCATCTCCAAGTGGCCACGATAAGGTTGGATTGCACCAACCCATCACGACAGAATCGTAAACGAGTACAATGATTCCATTTCACATGTTCCCTAGTAATGTTTGTTTTTGAGTCTAAGATTCATAGGAATTAACAAAAAAGAGGGGGAGGGCTCTGTGGGAATAGGTCTCGGCTTAAGGCCGGCTACCAGAAAATACTTTCTAAAATGACACTGATAACTCTCAATTCCATCTAAAAGAACTAAAATGTAAATGCTTCAGAAGATTTCACAATAATAATGAAGACTTACATGTGTTCTATTAGTTGAATGGGGAAGATCTGACAAGAGTGACAAATTATGCAGGCATTGTTGAATTAAGAAGCGCTGGCAGCAAGCTTATGTTAACAAATAAAGACCCTGGTTCCTTTTCAGTCCACGCGACTTCAAGCCTGTCACACCAAATCATCCAACCAGAATTTTCACCATCAAGCAATTATTGCGACATTTAAATGTGAACATATGAAATTAAAAGAATATAGTGCTTACTTGGTTGTTGGACTCAAGGTACAAGTCAAACCAGACATGTACACCATATGACCAACACCTACCGCTGCTAGCGACCTGCATAAATATATCTATAAATGGATCGAATTGAAGTATAGTTAGAGGCAGATGAGCTGGCATAGGAAATGACAATTTTGTAAAAAAAAAAAAAATGAGAACCTTATCTGAAGAACACTAAAACAAAAATGATCGAATTTAGAACACTGAAGAGTCAATGGCCACACTTTTAATAGGACCTTAAATCTTTAAGAATTCATTACCCACAGGCTGTCAGGCAGAACATGGCATAACATTAAAAACCAGTGAAACATAACATCAAATCTTTGTATAAGACCATGCAGACTTGCATACAGTGTACAATTTAGGTACCTCATGAATTTTCTAATCAGAATTCATCAGTTCATATAACAACAGCCCAATCAAAGAAAAAAATGATGCACGTATAGACTTTCAGAACATCGCGATTCACAGGAAATAGATAAAGAGGATGCACTTGGTTTTTCTTTATGCAGGATGCACTTGATTTGCGTGCAATAAAAATGAATATCAAAGGCTCAGCATTGATTTGATAAACAGAAACAGAAAATGACAAAACAATCAGTTCTTAGATGGAAGAAACTTTGATGAATTCCTATTTCAATGATATCCTGCTCGTGCAAAAGCAAATTGGATATTTATTTGCCAGGCTCCAAACTGTTTGAATTTAATACGTTGACCAGCTTTCTATATTTAAACCTAGCACACATTAACTCATCCAAACTACCAAAGCATATATTGCCAGGATATTGCAAATTGACACTCAACACAATGATCAGTACAAGAAGAATTTTGGTTTGTATTTCAGTCAATAAATCCCGGTGATATTTTAAGTCAAAATAAGCAAATCATTTTCAGACAAAATAGGGAATAACAAGTGGGAGTTGCTATTGCAAATACCAGCCAGCGGATTGAAGCGTATATTGAAGGCGAGAAATCCCTTCCAGTATGGGAGATCACAAGAGCACAAAAATGCGAGTGAGATCCTTGAGCTGGATTTGGTAGCTATTGCAGAAGAAGAAAGGCGGCAATATTAATAAGTTTATGGTATATCAATCGTAAAACTATTCAGGACTAGCAATGGAATGGAGCATCTTTTTATCTGACTCGATGATCTTGTAGTGTTCTCGCTGTTGTGTTTTCTGTTCGTATGATGTACGCCTGCATCTCTGTCCTGTAATGTGGTTCGCGGTTGTCAATTGTGAGGAAGTAAAAACAATTTGCCAGAAGAATTAGCTATCTGGTAACAAAAGAAAAGTGAAAAGAAAAAAACAATGTAAGTTATAGCGGTTTTTGTGAACATTGTCTCGTATGCGTTTATTTTGTGTTCACGAATGAGCTTGTACACATGCGGCTCAAAGCCTCAAACTTCTTCCATGCGTTTGAATAGGAAGTTCAAACTTTTTCAATTATGTACTATATTCTATGTTTGACCCATCCAGTGCAATTGAGATCCTCTGCAGTACTGCATGTGTAGTACTGCTCATTGACATGTGGGCCCGAGGGGCTGTGGGGCCCACATGTCAGTGAGCATGCAGTACTGCAGAGGACCTGCATCCCATCTAGTGTTAGGAAATGTTTGGTATAGTTCCAGCTCCTAGGTTCACTCTACTTGAAGCTAGAGAAACTTAGTGATGCGGGAAAGCAGATGATTAGATATACTCCCTCTGTCCCAAAAAAATTCCGAGGGGTACGCATGATAACTCTGTAGTACACATTGCAACTTGCTTAGCTAGATGTAAATAGATAATGCTATTAACTTTTGATGTTATGTTCGACTATTTATTCTATTTAAAAAATTATATAAATAATATTTATTTTTATAACATGTATTATCATTAAAGAAATTTTAAATATGATTTATACTTTACTATAATTACATATTTTTATTTAAAATAGTATGAATGGTTAAATGTTATTTTAAAATATATCTATTAAAAAATAGCGATTTTATAATACTAGTATGATAACAAAACTTAGGTCCGTATCTCGACGGAAAGTGCAGCTTAGCTGCTTAAGCTTGAAGCTGACGGAAGGTGGGATTAACAAAAACAAGTCATGCTAGGTGCCTGTGACTTGATGATACACATGCCATACTAGTTACTGAACGCTGGTTATACTTTTAAATAATGCACCAATATGATTTGACTAAGGCCTTGTTTAGATAAAAAAAAATTTGGTCAAAAATATCACATCAAATGTTTAGACATATACATAAGGCATTAAATATGAAAAAAAACAATTGCACAGTTTGTATGTAAATTGCAAGACGAATTTTTTAAGCCTAATTACGCCATGATTTGACAATGTGATGTTACAGTAAATATTTACTAATGACGGATTAATTAGGCTTAATAAATTCATCTTACAGGCGAAATCTGTAATTTGTTTTATTATTAGTTTACGTTTAATACTTTAAATGTGTATTTGTATACTTAAAAACTTTACGCCTATAGAACTAAACACACTATAATGTAGTAATTTGCCTCCCTCTATGGAGACTGGAGAGTGAACTGTGCCTATATGCGCGCAGCCGTGACGCGATGAGCACCATGTTGGATTGCTACCCAGTCCACGTGTCTCGTAGTACTCCCGTCTGTTTTTTTTCAAAGTATTAAGTTTAACTAAGTTTATAAAAAAATAACAATATCTAAGATACTAAATTAGTTTTATTAAATCTAATTTTAAATATATTTTAATGTAATATTTTTTTATTAAAAATATTATTATATTTTACTACAAATTGTAAGTTTAATTTAAAAAAGCCAAACGACTTATAGTATGAAATAGAGAATAATTAAGAAGCTAAAGAGCTACTAGTAGAACACAAATATGGACCCACATTTCTAACGACGTGATAAATCTTACTCGAATTCTAAACGATCTTTTGATGATGATAAATAGAGTTATCTGGACGCCGAATCGTATAATGTGTTGTGTCGCAAATCGTTTTGATACCGATAGGATATAAACCGATGACGCCGATAAGCAAAATCCAATCACCCATAATCGGATAATAATTAATTAGTTAGTGGAACTAATCGGCAGTTGGCCCACGCCCTCGCCATGTGTCCACTCACCGCCCATCCAGTGCCACTGACCGGTGGGCCCCACAAAACCGCCCGCTGCAGTCTCTCACTGCCAAGTGGGTCCCACCTCCCATCTATCCATCCCGAGTCCGAAACTACACGTTCACCGACGTGTGGGCCAGCCATAAGTCCGGGACCACTTGTCTGCGACGGTGAGTCATCACCTCCCCCGTCTATATAACCCAGGGAGGTTAAGGTTAAGGTTAAAAAGGTTATTAGTAGTCAATCGAAGTTGCCACCCCGCAATCACATAGAGTGTGATACGACTTGTAACGGATAGAGACGAGGCGTGAGGAAGAAGACGACGACTGATTCGCTAGACAGCGCGAGAAGCGGAAGCGGAGGAGGCGAGAGAGCACCAGCGATGGCGGCGCGGGTGCCCGGAGGAGGAGGCGCCGCGGCGGAGGCGGCGGAGGCGGAGGTCGTCCCGACGTTCTCCTCACTGGAGCCGGTCTACGGCGACGGCTCTCCGCTCGACGAGGCGCGCCTCCGCTTCGCCCGCCTCGCCGACAAGTTCCACGCCGTCTACGCCGCGCGCCCCGCGCTCTTCGCCCGCTCTCCGGGTAGGTTGATAGATGGATGGGTACCACTCTAGGTTTCGGTGGATGCGTTTGATTTGATCTGATAGGGATTGCGTGTGTGTGCGTGTGTGCAGGGCGGGTGAATCTGATAGGGGAGCACATCGACTACGAGGGGTACTCGGTGTTGCCCATGGCCATCCGGCAAGACATGATCGTCGCCATCAGGAGGACCGAGGGGAAGGAGGTGCGCGTTGCCAATGTCGACGACAAGTACCCCATCTGTGTCTACCCGGCCGACCCCGACAAGGTTAATTTTGCCAGCATTCTACTCTGCTTTGCCCCTGTTCCTAGATTGATCCTGCTCAGTTTCAGTGGATTTTGTTAATTTTTTGCTTTTTCGTTCGTTGGTTGAGATTGATTGAAGAACGTAGGTCCTTATCAGTTATCGCGGGGAATGTTTTCAGTTGAGATTCTAAAGAGAAAAAGGGAGAGAGTTTTCTGTAGCGCATCGGATTCCATTTTTTTCGGTGGAGGTAGAGACAATCTCCTTACTATTTTAGGATGGGTGGGTGGTTGCGTTATTACCCCATTAATTAATTTATTATCATAACAAGAAGCCCGTGATACAGTTTCGTTGCCCTGCCCGTGAGCTTAATTTGTTGTCCCCGCGGGCTCGTGGCCCACAGAGATAATGGTGTGGAAGTCCATGCTTCCCCTTTGTTTTGTTTTAGGCTGGTGGCCTTCAAATGGAATGCAAACATTCCTTGTGGACTCCCATTCAGCCCTTCGATGGGGGCTTAATACTGCATTGCATCCAGCCTCATCGATTCGCTTGTGCTTATCAGCCAAAAATTGAATTTTTAATCTTAAATTTGGAGTTGATTTTGAGGTTTTTTCATCGAAGTTTATTTTTCAGCCTTAGCTTTTAAATCGCTAAGAACACTAATATAAAAGTTTTATTTACAAATTATTTTTCGTTTTCAAATATGCCGAATAAGCCAAACGATGGGGGCCATCATGTTGCAGTTGCAAATGGATTTTCATATACTAGTACTATTGCTTCATTCTTAACTCTATTTGACTTGGAATAATGTGAAATGGAAAATGCTATCTCTGGCTTCAAAATTGTGTCGTGATCCGTCTGAAGTTCTGTTTGTTCTTAGCTTCAGTTATTTGATTATTTCTTTGATATATTGATTTGGCTGTTGATAAATATTTTTCATGCAGGAAATTGACATAAAAAACCACAAATGGGGCCACTATTTCATTTGTGGGTAAGTTAATTCTTATATTGTTGCAGAAATAGCGAAATTTGTTCACTTTTTCATACACTTCATTGGCCACAAGAAAAAGAAAACGAACCTATCTTGTCTGTTCAATTCTCTATCTGCAGATACAAGGGAGTCTATGAGTACTGTAGGTCAAAAGGGATAGATATGGGTGGACCTGTTGGCCTTGATGTAGTTGTTGATGGCACAGTTCCTACAGGTACATTGTTTGATATTTTGTTTTGGGATTCTAAGCATGTTAAAGTTTGACATGATTGCGTGTTGTTACTCTTATGTAGGATCTGGACTTTCAAGCTCAGCAGCATTTGTCTGTTCAGCAACAATTGCTATCATGGGAATTCTTGAGAAAAATTTCCCAAAGGTATCCCTTGCTATGAATCTAACAGCTCCCTTGCCATTATCTTCACATAGCTCCCTTATTGCCAGTACTGTTCACAAAGGAAAATAATATTAATTGCCTAAACTGATAGTGAAGTTCTTTTTAATTCGTATGGGAGGCATGAAGCCTACTAAATTCCTCTGAAAAGGATTGCAAACAACTGAAACACTGTATAAGGGTGACATGGATGGATAGAATGATGAATCTTGAGTTTTGCTGAAGTGATTTTATACCATAAAGTTTGGGTAAAAAAGAACTTCTCTTTTGTACATAATGGGTATGTATTTGTTATAGAAAATGGTACACCAAGAACTTGAACAGTGCAAACTTGAGAGATAAAATTGATCCTGGTGTCTCTAAGTTGAAACTGGAGTCCTGACATGTTCACCTCATAGTTTCAATTCAAACTTCTGCAATTTTAGTTTCCTTTTTGCATTCATTATTCGGAAAAGTTCAAGAGATTTGTTTCTAATTTTCCATTCAAATCATGCAGAAAGAAGTTGCTCAATTCACCTGTCAATCTGAGCGCCACATTGGAACACAATCTGGGGGCATGGATCAGGTAAATAGTTCATAGTTTTCTAACTGATTATGGTTATACTCAGTTCTTTTTATACTTTAACTTATTATGCCACCTGTCATGTAAATCAAAGTACATCTGTCTGAAGGAAAATGTCATTTGTTGGGGTTAGCTTATGGACGAGATATTACTGTTTGTAATATGGACATCCAAATATACTACTTTGTAAATTGTATCGCTTATTGTTCATATAATCCTTTGACTATTTGTGTTCTTCTGAAACTTTTTGTTAATATAATCATGCTTGCGTGCAAAAAACCATTGTGGTTCCAAGTATTGATTACAAAATCAACTCATGACAGGATGACCATCAATAAATTTTGCAGAACTTTTTATATATTATTACTGTGTGTACAAGCAATGCTATTTATATAATGAATAACATATTTTAGTTGGCCTTTTTATTTTGAACTACCCTGTTGTCTGTTAACATTTCATTATATTTTCCCAGGCTATATCTATCATGGCCAAACCTGGATTTGCTGAGTTGATAGATTTCAATCCAATCCATGCCACTGATGTGCAACTACCTCCAGGCGGTACATTTGTGATTGCCCATTGCCTGGCAGAGTCCAAGAAAGCAGAGACAGCTGCAACAAACTATAACAACCGTGTTGTTGAATGTCGCCTGGCAGCGGTAAGTGATTCAATATGTCGGACTGAACATTTTAAACACTTACAGTTCCAGACATCTTTATTTTGCACTTGTGTGGCTTGGCAGCTGTAAATTAACTTTAATTTCGAATTGAAATTTTAAGAATACTCAAAGGTTCCCAGATTCCTTTCTGTTGTGCTGCTGCACAATGCAAGTGACCTTAACATGCTTATTCAGCTTCTAGGGTAATTTTAAAATTTTACTTTGGAACTGGATTTGAGCTGGCTGCTATATCACCAACAAAGGCTGATATTTCTTTTTCATTTGTTCATTTAATATTGCTGTTTTGCACTTTTGCAGATTGTTCTTGCCATCAAACTAGGGATGGAAACAAAAAAGGCTGTCTCCTCTGTTACCACCCTCTCTGATGTTGAGGGGTTATGTGTCTCTTTTGCTGGAAAAGAGGGTTCTTCTGATCCTGGAGTTGCCGTGAAGGTACAAAATTTTATCAGGAACTTAGGTTATGCTCTCATGAAGGATATACGTACGTTCCATCTATTTATTCGAGAAAAGAGATGATCAGTACTCTCTCTATTTCACAATGTAAGTCATTTTAGCATTTTCCACATTCATATTGATGTTAATGAATCTAAACATATATATTTATCTAGATTCATTACCATCAATATGAATATGAGAAATGCTAGAATAACTTACATTGTGAAATGGAGGAAATACAAGTTATGTTTCATTATGCTGTACTGATACGGGACACTTGGTTACAATATGTTGTAATTAGCGTTTGGGTGTATATAATTTTTATAAAAGTAATGCTGGAAAGTTCTTTTTTGTTCTGTCTTATCATGTACTCATCTGATTGTGTTATTGTGTAATTTTGCAGAAACTATTACATGAAGAATCATATACAACAGAAGAAATAGAGAAAATTACAGGTCAAAGCCTGACATCTGTCTTCCAGAGCTCTCAAACTTCCTTGGATGTTTTAAGAGCAGCGAAGCATTTCAAGTTATTTCAGGTGATTCCCCTTTGATGCAGTCCTACTCAGTAGAACAACTCTTCTGTGGAAAGTCTGTTTATTTAAAGATATTTTGTCATTCTATTATACATGTCTCTTTGTTTTTGCGTGGTACCTTTTTTTTTTGCATTATTTACTGCTGAAGCTCGCTTTAGTTTTGTGTAACTTAGGAATAATGTTTGACTGTGCTCTGCGATGATATGGCAATTGGTTGTAAGTTTGTAATGTGTGTTTACTTTCAGCGTGCCTTTCATGTGTACTCGGAAGCAAGGCGGGTTTATGCCTTCAGAGATACTGTATTGTCAAAACTCAGGTATGTTCATTAATTGCAGTCACTATGCATATTCTGGTTATTTTCTTGTTTGTTTCTTCCCAACTTTCTATTCTCTTAGTACTACATTTATCCTCACAGCTGTCATGGATTAGCAGCCCGTATACGAACATTTATTTCTAAATTGAGAGATCTAACTGTTACTATCTTTTTCCTGCAGTGCGGAAGATATGCTTCAAAAACTGGGCGATCTTATGAATGAAAGTCATTATAGCTGCAGTGTGCTATATGAATGCAGGTACCATTTTTAGTAGTGTACTTAACTACGATGGGTAAAACTCGTAATGAAACTTTGGATGTCATGAAAAAAGTCCCCCCTTTTTCGAAAAAAAAGGTTATAGCATACTGACATATTCCATTGCCCAGCTGTCCCGAGTTGGAAGAGCTTGTAAAAGTATGCAGAGATAACGGAGCACTTGGAGCACGTCTTACTGGAGCAGGGTGGGGTGGCTGTGCAGTCGCTTTGGTTAAGGAAGGCATTGTCCCGCAGTTTATTCTCAATTTAAAGGTAAATTAAATCTGAGAGCTCTTGTCTTTATCCAATAAGCAACATATGCATGATAGTACATACATAATCCACGCAGGCAACTATAGTCTATACATATTTCAAGTGAAACAGCAGCAAACGTACTATAAATCACTAACAAGAGATCCATTTTTAGGAAACGTACTATAAATCAAGGATCGACCGGGGAGTGATCAACCAGAAGGATCTTGGGTTGTACGTGTTCGCGTCCAAGCCGTCGAGTGGAGCAGCCATATTCAAGCTGTAGGCCACCAATCCACCATTCTTTCGCCACCTGTAAATCGATTCAGACCAGAAGCGCCACGACGCAAGCACGCAGGTTCCTACATGGCCTAAGTCCACCCACACGTCAATGTATCTTTATACAAGTATTTATTAGAAAACAATAAATCATGTCTATTAATCTATTACTATACCGGGACACATCCAATAGAGACTTCAAAACAATGATGCATCAGTGGTTAGTAGGTGTCGATGGAGGTTGCTTTTATTTTTCCTTATACAGTGATACGATGATACTTCTAGTACTTGCAGTGGACCTTTGGACTTTGGTCAAGTTATTCAGGTGTCATCTTCGTGTGTACTGTTGATTTTGCTGTGCCTAGAGACCGCCATGTTCTTCCAGGCGTCTCGTGCACCATAAGGCTATGGTTATGTTTTAACTAACATCAGTTATGCCATTGCAGCGTGTTTGTTAGTACAGGCACTGTTCACCATCAGCAAACTAACTCTCCTGTTTAATTTGCATAAATGAAAGGAAAGTGGGAAACTGAAACTGTAGTTTGACATTGATTTCCCATATGATCGCAAATTCGTTCGCCAGTCAGATCTTCTTTTTTTGTCGTCATTGTGGTTTTGCTGCTTGCAATGAATGCATCGGAAAATTTTTATCACAACTTGAGAAATGGATCGAGTCGAGATAATACATACACAATACAAAAGCATTTCTCTTCTTGCGTTCCTAATTTGCATTTACGCCTGCATGATTAAGGTTACGTGCTTATCCACGTGCAGACATGATCGACATGTTCACCGTGTGAGGATATAATATCTCCCTAAAGATATCATGTTAGTACTCCTTAGAGTAGCTCCACTGCGAACCTAATCGATATCAATGCCCAAAAAAAAAAACATTGTGGCGAAGGGAAATATTGGATTGAGTTTTTTTCTCTTTCGTGGGTGATGCTTGCCTTGACTGACTTTTTCTTTTAAGGGAAGGGGTGAGTTTTATTGATTATTTTTCTGACTGACTTTGTCATGTTTAAAATCCACGTGTAGTTAGGTCTCGATTCTTCTGCTCCGGTGTAATACAACTTCAATGTGTCCTGTAACAAGAAAAGTATGTGTGGCCTTCCTGTTGTCCTCTCTTTTCAGTTTCTGCTCCAGACAATAGTATATTTATTTGAAATTAATATCACGTTTTTGTTCAGAGACTCTTGTTTAAGTACATGTGCAAATTAAAAGGTACGGAGTACATTCAATTAATTTGATATTCGTTGGGGAAAAGAAATCCTTGCATTGGTGCATATGCAGCATTGCCTGGACATCGATGAATTTATTTTTCAGTTCTCGCGACTAAAGCTTGACGAAAAATGATTGAAATTTATTTGAGAAAAAAAATGGAAAATGCCATGTTAACAAGTGAGTTGCAAAATATCATCAAATATGAAAATAACATATATAGGCCACAATCCATATGTTGGCACATGCGATGGGTTTTTTTTTTTTTTATAAACACCAGTTTTTCGGATGGTTATCAAAGGTGGCCCAATTTATTATCAGCTAAAAGCCTGTGGCTTTCACTCGACGAAAAGGTGGCCTGACCTGCTACTGGAGACCAGAACAATATATTTAATTCACACTAAATTATTTCTCTGTAGCTACTTAAACCTAGTGTTAGTTCGGTCGATGGAATTAATACAGCAAGTGCCAATCAGATCGGTTGGAACACCCAGTCCCTTGTGCCCATCCCATGTAGATCGAGGCAAATCACATTCATCTATCATATCATAAGCTGCCATCTCTAATTTTATCTATATAGCTGAAAAATTAGCACCAGTGCGTATATAGGCCCTGTCTAGATCCCCTGACAAAATTTTACATCCTAACACATCGAATGTTTGGGCACATGCATGTAGTATTAAATATAGACAAACAAAATAATTAATTACACAGATTGCATGTAAATTGTGAGACGAATCTTTCAAGCCTAATTGCGCCATGATTTGACAATATGGTGCTAAGTAAATATTTGCTAATGATGGATTAATTAGGCTTAATAAATTCGTTTCGCGGTTTATAGATGGATTCTGTAATTTGTTCTGTTATTAGACTACGTTTAATACTTCAAATGTGTGTCCGTATATTCGACGTGACACGCCAAAACTTTTTTTTTTGAATGCCAACATGGCAAAACTTTACACCCCTGGATCTAAACACACCCATACTCTCTTTTGTCAAACTTTTGAAATAACGAAATCTCTCAAATACATAATTTAAAAAATGGTATGCATGTATCTGTCTTGAAATACTATTATCCTATTAGACTTTTCAAACATTTCTAATATGAAATTGATTACTGGGATTTTAAAGTGCGATCAAATCTTATCCTGAGCGTCAATGACCGGAGATAACTTTTGAAATTTGATTAAGCCTGTTGATGACATTTTGTATGGCGCCTAGAGGAAATTTGGAGGAACTGTAGCCTGCAAGCATGTTCAGCATTTGATATATAACAGTGCGCAGGCTGCCCTCTGTTTTGGGGGAAACGGCAGGACATACAAAAAAATTAACCCTCAGAATAAGATTCGATCAAAATTTTTAAATTTTGACCATCAGTAAATTTTCAAATGCTTAGCTTAAAAAAGGTATATGTATATTTGCCTCAGAAGTACTATCATAATATTATAAACTTATTAGATTTTACAAATTTATTTAAATATAAAATTGATTATCGGAATTTTTAAAAGTTTACCCAATTTTATCATAAGCATAAAATATTTATGGCGGGAACAACAAGCATGCATTCGGACTTACTGAATTTTGTATGGCTAGATAGCATGCATATTGTGAATAATGGAAATTTGGAGCAACTGCAGGCCTCCATGCATATGATTAGCTAGCATTGATAATATTATAACAGTGTAAATGGCAAACATAAATCCTACCTAGCCAAATGTACATGTAGTTATCAATAGTACAGCTAGCAGTGCAACTCTTTTGCACTTCTTTTTTATTTTGCAAATACTACAATTAATTATAGTGAGAGAAACGCGGCGGTGGGTGGGAGTAATCTGTGTGCATCTTCATCGTTAATCAGCTACGTACATCGCCAACATGATGCTGACTATATACAAAGACGTGCTGATAATAATTATACAATACCCCACCAATGAGATATCATATCACTACCAGAAACCTCATGAGGTCTTGTGTTGCCAAAATATATACTCCCAAATGTAAATTAGCGAAAGTCATGTCGTTGTAGGAACAGCTAATTAGGAGTAGTAATTATTGCAACAGTGAACCTTACTTTTTCAAGGAAAATTAACAGAGTGAAATTAAGCGCTGATATAATTAATTACAGCCCTGTACAAAGTGGACACGTAGTAGTACTAGATAGATAGACGCCTGCCACCAGCTTGGCAATTTAATCATATATGCTCCAATTAATTAACCATCCTTCTGTGTTGATGGTTACCACGGTATTAATCACTTTAAAGCTGGAAATCGATCCCTGTAGCTAAGGCCCAACTAACCGTGCAAGGCAGGGCTTTCCAACAAAATGTGAGACATCAGCTAATAAACCAATATGTCATTTCAGACTTTGACATATATAGTGAAATCTCGATGTACTAACCTAGCTACCCATAAACAGGTCTATTAAAAATATCTCAAAAATATTGGAAATATACAGTGTTGCGTTAGAGGATCCTCTAAAATATATAATATCTTATTGATGACTTAATTGTGCCTAACTTCCACCTAAGCTGCATATAGCTAGGAAAGGAACAACAAAGCTATTCGTCTAGATATAGGTAGTTTTCATCTTTACAATATATCCTATACTAATCGAGTCTCTTTCTCTCATACATCATTACGCCTTTCATTTAGGTGAAAACTTGCCTTCCATGTAGATGAAAGCTTACCCGATAAAGAATTTTGGCGTCTAAGGCTATGTTTGAGAGAAAACGAAATGATAAAATTGAAAAGATACGTAAAACGAGCTAAGCCATTAATACATGACTAATTAAGTATTAATTATTTTAAACTTAAAAATAGATAATGTGAACTTTCTAAAGCAATTTTGTATAGATTTTTTTTTACCAAAAACATATCGTTTAATAGTTCAGGAAGTGTGAGCGTGAAAAGCTAGGGACTTTCTAGCTCTATGTGTACGTCGTTCTCTCGAACGCAACCTAAATATTGTTAGTTGGATGATTTGCAGACACTTGGCACTATTAACTTCTCTACCTTTTTACCTTGACATCAATGTATTTTAGGGCTCCTCGATCGTTGAACTGAAGGAATTTTAAAGTATTCTAGACCTTAGGAATTTTTACTATATATATGTTGTTTGGAGCAAAGGATGTGAGTATGTTATACAGCACGTGCATTGTTGGATTTAGAAAGGGTTCCATAGGAGAAAGAAGGTGATAGAGCAGCCGACTGTATACATTGCAAAATTCTCCCTATTGAATTAAGCGTAGTGACAGGCACCAGTGGTAGTATCCGGTTTCAGTTAAGGAAAAGTATACTGAACCCGCATGTCAGATATCATTGCGCTCACAAAGAAAGTGATCAATCTCTATTTCCCTTTTTTTATTCACGTGGGTTCCACCCATGGTAGCTTGCACTACCTTTGCACTTGTGGGCTGAGGAACAACGAATGGAGACTGGAATGGATACAACCGTTGGATGCACAAGCAACGGTGATCTGGCATCAATGTCCCTCTGACGTAGAAGATCCCGTTCCCTTGTAGTGTGATTCTATACGTGGTAGTACGGTGGTGTTTGAATCTCCAATGAAGATGAAAATTAAGTGTTTCACGCAAAATGATGTGGTAATAATGTATGATTAATTAAGTTTTAATTATTATAAATTTGAAAATTAGATTAATATGATATTTTAGAGCAACTTTCATATATAAAGTTTTTGCACAAAACGCACCATTTAACAGTTTGAAAAGCGTGCCACGAGTATCCAAAATTTAATCCTCCCCGTAGAGAAGAAACCCATCTCTATATAAAATAGATTCATATAGTAATATACATTTTATTCTTTTCATAAATATATGATTGATTTGATAAAAACACAATGACCAAAAGCATGCCAATTGCAGAGATAGTTACTCTCACTAGTCTCCCTCTCCCCTGCGGTGCCCCTGCCCGGCCGTCTATATAATGTTAGTACAGGTGCAACACTAGCTCCCAATACAACTAGCTAACTTAATTAGTTGTTAATTAGAGTTTGCTCATGCTGCTTTAATATTCGCGCTCGATCGAACGAGTTGTAGCAGGTAGCCATGTCGTGGAAGGCCTTCACCAAGTCCCTCCTCTTCCACTCCAACAAGATCGTCAGGAGGCTCAAATCCTTTCTCCTCCACGCGCATCCTCCGCCGCCGCCGCCGCCGCACGTCGTCAGGCGGCCGACGACGGCGGACGAGCTGCCGGCGGCGGACGTGACGGTGTGCAAGGTGGAGGGCGGCCTGCTGATGTCGCCGTCGACCTTCCCGTACTTCATGCTCGTGGCGCTGGAGGCCGGGGGCCTCTTCCGCGGCCTCCTGCTGCTGCTGCTCTACCCCGTGCTGCTCCTGCTCGGCCATGACCGGGCCACCAAGCTCATGGTCATGGTCAGCTTCGCCGGCGTCAGGAAGGGGAAGGACGGGTCGTTCCGGGTGGGCAGGGCGGTGATGCCCAAGCTGTTCCTGGAGGACGTCAGCGCCGAGGTGTTCGAGGCGGCGGCGCGGCGGCGGCTGGTGTGCGTGAGCTCCATGCCAAGGGAGATGGTGGAGCCGTTCTTGAAGGAGTACCTCGCCGTCGACGCCGTCGTGGCGCCGGAGCTGAGGGCGTTCAGGGGGTATTACCTTGGCCTCGCGGAGTCCGACGGCGAGGTCATGCAGAGGCTGGACATGGAGGAGGTGATCGGGGTGAAGGAGCGCGGCGGCGCCGGCGACGGTGACGGTGATGGACAGGTCACCGTCGTCGGCATCGCCGGACTCGGGAGCTCGTTCCATCAGCTCTTCCAAAACTATTGCAAGGTAGGAGTGGAGTAATTCACTCGGAAAACTCAAATAATCCTTAAAGGGGATATCACTTAAAAAGTCATCAAAATTTTTAAAAGAATTTAGTAGGATAGGTCAGTATATAATTTGTCACTTCACCAACATACAAATTCAAATTCAACTTATATAGATAAAAACAAAAATAACAAATTTAACTAGGAAGTGAAAGCGTAATTCACAGTCAAATTTATTATTTTTGTTTCAAATTATATAAGTTGATAATAATCTATCTTAAAAGTATATTTTAAAACGATAGGTACACAAAACGAGTGATGTCTCTCGAGGGAAAAAAAATCTACTTCCTAATTCACTCTACATGCATGCATGTGTCGTCACATGCAAACTACTTTACTCCACGTCAGCGTTATGCACGCATATCTCTTCGTAGCTACTACTCCGTATCTAGTGTTGATGATCAAAGCCAGAACTCCCTGACTTCACGTTACAAGTCGTTTGATTTTTTTTAAAAAAATATTTTGATTTAATTAAATTTATAGAAAAAATTAGCAATTTACAACACTAAATTATTTTTATATAATTTAACATTGAATATATTTTTGATTAATTATTTATTTTATATTTTAAAATATTATTACATTTTTTCTATAATTAGTAACTTTGACATGAAAAAACAAATGACTTATAATATAAAACGGGGAGTAGTAGTTCGTGATATGATACAGAGTTTAATTTGATTTGCATGCATATATGCATATATAAATACCTCACTTTATGTTTTTTAATGCAATTGTGACGTTCACTTCAAACGTTTAACCATTTCTCTTATTTTTAAAAAAAAATAATTGTGCAAGAATATAATCATGTTTAATGTATATTTAATAATAAAATAAATAATTATTATATAATTTTGTTAATAAGACGAACGGTTAAACGTATGTCTAGAAGTTAATGGCATATCATATAGTACTATTTATTAAGAAAAGAGTAACTGAAAGCTGTAGATAATATATTTTTTCGTATATTATACATTGGGTCTTGATCGATCTACATGTAGCTTTAATAGCTCTTCTTTTTTCCTAATTAATTCATCCCTCATTAATTACGTGATAATAAGTTTCTGTTGTTGGCCGGACTGTATATAGCGAGTTATGGGTAAGGTATGAATGCCGGTTTTCATTGAAATCTCAGTTTACACACGGCCCAGAACGGTAATTGGCATGTTACTGAATTTTTGTCAGCAGAGCTACAGTTTATTCACCTCTTGTCTTGTATCTATATATATGCCACTTTAAAATTAAATGCTTCTTTTAAGGCTATCTTCAAATGGTTTTCAACTGTTCATACTGGTAGTATGTAAATAACCATGCATATTTAAGAAGGTTAATTGGATTTATGTCATTATAAAAATACCCTATTAAAAATTTATCATTACAAAGGATGAAATTGGGTGATATAATGATTATTTTGCAAAATTTAAACCATATCATTATGTAGTACGCAGTACATCTAGGATGTCTTTGTTCAAGTATTTTTCATATAGACTAAAATGCCCCTGCCATTCTTTTCATATGAACCGTATTTTCGTATATATGGCACTGGTCGAAAAAAAAATTCATCAATTATAAGTCTCTGTTCACATCAACATCATCATTAAGAAAAGACCCGTGCATACAGTAGCTCCGCATCACTACGTTATGAATCGACGTACGTTGCACGTTTATATTACTACTACTCCTATCAGATATAATTAAGAGCATTGTTTTATTCAGGTGAATCAAATCGTATTATTCACCCGACATATGCATCCTACATACGAAATTTACTTCCGCTGTCCTAAAATAACATCGTGTTTACCCTCCTCCAGTTTATTCCAAATTAAATTTACTTTTAGCAATCATTGTATTAGAGTTTGTAAAAGTGAATAGTAAATACATTGAAACTAGGGGCCTGTTCACTTTGATGCCATTTTCAACCTTACCAAATTTTGGTAAAGTTGCCAAAAAAAAGTGGCTACATTTAGTTTGCTGTCAAATTTTGGTAACTATATAAGAAATCCTATCAAAATTTTGGCAAGTTGTCAAAATTTTGGCATAGTTGTCAAAATTTCGGCAATGCCAAAATTTGGTAAGGTTTTTTTTGGCATCAAAGTGAACAGGCCCTAGATAAAAATAAGAAACAATTATATTGGGATTTAATAAAATAGAACTATTTTAGTTTTTTTTTCTATTGATACGTGTGAGATTGATAAAATATAAATTTATTTAGGGAGGTAGTATGCATCATCAGCTGCAGTGTTGATAAAATTAGTTTTACCAACAATAAGACGCTGGTCAATTAATCTACCGACCGATTAAGACACCGGTCAAATTAATATTCGTACCGATCAAATAAATCTGCATAACCGATTAAGACATCGGTCAATTAATCTACCGATTAACTACCAGTTGTCGATCGCTCTTTACTACACATCTTTCTCAACCATAAATTCGTAAGGATTTCTCATTCACGCCCATGCTTGTGCACAAACATAATAAAATTTATTATCTACAGTAATATATACTACAACGTCCCCGAAAAAAAAGTATATACTAGTACGTGATTGATAAATACATGTACATTTATATTTACACCTTACGAAATAAGCGTAGCAACTAGTTAGGGGCTGCTGATGGATGGCTCACCACGCGCCTAGCACGGTCACCTCCCCTCCTTACATCCCCTATACGTTTGCATGTACTTTTGCAGTGGTAGAGCTAACTCAAGGGCAGGTGGGGCGGTCGTTTGGGCTCTGTCGCTGGAGTCTCGGCTGTAGATAGCATTTGATGTCCCAAAAAAAATAGTTGATTACTAGAAAACGTTAGTACTTGCCTGGGCTTCACGGCATCTTTGCTCCACCACTATACTTTTGTATACACACATTTAAACTGTGTATATGTATATATACTATTACCAAGTTTATACGTGTATATATACTAAGTTTATATGTATATATACAAAGTATAAACTTCGCATATACATCTACAAATTTTCTATATGGAAAAATTATATGTATACTTTTTAGATGTATAAAAAATATACATACGTATATAAACTTTATACTTCTATGTACAAATTATGCGTGTATGTATAAAAATAGAAAAAAAAAGGCATGATCGGAAACTGACTAGACGCGCAGTCGATCGCTAATTAGTAATTACGTAACTGCATGGGTTCCTTGTGGTGGAAACTGCCTTCCGAGTTCAATTCCTATACTTAGCTCACGTGCTTGCATTTATAATTAATTATTCTTTTCATTATAGGGATAAAGAGATGCTCGCGATGACTTTATCAATCTTAAATATGTCACTGAGTCTTTTCAAAAGTGCTCACAGGAGTAGAGTATGCGTGCTTTTGTGTATGTCTGAGTTTGTTCCATGTTTTAGAAAAATATTTACACACTCAAATAACTAATATAAAGATTACGTTTTTTTTTATCGGGCTAAAGATTTACTATTGATCCCAATACTTTTACTGTGGGTTAAAATGGACACATTCATGCTGTTGAGGTGTTGTGTAATGGTATTGAACACATGGTGTACTCCCTCCATCCAGTATAAAATCAAACCCTACCATTCCAATGTAAATTTAGTGCAGAGTAAAAATGACCAAAATATTTCTCATTATTGAAAAAATAGTAATGATGATAGGTAGGTAAAGAGTAGTGAAGGAATAAAATTTTTTATTTTACGTACTGAGAATAGATAAGAGGCTACAAGTTGGTTTTTTTGGTAAAATTTAAACTTTAGAAGTTCGTTTTTTTGGAGGGAGGGAGATCGAGTAGAAAGGAAGATGCAAGATAGATTAATCAAAGTGAGAATGGGCAAACATTAATGAATGCAGGAGGTGTACGTGGCGTCGGAGTGGGCGCGGCGGCGATGGCGTCCCCTCCATCCCCGGCGATACGCGAAGCCCCTCATCTTCCACGACGGCCGCGTCGCGTTCCGGCCGACGACGTCGGCGACGCTGGCCATGTTCGTGTGGCTGCCGCTGGCCGTGCCCCTCGCCCTCCTCCGCGTCGCCCTCATCGTCGTCGTCCTCCCCTTCTCCCTCGCCCCCCCGATCGCCGCCGCCCTCGGCATCCACTGCCGCTACATCGCCGCCTCCACGCTGCGGGCCGCCGCGGCCTTGGACCTCTTCGTCTGCAACCACCGCTCCCTCCTCGACCCGCTCTACGTCTCCTTTTTTTCTATTGATACGTGTGAGATTGATACAAAATAAATTTATTTAGGGAGGTAGTATGCATCATCAGCTGCAGTGTTGATAAAATTAGTTTTACCAACAATAAGACGCTGGTCAATTAATCTACCGACCGATTAAGACACCGGTCAAATTAATATTCCTACCGATCAAATAAATCTGCATAACCGATTAAGACATCGGTCAATTAATCTACCGATTAACTACCAGTTGTCGATCGCTCTTTACTACACATCTTTCTCAACCATAAATTCGTAAGGATTTCTCATTCACGCCCATGCTTGTGCACAAACAGAATAAAATTTATTATCTACAATAAGTATATACTACTACGTGATTGATAAATACATGTACATGTATATTTATACCTTACGAAATGAGCGTAGCTCAACTAGATAGGGCTGCTGATGGATGGCTCGCCACGCGCCTAGCACGGTCACCTCCCCTCCTTACATCCCCCATACGTTTGTACATACTTTTGCAGTGGTAGAGCTAACTCAAGGGCAGGTCGGGCGGTCGCTTAGGCTCTGTCGCTGGCGTCTCGGCTGTAGATAGCATTTGATGTCCCAAAAAATTAGTTGATTACTGAAAAACGCTAATACTTGCCTGGGCTTCATGGCATCTTTGCTCCACCACTGTACTTTTGTATACACACGTATAAACTGTGTACATGTATATATACCAAGTTTATACATGTATATATACTAAGTTTATATGTACGTATACAAAGTATAAACTTCACATATACATCTACAAATTTTCTATATGTAGAAAAATTATATGTATACTTTTTAGATGTATAAAAAATATACATACGCATATAAACTTTATACTTCTATGTACAAATTATGCGTGTATGTATAAAAATAGAAAGAAAAGGCATGATCGGAAACTGACCAGACGCGCAGTCGATCGCTAATTAGTAATTTCGTAACTGCGTGGGTTCCTTGCGGTGGAAACTGCCTTCCGGGTTCAATTCCTAGACTTAGCTCACGTGCTCGCATTTACAATTAATTATTTTTTTCATTATGATAAAGAGACGCTCGCGATGACTTTATCAATCTTAAGGATGTCACTCAGTCTTTTCAAAAGTGCTCACAGGGGTAGAGTGTGCGCGCTTTTGTATACGTCTGACTTTGTTCCGTGTTTAAGAAAAATATTTACACGCTCAAATAATTAATATAAAGATTACGTTTTTTTGATCGGGCTAAAGATTTACTATTGATCCTGATACTTTTACTGTGGGTTAAAACGGACACATTCATGGTGTTGAAGTGTTGTGTGATGGTACTGAATACATTGTGTACTCCCTATATCCCATATAAAATCAAATCCTAGCATCCTAATGCAAAGTTAGTGCAGAGTAAAAATGACCAAAATAACCTTCATTATTGAAAAATCAGTAATAATGATAGGTAAAAAGTAGTAATGATGATAGGTAGATAAAGGGTATTGAAGGAATAAAACTTTTCATTTTACGTGCTAAGAATAAGAATAGATAAGATGGTACAAGTTGTTTTTCTGTGAGACAAAATTCAAACTCTATAAATTGAGTTTTTTTTTTTTTGAGGGAGAGAGTAGAGAGGAAGATGCAAGATAGATTAATCAAGTGAGAATGTGCAAACATTAATGAATGCAGGAGGTATACGTGGCGTCGGAGTGGGTTATACTATTTATTAAGAAAAGAATAACCGAAAGCTGTAGATAATATATTTTTTCGTATACTCCCTCCATTATAAAATATAAGGCACAACCACCCTTAATTCAAAGACTAAGAAATAATTATTATCATCTTATAGTTTGGATCATCCTAATAAATACTAATGTATGTATTCAATAGGACTAGATAACATGAGAGTCGAGGATTTAAAAAAGTAATAATTTAATGGAGAAGATGTCATAGTTAATTGCATGCTTGCATGCATATGCCTTATATTATGGAATGGATGGAGTATTATACATTGGGTCTTGATCGATCTACATGTAGCTTTAATAGCTCTTCTTTTTTCCTAATTAATTCATCCCTCATTAATTACGTGATAATAAGTTTCTGTTGTTGGCCGGACTGTATATAGCGAGTTATGGGTAAGGTATGAATGCCGGTTTTCATTGAAATCTCAGTTTACACACGGCCCAGAACGGTAATTGACATGTTACTGAATTTTTGTCAGCAGAGCTACAGTTTATTCACCTCTTGTCTTGTATCTATATATATGCCACTTTAAAATTAAATGCTTCTTTTAAGGCTATCTTCAAATGGTTTTCAACTGTTCATACTGGTAGTATGTAAATAACCATGCATATTTAAGAAGGTTAATTGGATTTATGTCATTATAAAAATACCCTATTAAAAATTTACCATTACAAAGGATGAAATTGGGTGATATAATGATTATTTTGCAAAATTTAAACCATATCATTAGGTAGTACGCAGTACATCTAGGATGTCTTTGTTCAAGTATTTTTCATATAGACTAAAATGCCCCTGCCATTCTTTTCATATATATGAACCGTATTTTCGTATATATGGCACTGGTCGAAAAAAAAATTCATCAATTATAAGTCTCTGTTCACATCAACATCATCATTAAGAAAAGACCCGTGCATACAGTAGCTCCGCATCACTTCGTTATCAATCGACGTACGTTGCACGTTTATATTACTACTACTCCTATCAGATATAATTAAGAGCATTGTTTTATTCAGGTGAATCAAATCGTATTATTCACCCGACATATGCATCCTACATATTTACTTCCGCTGTCCTAAAATAACATCGTGTTTACCCTCCTCCAGTTTATTCCAAATTAAATTTACTTTTAGCAATCATTGTGTTAGAGTTTGTAAAAGTGAATAGTAAATACATTGAAACTAGGGGCCTGTTCACTTTGATGCCATTTTCAACCTTACCAAATTTTGGTAAAGTTGCCAAAAAAAAGTGGCTACATTTAGTTTGCTGTCAAATTTTGGTAACTATATAAGAAATCCTATCAAAATTTTGGCAAGTTGTCAAAATTTTGGCATAGTTGTCAAAATTTCGGCAATGCCAAAATTTGGTAAGGTTTTTTTTGGCATCAAAGTGAACAGGCCCTAGATAAAAATAAGACACAATTATATTGGGATTTAATAAAATAGAACTATTTTAGTTTTTTTTTCTATTGATACGTGTGAGATTGATAAAATATAAATTTATTTAGGGAGGTAGTATGCATCATCAGCTGCAGTGTTGATAAAATTAGTTTTACGACACTGGTCAATTAATCTACCGACCGATTAAGACACCGGTCAAATTAATATTCGTACCGATCAAATAAATCTGCATAACCGATTAAGACATCGGTCAATTAATCTACCGATTAACTACCAGTTGTCGATCGCTCTTTACTACACATCTTTCTCAACCATAAATTCGTAAGGATTTCTCATTCACGCCCATGCTTGTGCACAAACAGAATAAAATTTATTATCTACAATAAGTATATACTACTACGTGATTGATAAATACATGTACATGTATATTTATACCTTACGAAATGAGCGTAGCTCAACTAGATAGGGCTGCTGATGGATGGCTCGCCACGCGCCTAGCACGGTCACCTCCCCTCCTTACATCCCCTATACGTTTGCATGTACTTTTGCAGTGGTAGAGCTAACTCAAGGGCAGGTCGGGCGGTCGCTTAGGCTCTGTCGCTGGCGTCTCGGCTGTAGATAGCATTTGATGTCCCAAAAAATTAGTTGATTACTGAAAAACGCTAATACTTGCCTGGGCTTCATGGCATCTTTGCTCCACCACTGTACTTTTGTATACACACGTATAAACTGTGTACATGTATATATACCAAGTTTATACATGTATATATACTAAGTTTATATGTACGTATACAAAGTATAAACTTCACATATACATCTACAAATTTTCTATATGTAGAAAAATTATATGTATACTTTTTAGATGTATAAAAAATATACATACGCATATAAACTTTATACTTCTATGTACAAATTATGCGTGTATGTATAAAAATAGAAAGAAAAGGCATGATCGGAAACTGACCAGACGCGCAGTCGATCGCTAATTAGTAATTTCGTAACTGCGTGGGTTCCTTGCGGTGGAAACTGCCTTCCGGGTTCAATTCCTAGACTTAGCTCACGTGCTCGCATTTACAATTAATTATTTTTTTCATTATGATAAAGAGACGCTCGCGATGACTTTATCAATCTTAAGGATGTCACTCAGTCTTTTCAAAAGTGCTCACAGGGGTAGAGTGTGCGCGCTTTTGTATATGTCTGACTTTGTTCCGTGTTTAAGAAAAATATTTACACGCTCAAATAATTAATATAAAGATTACGTTTTTTTGATCGGGCTAAAGATTTACTATTGATCCTGATACTTTTACTGTGGGTTAAAACGGACACATTCATGGTGTTGAAGTGTTGTGTGATGGTACTGAATACATTGTGTACTCCCTATATCCCATATAAAATCAAATCCTAGCATCCTAATGCAAAGGTAGTGCAGAGTAAAAATGACCAAAATAACCTTCATTATTGAAAAATCAGTAATAATGATAGGTAAAAAGTAGTAATGATGATAGGTAGATAAATGGTATTGAAGGAATAAAACTTTTCATTTTACGTGCTAAGAATAAGAATAGATAAGATGGTACAAGTTGTTTTTCTGTGAGACAAAATTCAAACTCTATAAATTGAGTTTTTTTTTTTTTGAGGGAGAGAGTAGAGAGGAAGATGCAAGATAGATTAATCAAGTGAGAATGTGCAAACATTAATGAATGCAGGAGGTATACGTGGCGTCGGAGTGGGTGCGGCGGCGATGGCGTCCCCTCCATCCCCGGCGATACGCGAAGCCCCTCATCTTCCACGACGGCCGCGTCGCGTTCCGGCCGACGACGTCGGCGACGCTGGCCATGTTCGTGTGGCTGCCGCTGGCCGTGCCCCTCGCCCTCCTCCGCGTCGCCCTCATCGTCGTCGTCCTCCCCTTCTCCCTCGCCCCCCCGATCGCCGCCGCCCTCGGCATCCACTGCCGCTACATCGCCGCCTCCACGCTGCGGGCCGCCGCGGCCTTGGACCTCTTCGTCTGCAACCACCGCTCCCTCCTCGACCCGCTCTACGTCTCCGCCGTCGCCGGCCGCGCCGACCTCGCCGCCGCCACCTACAGCATCAGCCGCCTCTCCGAGATCCTCGCCCCGATCCGCCACTTCCGCCTCACCCGCGACCGCGCCGCCGACCGCGCCGCCATGCAGGCCCACCTCTCCCGCTCCCGGCACGGCGGCGGCGGCCTGGTGGTGTGCCCGGAGGGGACCACCTGCCGCGAGCCCTTCCTGCTGCGCTTCAGCCCGCTCTTCACGGAGCTCGGGCCGACGTGCAGCCCGTGGCGCTGCACTCGGAGGTGGCCATGTTCCATGGCACCACGCGCCGGGGGGTGGAAGATGCTCGACCCCTTCTTCCTCCTCATGAACCCCTCGCCGGCCTACGTCGTGCACTTCCTCGACCCCGTCGCCGGCGGCGGCGGCGGCGGCGGCGGCGGAGGCCCGGAGGTGGCCAACGAGGTGCAGCGCCGGATCGCGGAGACGCTGGGGTACACCTGCACGGCGCTCACGCGGAGGGACAAGTACCTCGTGCTCGCCGGCAACGATGGCGTCGTCGCCAACAACAAGAAGAGCAATTAATTTACTAATCAACTACTCTACTGTCTACTACAGTACTACTGTTGTGTACTCCACTACGTGGCTTGTAATTAGCATCCTTAATCCCGCAGTTAATTAAGGGAAGTGTAAGACACACTGCTTGTACTCATCCAAATGCTCATATCAAGTTATAATGAACTGCGAAATTCGATTGCTGCTTCACCTTATATTCTCAGTTCTTTAGGCAGGTAGTAACATATTTGATTCTATGTATCAACGAGACATCAGCAGCAATGTAATATATCTGATGACAAGTGTATGGAAATTGTAGCTTGCGCTACCTGTCCAAACAATTCATTCATGTAGGCTCAACATATTTTGCGCTTTACATTCCAACAATCTTTGCCACATACATGGCCCCTTTCTTCTCTTCTGATTTCTAATTCTCCATATGAAAAATCACAGCAAGTTGAATCATGATTTTGAATGGCATCGCCTTAAAGCGAGTCAGGACGGTTGAGCATCTAGGACCCTTACTATTGGGGTGTTTTGCTGCATAACTACACCGAACAAACACCATCTGTTTTACTTCTTTCTGCTCACAAAGAAGAATCGCCATTATCGGACCTCCTTCAGTTACCATTGCTTCTTGCCCTTCTTCTTTTTCTTACTGCTGCTATTACTACCCTTGGCGTTGCTTCCACTTCCAGGGGAAGGGGGCTCGTTTTGCGCGCCAAACGATTCAAACATGCCAGACTGCACTGCATTCTGCAACCACTCGAAGAACTCCTCTTCATCGATTCCTCCATCCATGTTTACACCATTAGGGATCCCTCCACCCCTCTGCGCCGAGGTGCTCCCCTTGCCACTATTCTGCTTTAACAAGCTGGCATTGACATGGAAGCTGGGCTTGTGAGTGTTCGCGGGGCATCTCATTCCCTGAAGACCAGAACAGTTGCATATCAATTCATAAATCTCTATTTTCTCTCTGCTCAATAGGCAGAGACAATTTGTCGGTGCATCACATTGTTGGATAACTCCATTGGGCACCTCAACCATTCTATGTGTTTGTGTGTTACTGTGAATAGTGTAATGGTTTTCTATCCATAACACAAAAGGCCTTATACGCAAATACTACATGGAGAATAGAGAAATCCCCTCCAGTACTACTTTTTGCCAGATCTTCAAGTTGATATTAGTACTCGTTAGTCTTAAAAAACAATAATAATTGTTCTCCTTAATGTCCCTGCTCACAGTTTTAATGACCTAAAACAAAGCTTTCAGTGGATGAAATAGTTTAGCATTTCGGCAATACTGCATATAGTACTCATGTTGCATAGCATCTGTATACGTTTTAAAGCGCAGAACTACATGATAGTGTATTGTATACCGTACAGACCAGAGATCATAGCTATGAGCATTCAACATGCAACCCTTGCTGTATATTGTCTTGCATGAACATTGTTAGAAGAATAAAATAGATAAGGCCCTTACGTACAAAACAAGCCACCATGTTGGAGCAATATCAAACAAGCAACTGAACGAATCAGAAATTTCATTGAAGAATATCTGAATTACCTGACAGGTGAACCACTCGGTGACATCGAAAATGATGCTTTCAGCACAAACATATGCATGAGGCAATTCAGGCTGCATAACAATAAACAACATTACATGACAGTCATAGCACATTTGTGATCGCTAGTTACCACACAAATAATTCTTCTTAGTTCAAAAGGAAGCTGAATTTTCAGTATTGGGCAAGGGCTCGAATAACCTGACATTACCTTGTGCAGCAACCCAAATAGAACGGGTTGAAAAGACTGCTCAACCCATCCATCCCCATCTTTAGCTTGGTGAAAATCATTGCAGTCCTATGGTGCAGAAAACACAGCAGTTTCATAACAGATTTGAAGCATGGTATCAAAAGTAAAAATAACCACATGCCAAAAGAAAATACCTGACACCATCTAGCTTGCGATTTAGCTCTTCCTGTATAAATCCATAGGTGGAAGTCACCACATTTCTTGCAGGCTATTCTTCTTGATAAACCATAAGGTCCTTCATCAACACCTTCAGAAGGGCTAAACCCTTGTCGAAAAATACCACTTCCTCCTTTCTAGCAATTAGAGAGAAAACAAATAAGAAAAGAATATCAAGCCAACCAGAAGAATAACCAGTTACAAGGAAGATGACAGATTAAAGCAACTGATAGGAAACCAGGAAGAATATGCCCAATCCAAAAGAGCAGTTTCTTTGCAGCACATACTACTAAAATACTATTGGTACAAGTAAAACCATGTGTACATACTGACACTTCCTTCAGACCATCTTTAGTGAACTGACCACAGAACAAAAAAAAACATTTGATGGTGATAAGCCAAAATTTTGCTTTTGGCAGATGTAGTGTTTGACAAGATTGCAAGTATAACACCATTTCAACTGCCAAAACTACAATTGCCAAATGCCGCATATGAATCTACCATTGAGCTATAACAAGAATCCTGCTCCAATAACACAAACTGTTAATCTATAACATGAATCAGACAAAGACCAATTCAGTTTCACCCAGGACCTCAGGCAGGCTCATCCTCTTGTTTGATAAAGATATGTATATATATAATTACTTTAGTTATGCAATGCAAACTATTCCACGTGCGCTTCAAAATCATTTGGACAACAAAAATTGAGGATTCAGTCCAGCTAAACTAGACAGTTTTCATCCGATAAGAGCCAACCAAAGTTCATGGGCTATCAGCGGTTGCAAATAGTTCTCAGCATGCTACTTGGAACTACTTCAAAGAAAGAAGATTTAGGAAAAAAAATATAGCAAAGCACAAATGACACTCAGAAAAAGGAATATCTAACAAGACCTTTTGAGAAGCACTCTGAAACCGTCTGAAGTAGTTCAAAAGCTCCTCCCTCCTTAACTCATCATCATACGTCTTCCGTTTCAAAGAATCAAGAAGAACCTGTGTATTTTGAATTGGGGCCTCATTAATATATAGGATATTTATCAGATATGCGGTTAACTCAACAAGAAATACATGCAAACCTCGTATGCATTTTGAAGTTTTTTAAATGCATCAGCAGCTTTATCATTGCCCATGTTCTTATCAGGGTGGACTAACATAGCCTGCGAAATTATTAAATTTAATTAACAAATAACTTTACATACTACAACTTTGCAGAACATGAACAGTCTGGTGCACAATGATGGTTAATGTTTATAGTATCACCTTTTTCTTGTATTCTCTCTTGAGTAATGATACATCTATATTTTCATAACGATGGAAGCCTAATGCTGAATAGTGATCAGTGCAGTTCAGTAAACGAGACACTTCATCTTCAGAGGTCAACTCTTTCTCAGCTCCACTAGTTGAAGGATCGCCAGGGCCCCGATCTGATGGTTGCGCATACTCGGACTGTGAGGTATTATCTGCTGATGATTGTCGAAATTCTCCAAAGAAGCCTGATTTGCCTGAATTTTGCTCAGAGTTCCTTGAAGAGCCAGTAGATTTGTTATTGTCTACATTGTTCTTTAGGAGTTGCACAAGAACATCACTTGAAATGAAAGATAAGTTCAGGCTCAAAAGTAACCCAAGCCATCCAACATAGCTTTTTGCACAATACATTGAATATAGGCAGGTGACAAGAAGTGCAAAACGTTCATGCTTCAGGAAAAAGGAAGCACCTGTGATTCAAGAAATATTACAGCATTCTTAGACATTCTCAAGCGCTGGATATACTTGACTAATAGTAAACAAACTGTAGAATATTACCTCCAAGAATTATGATGCCGCTTGTTGTCCAAAAGCTTCCATACAGCCACAAAATCACCACTGCAGCCAATGCGATAACCAGAACAGCAAAACCAAGACCAACAAAGGCAACTACAGCAGCAGCAATTACCTGGGTCACAGAGAGAATAGAATTGATGAATGTTTTCGAAAATATGTCAGGAGCATCTATTTCCATTTCATAATTCAAACTTTCACTATTAATGCCCATTAATCTATACTCATTGCATTATTTCATCATAGTTATGTTGTTTTGTGGAGAAAAACCGAACTGTAGGCAAGAACTGTACAACAATAATATCTCTTGGTTGCATCATGCAACATAGCCTAGTAAACATTCACAGCAGAGGCAACTCAAAAGGCAAAAGGATAGCTGAATCATACCATTAATATTAGCATTTTCTTTAGTCCAATCATTGCAAAAACTGATAGTGTACTGCACCAAAGTACTGTAAGGAGTGAGTTTGTCCCTAGGCGTAGCAAAGAATCGAAGCCCCTTATGTTGCAGTTGAACCAAACTGCCAACAAGAGCAATATCAACTTTCCAGCACTAAACATCCATGCCCGACAAATGGGATAAGTATACTTAATTTTGCTGCGGACATAGTCATGCCCCTTGTGCACAATAGCCATGAAAGTTGTGATTGCTGGCCTATTTCTCTCAACTAGCAATTTGCTTTCTTCCATTATATACATCACGGAAGCCCTAAAAATGGATGCAGCCATGCAAGCTATGCACCTGGTCTTCTCCAAAACTTTTTCTGCAAAAACTGGCATTGGGGTTTGTTCTATCGATGAGTTTTTACCACATCCACGCCGTGATGATCTCTTGCTATCTCTTCTTGCTTTGGAAGTGCTGGATGATAACTCATTGTCATTTTCTCCTGAATTACCTATATCATAATTGGTGTCCACTGACTGCTTTTTTGAGGCTCTGTCATCTGATTTGCCAGAGGATGAAATGCCATTGCTTCTGTTATTCTTCTTGATACCTTTTGTTTTCTGGCCATAGTTTACTCCAGAAACATTTGAACCACCTTGAACATGTGAACTTCGATTTTCACCATCCATCACATCACTTTCTGGTGTATTTAGTACCTCACAATTAGCTGCATTTTGTCGGTTAGGTGAAGCATGATTCAGAACACTTTTACTTTGACTTCCTTTTCGGGCCATGGTTTCAAAGTAGATTCAAAGCTTAGGCAATGTTATACAAATCTGTCCATATTCCCTTGGTAAAACAGTACCTATGGGTACAAAAAGACATGCCATAAGGATGGATATAAAATAAACCTACTAGAAAATATGTGCCATGCTTTAGTGCTCCATATAATAAGAAGTTTATTGATCTCTAAGCACATAAATAGTCACTGGGATTCAAATGCAGTACATGCACTCAGCAAGAGACAATTGCATGTGACTGTCAGCAGGTTAATGTAGTCGGGTGCGAATTACATTGAAAGGATAGCATATTTAGAGGGTATATCGATTACTCAATGCAGTCTCATCCATTAGACATAGTAAAAGTGTGTTAACGGAACCTACATCAATGAGTGACAGTAAATTGTTGGCATTCATCCCTTGAGCAACGAACTGTATTGAACAAATTTTAGCCCCAACCAATCACAAGAGAAACATGAAATTGAAGTCATGGCTGAGAATTAAGAATAGTTGATTTAGGATGACAACAGAAGCGTATTTTGGTTAACTAATTTACGCCAGAATAGGACAGAGCTAAAATTTACATTTCAGTGTTTAGTGTTTTGTCGCGATGCCCCGACTCATTAGTAACTGAATTTTCATTCGAGGTTAGTGCAAACCCTTTTTCTACTAAAAGAGTACCAAAGCAAAGACCTAAAAGCATTAGTAACCAAATTCTGATTCGAGGTTAGCGCAAGCCTTTTCTACTAAAATAGTATCAAAGCAAAGACCTAAATAAAGGCAATAACAACCAGAAAAGGGTAGGTTGCACGAGATATTCGTATAACACATTCAGAAACATTATTTGATAAGCCACCCAATCAAAAACACGAGGATATAACGCAGTGGCGGATCTAACGACGGACATGGCCACATGGGGGTTCAGTCGAACCCCCAAATTTTTTTGGGGAGCAAAGAAACTGTTATTAGTACTAAGGCTAACGCAAATTTCTAGAACACAAGCTAGGGTTAATACAAATTCGAGAAGAAAAAAAAAAGTGGGTGGGTAGAGAGAGAGAGAGATGAATGAGGAAGAGGATGGGATGCTCACCGGGCTGCGATGCGGCGGAAGCAGCAGGGCGGACGGACGACGGCGCCGTCGCGGTGGCGGGATGGATGGGGATCGGCGGCGGCGGGCGAAGTCACTCACGAGGAGTCGACGCCGAGAGGGGACGGGGGAATTTAGGATTTCTGCGGGGAAAATATCCTCGACGCACCTCACTGCACGACGCCACGATTTGCTCTTTTTTTCTTGGGCACAATTACGCACGGATGCCCGAGAATATGAGATATTGGTATTTTGGTATCTTTCTCACTCCCTCCGTTGGTTTTCTACGTCTAATTTTAATCATCTGTTTTATTTTTAAAAAATTAAAAACTATAAGTCATGAGTAAAGTAATCCTCCTTCCCAAAATGATCATCATATATGTTTATGCACCAAGACCAATGATAATTTAAATTACATATCAATTAAGACATCATGCACACATTCTCCCATAATACATGCATCGATTAAACACTATACTCCCTCCGGGTTGATAATACTTGTCGTTTTGGACAAGGATACGGTCTTTAAAAAGTAACTTTGACAACTATTTTCTATTATAATATATATAAAAATATCAACAAATATATGATTTTATTGAAGTACTTTTTAAGACTAATCTACACATATGGTTTTCATATTTCTAAGATAAATATTTTAGAAATTATTTGTAGTCAAAGATTTTAAAGTTTGACTTTGTCCTTGTCCAAAACGACTAATATTATCAGCCTGGAGGGAGTACCAATCACACCTTAGCATGTACATATTCTCCTATGCTGCATTAATTATATTACGATGAAATCTGTGTCCATGCGGTTATATGATAATCAATTTGAGAAATTTTGAATTCTATTATATGATGATCAATTTGGGAAGGAGGGAGTACTATTCATGTTTTATCATCTCATAAAAACAAAAATACTAATCATAAAAAATTTAAAATAAGACAGACGATCAAAGTTGGACACGGAAATTCATGGCTGCACTTAAAATGGGACGGAGGGAGTAAGTTTTTGTTATTGATTATTAGTATTATTTTTTGTCTCTTTTGCTATATGTTAATTTATTTTTTTTCCTTTTGATAAAATGCATAATTATTGGTCTGCCACCAGGGAGGCATAAAAGGGAACCCTTATTCATACTCAATTTTATCCATCCCATAAAGTGAGTATTACTCATCAATGGGTAAGTGAGGAGACGATACTAATTTTAAAAATAAAAATAAGTAGATTTGTTATTGTCTACATTGTTCTTTAGGAGTTGCACAAGAACATCACTTGAAATGAAAGATAAGTTCAGGCTCAAAAGTAACCCAAGCCATCCAACATAGCTTTTTGCACAATACATTGAATATAGGCAGGTGACAAGAAGTGCAAAACGTTCATGCTTCAGGAAAAAGGAAGCACCTGTGATTCAAGAAATATTACAGCATTCTTAGACATTCTCAAGTGCTGGATATACTTGACTAATAGTAAACAAACTGTAGAATATTACCTCCAAGAATTATGATGCCGCTTGTTGTCCAAAAGCTTCCATACAGCCACAAAATCACCACTGCAGCCAATGCGATAACCAGAACAGCAAAACCAAGACCAACAAAGGCAACTACAGCAGCAGCAATTACCTGGGTCACAGAGAGAATAGAATTGATGAATGTTTTCGAAAATATGTCAGGAGCATCTATTTCCATTTCATAATTCAAACTTTCACTATTAATGCCCATTAATCTATACTCATTGCATTATTTCATCATAGTTATGTTGTTTTGTGGAGAAAAACCGAACTGTAGGCAAGAACTGTACAACAATAATATCTCTTGGTTGCATCATGCAACATAGCCTAGTAAACATTCACAGCAGAGGCAACTCAAAAGGCAAAAGGATAGCTGAATCATACCATTAATATTAGCATTTTCTTTAGTCCAATCATTGCAAAAACTGATAGTGTACTGCACCAAAGTACTGTAAGGAGTGAGTTTGTCCCTAGGCGTAGCAAAGAATCGAAGCCCCTTATGTTGCAGTTGAACCAAACTGCCAACAAGAGCAATATCAACTTTCCAGCACTAAACATCCATGCCCGACAAATAGGATAAGTATACTTAATTTTGCTGCGGACATAGTCATGCCCCTTGTGCACAATAGCCATGAAAGTTGTGATTGCTGGCCTATTTCTCTCAACTAGCAATTTGCTTTCTTCCATTATATACATCACGGAAGCTCTAAAAATGGATGCAGCCATGCAAGCTATGCACCTGGTCTTCTCCAAAACTTTTTCTGCAAAAACTGGCATTGGGGTTTGTTCTATCGATGAGTTTTTACCACATCCACGCCGTGATGATCTCTTGCTATCTCTTCTTGCTTTGGAAGTGCTGGATGATAACTCATTGTCATTTTCTCCTGAATTACCTATATCATAATTGGTGTCCACTGACTGCTTTTTTGAGGCTCTGTCATCTGATTTGCCAGAGGATGAAATGCCATTGCTTCTGTTATTCTTCTTGATACCTTTTGTTTTCTGGCCATAGTTTACTCCAGAAACATTTGAACCACCTTGAACATGTGAACTTCGATTTTCACCATCCATCACATCACTTTCTGGTGTATTTAGTACCTCACAATTAGCTGCATTTTGTCGGTTAGGTGAAGCATGATTCAGAACACTTTTACTTTGACTTCCTTTTCGGGCCATGGTTTCAAAGTAGATTCAAAGCTTAGGCAATGTTATACAAATCTGTCCATATTCCCTTGGTAAAACAGTACCTATGGGTACAAAAAGACATGCCATAAGGATGGATATAAAATAAACCTACTAGAAAATATGTGCCATGCTTTAGTGCTCCATATAATAAGAAGTTTATTAATCTCTAAGCACATAAATAGTCACTGGGATTCAAATGCAGTACATGCACTCAGCAAGAGACAATTGCATGTGACTGTCAGCAGGTTAACGTAGTCGGGTGCGAATTACATTGAAAGGATAGCATATTTAGAGGGTATATCGATTACTCAATGCAGTCTCATCCATTAGACATAGTAAAAGTGTGTTAACGGAACCTACATCAATGAGTGACAGTAAATTGTTGGCATTCATCCCTTGAGCAACGAACTGTATTGAACAAATTTTAGCCCCAACCAATCACAAGAGAAACATGAAAGTGAAGTCATGGCTGAGAATTAAGAATAGTTGATTTAGGATGACAACAGAAGCGTATTTTGGTTAACTAATTTACGCCAGAATAGGACAGAGCTAAAATTTACATTTCAGTGTTTAGTGTTTTGTCGCGATGCCCCGACTCATTAGTAACTGAATTTTCATTCGAGGTTAGTGCAAACCCTTTTTCTACTAAAAGAGTACCAAAGCAAAGACCTAAAAGCATTAGTAACCAAATTCTGATTCGAGGTTAGCGCAAGCCTTTTCTACTAAAATAGTATCAAAGCAAAGACCTAAATAAAGGCAATAACAACCAGAAAAGGGTAGGTTGCACGAGATATTCGTATAACACATTCAGAAACATTATTTGATAAGCCACCCAATCAAAAACACGAGGATATAACGCAGTGGCGGATCTAACGACGGACATGGCCACATGGGGGTTCAGTCGAACCCCCAAATTTTTTTGGGGAGCAAAGAAACTGTTATTAGTACTAAGGCTAACGCAAATTTCTAGAACACAAGCTAGGGTTAATACAAATTCGAGAAGAAAAAAAAAAGTGGGTGGGTAGAGAGAGAGAGATGAATGAGGAAGAGGATGGGATGCTCACCGGGCTGCGATGCGGCGGAAGCAGCAGGGCGGACGGACGACGGCGCCGTCGCGGTGGCGGGATGGATGGGGATCGGCGGCGGCGGGCGAAGTCACTCACGAGGAGTCGACGCCGAGAGGGGACGGGGGAATTTAGGATTTCTGCGGGGAAAATATCCTCGACGCACCTCACTGCACGACGCCACGATTTGCTCTTTTTTTCTTGGGCACAATTACGCACGGATGCCTGAGAATATGAGATATTGGTATTTTGGTATCTTTCTTACTTCCTCCATTCCATTTCAAGTATCCATATGGTTTTCTATATCTAACTTTGATCTTCTGTCTTATTTAAAAATTAATTTAAAAAGTTAGAAACTATAAGTTATGAGTAAAATACTCCTTCCCAAAATGATCATCATATATGTTTATACCCAGTGATAATTTAAATCACATCAATTAAGATACCATGCACACATTCTTCCATAATACATGTATCAATTAAACACTATACCAATTACACCTTAGCATGTGCATATTCTGCCATGCTGCATTAATTGTATTCTGATGAAATCTGTGTCCATGCGGTTATATGATAATCAATTTTAGAAATTTTGAATTCCATTATATAATGATCAATTTGGGAATGAGGGAGTACTATTCATGTTTTATCATCTCATAAAAACAAAAATACTAATCATAAAAAAATTTAAAATAGAATAAGACAGACGATCAAAGTTGGACATGGAAATTCATGGTTGTACTTGAAATGGGACGAAGGGAGTAAGTTTTTGTTATTGATTATTAGTATTATTTTTTGTCTCTTTTGCTATATGTTAATTTATTTTGTTCCTTTTGATAAAATGCATAATTATTGGTCTGCCACCAGGGAAGCATAAAGGGTAACCCTTACTCATACTCAATTTTATCCATCCCGTAAGTGAGTATTACTCATTAATGGGTAAGTGAAGAGACAATACAAATTTTAAAAATAAAAATAAAGTCCAAGTAGAAATATAATTTTAAAAAAATGGAATAAAAAATAAAGAAAATAAAATAATTGACCATGTAGAAATGGTTCAAAATTTATACAAAGTTGCTCCTCTATATAATAAATCATCTCCCGAATTTCAATCAACTTTTTTTAATATGAACATTAGTTTAAAAATTTTAGGTCTAAATTTTACACATAGCAAATGGGTTCATATAAAATGGACAAAATGAGTAATACCCTCACTATATCCAAAATTTAAATGGATATATTTTTTTATCTATCCCCTATCCAAATAAGGTTGTGTTGCACTGTGGGATTAGGAACCTCTCCCCCACAGCGCGCAAAACAAAACGGTGTATTGTTAGCTTAAAAAACTTAAAATGGATTGGCATGATGTCTTAAGCCAACTTTTCTCTCTTTTTGCAAAAAATAACTGCATTTGGCAGCTTGAAAATTCTGCGCATGAAAACGATAAAATAGAAGTTGTGAAAATGGTGAAATGAACTCAGTCTAATATGAGTATGAATATAGGGATACCCAGGGATAGGTCTAGGTAGAAAAATGTGGTTGGGATGGATGAGGAAAAAACTTGTGAGTTGGCATACCCATTTTATGATTACATCAAATCCATAGTCTCATGAACCATCCAAACATAGGCCTTGTTTGGGGGGAACTTGTCCCAGCTGCAGCTTTTCCCAAAAGCTGCTTCTGCTAGAAGCTGCCCCAAACAATCCACAGCTTCCGAAAATCTGTAGTTACAGATTCTGAAAAATAATCTAAGAAGCCAGAAGCTGGAGAAACTGGGTTTCAAAGCTTTTCCAGATTCTTAGAAGCTAGCTACCAAACAGCTGTTTCTCAGAATCTAAAGCTCCCTCAAACAGGTCCATAGTATGTTACTATGTTTCAAATTTATGTAGGATTTGTCCATATATGACACTCCAATCCTCTATTTTTTTCATGTTCTTTTGCATTTTTTTCAAATCACATGTTCCATAGAAAGCCTTTAAGTATAACAACATCTTTAGTACTCTATCTAGTCCAGAAAATATTTCTGAATACGAATATAAATGCTTAAAGAGAAGGAAAAGATGTATGGGTAAAAGGAATACAAAGCTCAAACAAAGTCTTGTTTGTAGTCTCATCTTTACTTCCAAGTAAAATATTGAACAGAGGCAATGTGGTTACCTAAGGTCTGACAACATAGTTGATTAGTTATTGACGCAATAGCCCATTAGCCCTAGAACTAGAAGGCCAGCCTATAGCGGCCAGCCCACACCTGTCTTGCTTATGACATTATCTTATATCTTTAATGACTACCATGGTTTTTCTTACCAACACTAAATTGCATCCTCTCCTATATTCTCATTAGGAAGCAGTGTAAAAAGTTTTCATAGCAAAAACGAAAGTTTGCTTCTTACAGTCGTCACTTGTCATGACAATGTTAGATTGATCTGAATTTTACAGTTATCTATACACTAACACCAAGGAAGATGTGAATTCTACAGTTATCTATACCCGTTGCAATATGTATGCCCTACTATACATTACTATAAGTCAAATGCATCATACTCCCTCCGTCCCATTTTAAATGCAACTATAAGTTTCCGCACTTAATTTTGATCGTCCGTTTTATTTGAATTTTTTTTATAATTAGTACTTTTGTTGTTATGAGATGATAAAATATGAATAGTACTTTACTCGTGACTTATGTTTTTAATTTTTTTAAAACAATTTCAATTAAGACGAACGGTTAAAGTGCGCGGAAAACCATGGCTGCAACATGGGACGGATGGAGTAATATTGTACTATCTCTGTTGTTTTTTTTGTCTAATTGACGTTGGTTAGTTAAAAAAAATAGGGAGTATAATTTACTAATCATTTAGACAGATGAATTGTGTAGGATAAACCTGATCATTGAGTGCAGTGAGCCGAGTCGCATCCATCAATTCCAACACGTTGATTCGGTTAGACCGACAGTGGCCAACTAACAGCTACTTACATGAATGCATGAACATTGAACAGTACAGGAAGGCTACATAGTACAATACAATGTATATACGTTGTCGCTGCTGACATAAGTGGCAAGGCAAGGAACCTGTGTTCATAGGATAATAAATCACACAGCTATTTGATCAAGACGTGTCGAGGTAGTTAGCCTCAATGATTTTTCTAAATGGTACTAGCTTAACCGATTTTTGGACATATCGAAGATAATATCAATAACACTGTGTAAATAGTTACTATGTCTACGTATAATGTGGAAAAAATGGTAGTTGGTCCTAGTAGGCAACAACCAAATAGTGTTGGTGTTTTGGTTTACTTAATTTCTTTTAGTGCATAATTACCATGTCCCTTTTGTTTCAAATCCTTCCATAGTCTGAGTGCTTTTCAAAGCAGTTCGTCATTAAATGCAAAGAAACTCTAGCTGGTAATAACCAATAGACATTGAGGTAACAGCTCACCTTTGCTGGTCCATATATATCTATCTGAACTATTGCTTCAATTTGCAAAAATTCAATTCCAAGTGCGTTAGTTTTCCCCTATTTTCTTCTGAAAGATGTCTGCTGGTCCTGTCACATGTATGGTCCATCCATGCAACTCAGTTGCAAGTGCTATATACTGCTTTGAAAGTCTACTTGCAAAGTACACTGCTACTGTGTAATTCTTTAATCCGAGAATCAAACTTTTGCACAGGAAAAGGAACTGTGCTCCTTCTGATAACATTGCATTCTTCTACTACATCCGTCCCAAAATAAGTGCAGTTTTGCACTATTCACGTTCAACGTTTGACCGTCCGTCTTATTTGAAAAATTTATGAAAAAATTAAAAACATTTAGTCACACATAAAGTACTATTCATGTTTTATCATCTAATAGCAATAAAAATACTAATCATAAAAAAATTTCAAATAAGACGGACGGTCAAACGTTGAACGTGAATAGTGCAAAACTGCACTTATTTTGGGACGGAGGTAGTAGTAGTTCAAACTTCAAATGATATGGTCATTCAGTCATTCAGTGCAATAGAAGTCAATTCTGAAGCAAAAGTCTTGTGCTTTGACTACTGCAAATGATCCTACTGGCAGATGAAACCAAGGGAGCTGTCATATCAGCAGGGTCAGAGAGCCAATAACTAATCTGAAGCTAATTGACTTTGGGAGATAGCATTAGCAGCAGTGCAAACAATTAAACATGCCAGTGCGAGAAAACTGGCGTGAGATCCAATAATTGCGGCCATTGACCGTACTCCATTGCAGACAATTCACTATTGTCGTTCTCTGAACAATACTACGGTTGTGTTTAGTTCACCGCAAAGTTTGGATTTTGGTTGAAATTAGAGATGATGTGATTGAAAAGTTGTGTGTGTATGACAGGTTGATGTGATAGAAAATGACTGAAGTTTGGATCCAAACTTTGGATCTAAACACAGCCTACCTGTGTTGTAGTATCTATTATATTTTCGTTTCTTTTCTTCTGTCAGGCAATCAGTCACCAACAAGCAGCATCTAAAAGTAACGGTAACAGTTAAGTTAGTAAGACAAGCACCGACAATATAGTTGTACACAACCTAAATCAGAATTTTAAAACTTAATTTTACGTTGATTGGAGGTCTTTTCATTGTACTTTATTTTTCAGTATTAGCTTCTTTTTTTTTTTGGACAGTATTAGCTTTTAATCGCTAAGGTCATAAATATAAAGTTTTCATATAAATTATTTTTAATTGCTTTGTTAATTTTTTTTACGCTTATCAGTCATAAAGCAAACTTACGAGTTACGAGAGTGGAATGCTTCTGCAACAACTACAAGCAAGAACAGAAATCCCGGCAAGCTTAGCGTTCGATTGACTGAATCTTTTCCTGAAAGTGAACATGCGGTGCATGGAGTTTCTTGCAGGATCAGGATGCAGCATTGCATTGCAGCCGACCCTGTCGTGGAGTAATCATTAGCAGTATAAATGAAGGCAGCGACCCAACCCAAATCCAACTCTAGATTTCCTCCTCTTATCCTTTCTGTTCTTGAATTGATCTTGTTAAGCTCATCTTCTCATCCGCTAATGACAGTGATGGTAGGCAAAGCGCCATGAGCATTGGGACCGGATTTGCAACGCGAGATGATTAGGGTTCATGGTGTTCCCCACATGACAGCGTGCTTGGATCAACCGCTTTTGTCTTCTCCAGCTCAGCTCGTCTTGTCCGCTTCATCCATCTATTATAAAAACTGAAACTCTGATGAGTTTTTCAGTGCTTCCATGTCTATGTTTCTCTGGGATTTGTCTGTCTGATGATCTCACTGGATTTGGAAACGCCGTGTTCTTGGATACTCGGTTTTTCGTCTTTTTTTGCCTTTTTTTTTTTAGTTGTGCTGCTACCTAATTGAGATATTGAATTGAAGGTTTGAAGGATGTGGCATTCTGTTGGTTTGGATTAATAATAGAATTGGGTTTTGGAGTATTTTATACTCGTCGTGTACGGATATATATGCCCATTCCTCTGAATTTTAAAAAGAATTTTGCTTTTGAGTAAAATATTGGCATAGTTGACGACTTTTAAAAGCGAATTGAGCACTATATAAACAACCACATCCCGATGCAGAAGGCAGACACGAAACAGCTTTTGCATTGCATCATGTCGAAGCCAAGGTGAGTCACTCGCAGCTACTAGTAGTTTTTTTCGTTTGATTTTTTTTTAGATTTGAGGATGTTGGATTGGTTTGGGTCGAATTCGCTTGATGGATTTGAGCGGGGGCGTGCAGGATGGACGGCAAGGTGGCCATCGTGACCGGCGGCGCGAGCGGCATCGGCGAGGCGGCGGCGCGGCTGTTCGCGTCGTGCGGCGCGACGGTGGTCATCGCCGACGTCCAGGACGAGCTGGGCGAGGCGTGCGCGTGAACTGCGTGTCCCCAGGCGGCGTGGCGACGCCGCTCAGCTGCGGGCTGACGGGGATGAGCCCCGAGGAGATGGAGGCGGCGGCGGAGCCCCACAACGTGCTCCGCGGGAAGGTGCTCAAGGCGGCGGACGTGGCGGAGGCCATGCTCTTCCTCGCCTCCGACCAGGCCGCCTTCGTCAGCGGCCACAACCTCGTCGTCGACGGCGCCACCACCGCCGTCAACTACGCCGTGCTCCAGTCCGTCGGCCTGTGACACGGACCGACGCCATTAATTTAATTTAAAAGAAAAACATATCTTTACGATAAATTTTACCGCGGTTTGACTGGAAAGATGACCCCTTTTTCTTATTAGGCCATCAATGGTGACGTGGTGTCATAGCATGTGGTTTGTAAAATTGTGTTTGCTCGTTTGTAATATTATATGTTGGTTGCCATTGCATCTCATCATGATGCAACCTTTTGGACTCAGTGGAGCATGATTTTTCATGTAACAATTTTTGAGTTTTGAATTTGTAAATTTGTCTGACATAATTTGTGTTTATGTCTCTTATCGGTTTGTTCTAGTATCGCTCTGCGAATGAAAAATGGCTCCTTGTGTTTTTCAATCTACTCCCTCTTATCTTTTTTTTATTTTTAACGTTGGTTAGTTAACCGGTGTCAAATAAATGGGAATGGAGGGAGTATTTTTTTTTTCCATTTGACGTTGGTTAGTTTATTAGTGCCCGGTGTTAAATAAATGAGAATGGAGGGAGGAACGTAGTAATATTCTTTTTTCCATCAAATTTATACTGGAAATGTTGTGGTAGGATAATCTGATTTTGGCCTTGTTTAGTTCCCAAAACAAAAAATTTTCACCCATCACATCAAATGTTTGGCATATGCATGGAGTATTAAACGTGGAAAAAACCAATTACACAGTTTGCGTGTAAATTGCAAGACGAATCTTTTAAGCCTAATTACGTCATGATCTGATAATGTGATGTTACAGTAAATATTTGCTAATGATAGATTAATTAGGCTTAAAAAATTCATCTCGCAGTTTTCTGGCGGAATCCGTATTTTGTTTTATTATTAGATTACGTTTAATACTTTAAATGTGTTTCCATATATCCGATGTGACAACCAAATCTAAAAATTTTTCCCAACTAAATAAGGCCTTTGTGTCAAACGTGGCAAAAGGACACCTTTACATGTTTGAATTCACTCGAAATTTATCTTTTTAAAAAAACAAATTTACTCCAAATTCATAAGATGCAAAATTGACTTCACGCATTTCCCCTTCGGTTGTGTTCACACCGGGGGGGTCTGCACTCTGCACTACTCCCTCTCCACCTCCGGCGTCTCCCTCTCGCCGCCGCCGCTGTCAGAGATGGGCCGTGCTCCGGCGAAACGGAAGCCCTCGTCGCCGCCGCCGCCACCTCCGGGCCGTTGCCACTTCTGGCTCCCGAACAAGCGCCGCCACTGCGCCAACACTCCGCTCCCAACCTCTCAGTAAGCAGCTCTCCGAGTTACCTCCCTGCTTAACCCCTGAACCCTAACCCTAACCCTAACTCCCATCGCCGCCGCCGCCTCCTCAGGTACTGTGGGAACCACCTCCCGGATTCCGCCTCCGATGCCGGTGCGCCCTCCCGCCGCCTTGTCCCCTGCCCCGTCGACCCCTCGCAGTAAGACCCCCCAAAATCCAATACCACCGCCAAGTGATCTCCATCACCAGCGTCCCTATCAGCTAATGCCGCCTTGTCTTGAGCAGCACCGTGCTCGAGGAGAACCTGGAGGCGCACGTCGGCAAGTGCCCCCTCAAGAAGCAGGCCGCCGCGCTCGCAGCGCAGCCGTTCTACTCCAAGGGCATCAACTCCGGTGGGGGAGAAGGCGGTGGGGGTGTCACCTCGGCCGCTAAGCGTGCATTGGTGCACAAGCTCACCGAGGATGAATTGCGCGCCTTGATTGAGAAGATCAAGTCGGCGCATGCATTGGCGGCCGTGGCAATGCGCGATTCATATATTATTACGGATGCTTGCGATAACTGGATGAGGAACCAGGTTGATAGGTGTGTGTGCTTACCACTTTTGATGGTGTAAGGGTTGGTTTTTTTTTGAGGATTTTGTAGTGTGGAGTGATTTAAGCTGGTGTGTTGGGCAGGAAGGTGCCATACCAGGAAAAGCATGTCACGCAACAGGCATCCATCATTGGCAATATGGAGGCATTTGGTTTGCTGCAGAAGGGAGGTGAGGTGGCGGAGGAGAATGGTGTGAAAAATGCTCCGGCAGTGGTGGAATTCGGAGCAGGGAGGGGTTACTTGACTCAGATGCTGGCAGACTGCTATGGGATTAGGAATGTTTTCTTGGTTGAGAGAAGGTCGTACAAGCTCAAGGTCAGTCCATCTGTTCTACTTTGAGCTTGTCAAACATGGACAGTTGCCATTGGTTATTCCACCTTTTGAAATCAATCTCAAGCTTATTTTTCATGTAGAAATTCAGAAGGACATTACTTATTTCTGTGCCAGATCAGACTATATATGCAATATATAGGCTTGCTATTATGCTCAACAAATGGTCATTAATTCAGTATTCTGTGTTCGTTGATTAAGATATCTCAACTTTAAGTAGAAACGCATGTACATGTAGTTTACAGTGATTATGAATTTAATGCAATGCCCTTTCTGTGTCTAGTGCCTTATAAAGTTTGAGTTTATTTTGAGACACCGTTGCTGTATTCCTCATGATTTGCAGTAAAAACTTTTATTGCTTTGTTATTTTCTGAAAGAGCTTGTTGTGTTAAATCTAATTTCACCGTAGATTGGTTCTTTGACTGCTCTGTTGTTACCCTGTTTCTTCCTTTTCTCTGTACTTTCTAGGCTGATCGAAGTTTGCGACAAAATGAAGGCGTTACTTTGAAGCGTTTGAGAATTGATAGTAAGATTTCTTTTTGTTCTTTGAAATGGTTTATACTTTTTAGGCACCTTTGGTGCTGAAGGCCAAATATGTTTGTTATCAGTTCATTTATATGCATGTGTGGGTGGTCTCTGTTTTCTTAAAACGAATTGTCACATTCATACCCTGTGGTTTGAGATAATAAGAGATATAAGCACTCATAAGAGACATAAACACAATGCAGTTGAGGATTTGAACCTTCAAGGAATAGAGGCATTGAGTGGACTTCATTATCTAGCAATTGGAAAGCATCTATGTGGACCCGCAACAGGTGGTTCTAAGTTCTAACATACGAAATTTATGCATGGATTTTATACTCCGACAAACTGGCGCCACCACCGCCGTCAACTACGCCGTGCTCCAGTCCGTCGGCCTGTGACACGGACCGACGCCATTAATTTAATTTAAAAGAAAAACATATCTTTACGATAAATTTTACCGCGGTTTGACTGGAAAGATGACCCCTTTTTCTTATTAGGCCATCAATGGTGACGTGGTGTCATAGCATGTGGTTTGTAAAATTGTGTTTGCTCGTTTGTAATATTATATGTTGGTTGCCATTGCATCTCATCATGATGCAACCTTTTGGACTCAGTGGAGCATGATTTTTCATGTAACAATTTTTGAGTTTTGAATTTGTAAATTTGTCTGACATAATTTGTGTTTATGTCTCTTATCGGTTTGTTCTAGTATCGCTCTGCGAATGAAAAATGGCTCCTTGTGTTTTTCAATCTACTCCCTCTTATCTTTTTTTTATTTTTAACGTTGGTTAGTTAACCGGTGTCAAATAAATGGGAATGGAGGGAGTATTTTTTTTTTCCATTTGACGTTGGTTAGTTTATTAGTGCCCGGTGTTAAATAAATGAGAATGGAGGGAGGAACGTAGTAATATTCTTTTTTCCATCAAATTTATACTGGAAATGTTGTGGTAGGATAATCTGATTTTGGCCTTGTTTAGTTCCCAAAACAAAAAATTTTCACCCATCACATCAAATGTTTGGCATATGCATGGAGTATTAAACGTGGAAAAAACCAATTACACAGTTTGCGTGTAAATTGCAAGACGAATCTTTTAAGCCTAATTACGTCATGATCTGATAATGTGATGTTACAGTAAATATTTGCTAATGATAGATTAATTAGGCTTAAAAAATTCATCTCGCAGTTTTCTGGCGGAATCCGTATTTTGTTTTATTATTAGATTACGTTTAATACTTTAAATGTGTTTCCATATATCCGATGTGACAACCAAATCTAAAAATTTTTCCCAACTAAATAAGGCCTTTGTGTCAAACGTGGCAAAAGGACACCTTTACATGTTTGAATTCACTCGAAATTTATCTTTTTAAAAAAACAAATTTACTCCAAATTCATAAGATGCAAAATTGACTTCACGCATTTCCCCTTCGGTTGTGTTCACACCGGGGGGGTCTGCACTCTGCACTACTCCCTCTCCACCTCCGGCGTCTCCCTCTCGCCGCCGCCGCTGTCAGAGATGGGCCGTGCTCCGGCGAAACGGAAGCCCTCGTCGCCGCCGCCGCCACCTCCGGGCCGTTGCCACTTCTGGCTCCCGAGTATTTACCAAAGCATTAGCTGTTTCAGAGGTCCCAGCATTTGATCCATCTTGCATGCTTTGGCATGCCTCCAAGAGTTTACAGAGTTCTTTTGGATCCAATGATTTGGCAACTGCCCCCAGGTTTCTCAAAAAACCAGATAACAACTCCTGACCTCTTAAATGCTCAGCATTGTCAGCTGCAAGTACAATTGTGGAGTCCTGTGAGTATTACCATAAAACTAGCTTGCATGGACCAAGTATGTTCATAATAGTCCAGTCTAGGCACTAGAAGTATTCCTACGTTATTTTGGGAGGCTCTACATTTAAGCAAATGGCTAAAAGATTGCAGAATTGTGCTGTTGTGAAGTCTTGACATAGGATAGGCAATCTTGACACAAAGGTGGAAATTTCCTGTAAGCAAATCTGGGAGTTGAACATAAGACTTAACTATGAACTCATCTAGTACCACACTACAGTCTTTGTAGTCCTAGAAACTATGCCACTAACAACCTTTCCAATAAACAAGAACCATATACAACATAAAAGCTACCTTACTTGAAAACATCAGAAGTCTTATTTCAATCAATACCAAGTAAATTCACTCAGAAACATATTCAGATAAAGTCAAACTCAAGTACGCAATTGAAAACAAACTATACTAGTACCAGCTCACCAGTACATACGTGCAGATGGAGGATCTATGTTATTGTACCATAAAAACATTACCTACAGTTCAAATAAGAATATGTTTACTTACCATTCAAATTGGCACATACTCCAAGGAGACCCAACAATAAATAACTGCTAACTTTGTCCTCAGTAAATGCAGAACCACCAACAGCAACTTCAGGGCGGGTCTTCCTCCTTCGTCTGTTGTGGCCTGCTAAACGTCGGCGGCAACTTCGCTTCCCTTCATCAAATTCTTGAAGAGGGTGGAATCTGTAAAAGGAACATGTAAGCATGTACAGTAATTACAGAGTTCACCCATATCTTTTTGAAAAAAAATTGCATACTATGGCACCATAGCACAGTACATTGTAAATAGTATTAGCACTATGTAATCACACGGTACTCCTTGAACAGAGTGCCAGTTCCTTTGAAACATTTATGAAAAAATATGCATGAAAAACAAATACTGTAAAAACTATTATAATTGGCAGTGCCCAAGAAGAATTCACAATATTTCCGAGAAGTTGACAGTGGTGTTAAGCATAGGAACAACCCACACACAGAAAAGGGTGAGCAAAAGAAAGCATTACTCTTGGACGTGGGATGCACAAATGAGGACATTAAGGAATCAATGTTCTCTTACATCAGACAAAAAAGAATATATGAAAATACTGGTCCATGAAAAACGTGCAGTACTAGTTCTAGCAATTACGAAATGTAGGTAGATGAAAAGACATGCAATCGAGACAATTATCCCTGCAAGCAATTTCTGTCTGGTTCTTGACATCAGTATGTAAAAATGGTCTCAGTAATTCTACGATTCAGAAAATATCTTAGCAAAAATGTTTCTGACTTTGTCAACTACAACTAATTTTTCCCCAAAAAAAAATTAATTTCAGTACAGATGTTGGAAATAAAAAAAATATTTTCTTTGAAGAGAAAATAATCCAAAGAAATTACTAGAGAAAGCAGTATGATTATTATGACACGTACAACTGTAATTTTGAGCTGAGCCATCGGCAGTACCACATAGATCTTAGATAGATATACAGGCACAGCTAGAAGGGCATAGGCCATTTTATAATAGATTTACTTTCGGACATTTTCTTTTATATCGTATATTCGAATGGGTTGTGCAATACGACTCCTCTTCGGTTGTATTCACTGCTTTCACAAGAGTTAATCCCTAACGATTTCTCTTAGCATGGCACTACGTTGATCACTTCTTCCAGCATCATCACTAAATCTTGTCTATGACTGATAGTCCCTGTTTTTCACAATTACAGCATAAGCATCGTCATTTTAGTCTGCGCTCCACAAATTATGGTGTCCTTTTCATTTTACTACCACTGCGCCCATATGCTGTGACAGATGTCAAATTAATAAACCACGTCCTGAGTTAAAAAATCATTACACTCTAAGCTCAAAAGGTGCAGACAAATATCATATCATCATGAATTTGATAATTTGATTTTAGGATGATGTCATGTGGGGCCATCAGTACCACCGCCGCAACAAAGGAAAGGACGCAGCTAGTAACAGCAAGAGTGGCTAGGCGCCATTTTTGGAAGGATTAGAATAAGGAATGCTAAAATTAGGGACTAAGTTCCCACGTTTAGCCGGCCAAAGAGCCTATAAGAAGATTGTACCAGGGAATACTGAGGGCAATCAATATTAATCCTATTCCTAATCCCTCTCTTCTTTCTAAATCTTCCCCTTTCACCATTGCCAAGGCCGGCGGCCGGACGGACACTCCGGCGAGCTCCGGCTACGAACTACGCAGCCGGGGGCCCCCTGTCTTGGGCGTCAACGCCCTTGACAGATGAGAAGGAAAAAATATACCTAAAATTATTCTTCAAAATCAAAATGTAAAATCCAAAATCATTGCTCCCATATATATAATACAGACATGTCTACGTATAAATCTATCTCAGCCAATCTAGATTGAACATGCACATGTGATAGATCACACCAACACCTCTTTTTAACTATCATTTTATTAATTTATTTTACCATGTTCATCAAGATTACGGTCAAAATCCAATGCTTACAAAATCATTAGGGTTGGAAGTTTGCGAGGGTCTAGAATATGTTTAGCTGCATTGCTTCAAACTTGCATAGCATATTCTACCTAATCATTCCAATATGAACAAATTATAGAATGAGAATGAAAGGCTGTAGTAGTTTGAATTAAACTAACCTACTACATTGTTGGCAGAACCGCTGGACAGTGTTCCCAACCACAGCAGTGGTAGCCTTGGCATGCATCTCGCAGACCTTGTGTCGTCGATGGTAATCCCTCACACCAGTAAGGTCCGCAGTGCAGCCCTCCACCTGGCACGCGGGGCCACTAGGACTGCCTCCCTGCACCCTGATCTTTTTGCCATTCCTGTCTTCCTCATCAGCACCACCACCCACCCCTGCTCCATGGGCAACAGCATCGCCCCCAATTCTCAAGCTAAGTGACCCGCCGCCGTTCTCCACCAGCTCGTCGTCCTCCACGTCATCATCATCAATGACCACCACCCGCTTCCTCTTATCAGAGTCACCTCTAACGTTAACATTTCTCACCGACGCGGCCCCGGCTTCCTCGGAGGAAGACGGCGAGCTGTTCAGCGCCAAGCCGCTCGCCTCCGCGGCGGGCACCGGCGTAGCGACGAAGCGGTCACTGTCCCACCGCCAGTCGTTGAGGTCCCAGCCGAACAGCCTCTTGTCGCGCCTGTCCATGTCAGGCTCGCCTAGCCCTCCGCCGTACAAGTGGCGGCTCTGCGCCCCGACCCGGGCCGCCTCCATGGCCCCCCGCCCCCGAAACCCTAGAACCCCTCGTCAACCTCAACTACCCTCCCCGGAACACCGGAAAAAGGATCTACTCGGCTTCCCTCCCGCCCAAGTAGTCGACGAACGTGACGCCCACGCACCCACGGATCCAGACCAGCGAAACCCACATGCCCCCCTCTTCCCCGCGCCGCCGCCCTCCGACGCGGCGGAGCAAATCAACCAACCCGCCGCGAAACCGAGCTCATACACCCCGAATCGCCGCGTAAGAAGGTAAAAAAAAAAAA
>CM020178.1:39549081-39610574 GCA_009805545.1 Oryza longistaminata
TCGAGTGTTGATAGAACACAGATTGTAGTATGGTAGGGGGAAGATCCGAAAGTTTAATTTTTAATCCAGTATCATGATGGCTTTTTCTACATTAGGCGATTTGAACATTCCGATCTCCTAGTTTAAAAGATCTTCCTTATTTGATGGGTGCTTCTTGTTAGATACTATGTACTTACACATGATTTAATGACAATTTGCATGATGTACGCAGTTGAATGCTTCTCCCCTCTACGTAAATTGGAACGGCGGACTTTGGTCCAACAACTAGATCACATTTGACTTTCTCAAATGATCTATCTTCTGTAGACGGCGAACTTTCGTCGCCAGCCATGTGAGTGTCATACATTCCAATGCTCTTACACGTAGCAGTCACGCATAATAACTCTGCATGTCCCACAAAGTAACAAATGTCTCCAAAATTTATGTGAGTAATTATAGTTTAATATAATACTCCCTCCGTCCCACAATATAAGGGATTTTCAGTTTTTGCTTGTAACGTTTGATCACGTCGTCTTATTCAAATTCTTTTTGCAAATAAAAAAAAACGAAAAGTTGTGCTTAAAGTACTGTAGATATAAAATAAGTCACAAAAAAATAATAATAATTCAAAAAAATTTGAATAAGACGGTGGTCAAACGTTGCAAGCAAAACTCAAAATCCCTTATATTATGGGACGGAGGGAGTATAACATAACCCTTTCGTCATCACTGCATTTGATGAACTCTAAAAAGAGCAACGGGAGTGAGAATTGAACAGAAAAAGTCTAATATCCAACTCCATAATATTCCGCAACTCGATAATTATATGCATAGTCCACTTTAAAAAAAAGATCAATTATTCGCATCTGCCATCTCAAGTTAGACCATGGTAATTTAAAATGTACTCTCTCCATTTTATTATATATTCACTTTTACTTTTCTATTAGTCAATTGTTTAAATTTGACAAATTTGTAGAAAAAAATATAACAATATTTTTAACACAAAACAAATATGCTATCAAAATATATCATAATATATAATTTAATGAAACTAATGTGGTATTATAGTTGTTGCTAATTTTTCTATAAATTTATTAGATTAAAAAAAATGTTACTTATAATATGAATTAGAGGGAGTAAATCATAGTACTGCATATGAGTTATTTTCCCCTAGGCTGCGCGGAGAAATGTGCGTGTAGCCAACCCGGGGTGCTCCTTGCAAAATAGGCGCCCCTATTTGTACCATACATCGCGCTACGCGTCCCCATCCCACTCCCCCTCCCTCCTCTTCTTCTGCTCTTTCCCCTCTCCCCACTTCTCGTCTTCCTCTTCGACTCTTGCAGTTTAGTCCACTCCATTCCCACCAAAATTCCTCTCTACTCCAAACCCCCCACCTCCGGCGAATTCCCCCCTCCGCCGCTCGATTCGGCGCTCGAATCCGCCGTCTCCGTCGCCAATTCGCTCGGTTCGGCGGTTCGCTGATCCACTCTCTCGTTTTTTTGTTTTTTTTTTACAGTGGACTATGCATATAATTATCGAGTTGCGGAATATTTATGGAGTTGGATATTAGACTTTTTCTGTTCAATTCTCACTCCCGTTGCTCTTTTGTAGAGTTCAAATGCAGTGATGACGAAAGGGTTATGTTATATTATATTAAACTATAATTACTCACATAAATGTTTGGAGACATTTGTTACTTTGTGGGACATGCAGAGTTATTATGCGGTACTGCTACGTGTTAAGAGCATTGAAATGTATGACACTCACATTGGCTGGCGACGAAGTACGCAGTCTACAGAAGAAAGATCATTGTGAGAAAGTCAAATGTGAGTTGTTGGACCAAAGTCCGCCCGTTCCAAATTTACGTAGAGGGGGAGAAGCATTCAACTGCGTACATCATGCAAATTGTCATTAAATCATGTGTAAGTACATATCTAACAAGAAGCACCCATCAAATAAGGAAGATCTTTTTAAACTATGGAGATCAGAATGTTCATATGGCCAAATGTAGAAAAAGCCATAATAAGTACTGGATTAAATCTTAATCTTCATCCAACAATAATGAGTACTGGATTAAATCTTATTCTTCATCCAACTCTTGTTGGAGAAAAGAACGGGGCCAAACTTGTGTGATAACAATAGATGATCGATATAGGTATATATATATGACAACAATATCTACTAGCAAATTAAATAATGAATCCCATCATGATGGTAGTAAAAGATTTAATCGTTCCAATTAAGATGAGATGATTCATTACCATCTCACTGGCACTTTCTGGCAACATGTAAAACTTGGAGCAAGACAATGTTTGTGTTCCCATGGAATAAATTACCAAGCGTATTCACTTTTGTTCTACAATTCTTAACATAGTAAAGGCATATAAAAATATATACTATTGTTGCATGCCATTAGCATAAATTTATTGTATAATGCGCTTCCAAAACGGAACATTGATAACCAAATATTGAATCATACTCATGCATTTATATTTTTATAAAACCACCCGTATAACCATCTCATTTATCAAAGGACGTGTCTCTCGTCACCTCTAGTTGGAAGTACTCGTTATAGTCATAGTTTCGGCATCATAACAAACGACACCATCGTAGCCACAGTGCCATCATGGCTGTGTCACTCTCATTGGAAGTACCCTTTATGGTCATATAGTCTCGATATCATAGCAAATGACAACACCGTAGCTATAGTGTCGTCATGGGTTGTGTCAATAAGATTGATATAACCTACAACGTGGCTATCTTGTTAACTACACGTGGCACTACTCATGTTATCGTGGCAAGCATATGTACCACGTGTTGCCATCACAAGTTTCTAAAATCCACCGAGAGTCCACCGCAAAAAAAGTCCACACTATCTCTAGCAGCACTTACTATTATGAAATGCAGTGATAGGGTTAATAATGAATCATTTTATCATTTGTGTGGATATGATATAGCACTAGTTTCATTCCATTCATCTAAGGGGAAAAAGTTCACCTCCATGGGCCATATCAACATGGTTGTTTGTCAATGTGCTAGCTAGTGTATCGCCACCTACCAAGCCCATAAACCTATAGCAAGTGAAAAATTCAGTTTAATTGATTTAGTTCCCTCTTTCTGATGACAATTAATCGTGGCCTTATCATGTTAGCAATCATCAGGGATCCACCATATATATAGTTGATGCTTCCATTATGGCTAGAAAGTATGTTTAATTAAGCGATGACTTGGAGAATGACATCATGTTTGAGGCACCCGCGCTCGCTTTTTGCCGTAGTTAATTAACATATATTAGATTATCACTTCGTCATCCAGCGATTTGCCCTTAATCAAGTCAATGAGAAAGATGTACTGGTATAGATCAGAACTGTTAAGTAGTAGTACTTCCTTCGTTTCACAATGTAAGTCATTCTAGTATTTCTCATATTTATAATGATGTTAATGAATATAGATAGATATATATGTCTAGATTCACTAACATCACTATGAATGTGGGAAATGCTAGAATGACTTACATTGCGAAATGGAGGGAGTAGTGTTTACACAAACCGAATCGAAACATCTGTATGTTCTCTTTAAGGAAACACTGACAGGCCAGCCTCGCCTCGCCCGGCAGGCCGGCAGTGACATTTTTATTTATATTAAAATACAGAAAAAAGGTTATTACATATAGCTTTTATAAAGATTCTTTCTTGTTACAATCTTTATTCTGCAAAATACGCAGAAAATCAATGTCCTTCCTCAATGCATGAAATCGATGTTGTATGGAGGAGAATTTCTATGTTTCTGATGAGTCTTCATGTCCATTTTACCTCTTCTGAAAACATTATGCTACTCAAGAATTCAGTATGAAAATCCATATATTGCGTTTGCAAACACGGTTTCTAGCTGATGCTTCAAGTTTTCAAGCGAAACCATTTGAATTAGCTTCAGAATTTGAGTCTCCAGGTTTGCATTTGCATTAGTTTTCAGACGTTCAGACTTTCAGTAGTTTTCACTTTAGAAGTCAGGATCGGTAGAACTTTATGGAGTTGGATATTAGACTTTTTCTGTTCAATTCTCACTCCCGTTGCTCTTTTGTAGAGTTCAAATGCAGTGATGACGAAAGGGTTATGTTATATTATATTAAACTATAATTACTCACATAAATGTTTGGAGACATTTGTTACTTTGTGGGACATGCAGAGTTATTATGCGGTACTGCTACGTGTTAAGAGCATTGAAATGTATGACACTCACATTGGCTGGCGACGAAGTACGCAGTCTACAGAAGAAAGATCATTGTGAGAAAGTCAAATGTGAGTTGTTGGACCAAAGTCCGCCCGTTCCAAATTTACGTAGAGGGGGAGAAGCATTCAACTGCGTACATCATGCAAATTGTCATTAAATCATGTGTAAGTACATATCTAACAAGAAGCACCCATCAAATAAGGAAGATCTTTTTAAACTATGGAGATCAGAATGTTCATATGGCCAAATGTAGAAAAAGCCATAATAAGTACTGGATTAAATCTTAATCTTCATCCAACAATAATGAGTACTGGATTAAATCTTATTCTTCATCCAACTCTTGTTGGAGAAAAGAACGGGGCCAAACTTGTGTGATAACAATAGATGATCGATATAGGTATATATATATGACAACAATATCTACTAGCAAATTAAATAATGAATCCCATCATGATGGTAGTAAAAGATTTAATCGTTCCAATTAAGATGAGATGATTCATTACCATCTCACTGGCACTTTCTGGCAACATGTAAAACTTGGAGCAAGACAATGTTTGTGTTCCCATGGAATAAATTACCAAGCGTATTCACTTTTGTTCTACAATTCTTAACATAGTAAAGGCATATAAAAATATATACTATTGTTGCATGCCATTAGCATAAATTTATTGTATAATGCGCTTCCAAAACGGAACATTGATAACCAAATATTGAATCATACTCATGCATTTATATTTTTATAAATCCACCCGTATAACCATCACATTTATCAAAGGACGTGTCTCTCGTCACCTCTAGTTGGAAGTACTCGTTATAGTCATAGTTTCGGCATCATAACAAACGACACCATCGTAGCCACAGTGCCATCATGGCTGTGTCACTCTCATTGGAAGTACCCTTTATGGTCATATAGTCTCGATATCATAGCAAATGACAACACCGTAGCTATAGTGTCGTCATGGGTTGTGTCAATAAGATTGATATAACCTACAACGTGGCTATCTTGTTAACTACACGTGGCACTACTCATGTTATCGTGGCAAGTATATGCACCACGTGTTACCATCACAAGTTTCTAAAATCCACCGAGAGTCCACCGCAAAAAAAGTCCACACTATCTCTAGCAGCACTTACTATTATGATAATGCAGTGACAGGCCGGATAAATAATGAATCATCTTATCATTTGTGTGGATATGATATAGCACTAGTTTCATTCCATTCATCTAAGGGGAAAAAGTTCACCTCCATGGGCCATATCAACATGGTTGTTTGTCAATGTGCTAGCTAGTGTATCGCCACCTACCAAGCCCATAAACCTATAGCAAGTGAAAAATTCAGTTTAATTGATTTAGTTCCCTCTTTCTGATGACAATTAATCGTGGCCTTATCATGTTAGCAATCATCAGGGATCCACCATATATATAGTTGATGCTTCCATTATGGCTAGAAAGTATGTTTAATTAAGGCGATGACTTGGAGAATGACATCATGTTTGAGGCACCCGCGCTCGCTTATTGCCGTAGCTAATTAACATATTAGATTATCACTTCGTCATCCAGCGATTTGCCCTTAATCAAGTCAATGAGAAAGATGTACTGGTATAGATCAGAACTGTTAAGTAGTAGTACTTCCTTCGTTTCACAATGTAAGTCATTCTAGTATTTCTCATATTTATAATGATGTTAATGAATATAGATAGATATATATGTCTAGATTCACTAACATCACTATGAATGTGGGAAATGCTAGAATGACTTACATTGCGAAATGGAGGGAGTAGTGTTTACACAAACCGAATCGAAACATCTGTATGTTCTCTTTAAGGAAACACTGACAGGCCAGCCTCGCCTCGCCCGGCAGGCCGGCAGTGACATTTTTATTTATATTAAAATACAGAAAAAAAGTTATTACAGATAGTTTTTATAAAGATTCTTTCTTGTTACAATCTTTATTCTGCAAAATATGCAAAAGATCAATGTCCTTCCTAAATGCATGAAATCGATGTTGTATGGAGGAGAATTTCTATGTTTCTGATGAGTCTTCATGTCCATTTTACCTCTTCTGAAAACATTATGCTACTCAATAATTCAGTATGAGAAATTGAGAATCCATGTGTTGCATTTGCAAACACGGTTTCTAGGTTCTAGCTGACGCTTCCAGTTTTCAAGCAAAACCATTTGAATTAGCTTCAGAATTTGAGTCTCCAGGTTTGCATTTGCATTAGTTTTCAGACGTTCAGACTTTCAGTAGTTTTCACTTTAGAAGTCAGGATCGGTAGAACTGTCAGTGAGATGCCTCTCTCGTGCGTCCATCGCCACATCGGTCTGTTCCATTGCTGACTGGTGGGCCACCCCGTGCAGGGGCCAAACTGCTTGTGGGCCATGCTGGACTGTTGTGCACACAGGATCAGAAACTGTTGTCAGATTGTTGTTTCCGCTGGCTTTTTATATGGAGATGCTAGTGGAGTATAGTAGTATTAATTTTTTCTTCTCCTGTCCTTATTTCCACCTACTGTCAAAAAATGCAGTTTGTACAAGGACCACTGCATGTACATGTAGTAGCAATAATGCAGTACTGTCTGTGTAGTGCTTGCATAAATCAAGAACAATAAATTATCACCAAATATAATCAAGAGAACCTTAAATCAATTGAGATGGTGCCACTACACATAATCTAATTAAAAAAATTATCACTGAGAGGCTCACATTATGTACTCCATAATATATCATGAATATAGTACTACCTCCACCCCATTTTAAGTGCAGTCGTGGGTTTCCGTATTTAACGTTTGACCGTCCGTTTTATTTTAAAAAATCATTTTTTAAAAAAATAGTCATATATAAAGTACTATTTATGTTTTTCATCTAATAACAATAAAAATACTAATTATAATTTTTTTTAAATTAGACAGATAGTCAAACGTTGAACGTAAATAGTGTAAAACTGTGATTATGGGATGGAGGTAGTAGAAATAAAGTGCTAGGTGCATTGGCAGTTTATTGATTATAGTCACTGATTGGGTTGTACCAAATAAAATAATTGTTAGGTGGAGCAAGAAAGCAGCAAGCATGCACGGGAGAGTTGATGTTGGAGATCCCTAATCTAGACTTTCTGTCGCGCTAACGACGGCGACCTGGTTTGGACTAAACTGTTGTTTAGAAAACTCGCACAGTATCATCGTACTCTCATGATAGGGAGACCACTACATATTATATGTATGTTTATTGCTTTTTTTTTTCTTGATCATGTATATATATTTACACCGTCCATAGTATTTAATTAGATAATTGTTAATGCCTTCTCGACTAGTTTCAGAAACGCAATTAAGCGACCAAGACCGGCGGAATCAAGGAGCGGCGGATCACAAGTAAAACTAAGGGCCTGTTTAATTGGAGTTATGGAGCTGTCTAAACCTAGCTCCATAACTCTAGTTTATTTTGTGAGAGAGCTCCATCCAGCTCCACTCCCAATTTTAGTGGAGCTGAAACTGTTTGGCTGAGCTCCAGCTCCAGGAGGAGCCAAACAGGCCCTGAGGCATGGGAAACTACGGAAAATGAAGGTACCTAGCTACGGAGTAATCACTAAATATAAATCCCATATTTTCAAGGTTCTAAGTAGAAATTGTGGTTATGATGAAATTACTTTGATGCCTCTAAGGCGGTGTTTGTTTTCTTTTGTGGGGAACTTTTTTCCTACACATGAAAACAAGATACTTCAATAGCACATGATTAATTAGTATTAGTTTTAAAAAATAGAATAATATGATTTTTTTTCAAAGTAACTTTCTTATTAAATTCTTTTTAAGAAAATACATAATTTAGCAGTTTAAGAAACGTGTGCATGAAAAAAATAAAAATAAAGTTGAGTAACACAGCCTAAGAGTTTACTTGGTTGAGAATATGGGAGGAATGAAAAAGAGTAGGGACGCCAACATATGAAAAGCACTGTCAGATTGGAGAATGTAACGGAGAAACTATTGTAGTAAAAGAAAAATCAGGCTCTACTTCTTTTGGTAAATTGATCAAATGGATATTTGAAAATAAAAAATAACAGCTCTGTCGAAGATGCTCTAAGGTCGTCTCTTGGTCGGTTTATGTTACATGCAGCGTACGTGCACGACTGCACGGTGTATGTCCAGCTAGGGAAAAGGATGCCGGGTTGCCGACCGATCGCTCGGCTTTTCTTATGGGAGAAGCTAGCAGTAGCATATGCATATGCACGGTTGGTCTGGACCGGACCACACGCCACACATATGCATGATTTGAGGTCCAGGAACGCCCAAGTGATCGATCCATCGATCGCGTTGGCATCTGCACCTACGCATGTGAGGGAAACATGAATGAACAGTAACATGCATGCTCTTTGGGCAGAGAAACATGAATGAACAGTACACGCATGCTCTTAGGATTGGAATCCTCTACAGTCAAATACACGATGCCTTAGTCAGAACCCACATGTCAGTGACAAAGTCACGTGTCTTCGACTGCAAGCGGGATGTATCTGGTGTATTTGTGATTTTATAAAAGTGGGTCTATAAATATATAGTTAATCATTGTTAAAGCAATTTCTATAAATATTATTATCATGATTATTTAACAGTAAGATGGGACTGCACAATACAATAGCTAGAAAAACGTTGCATTAGCTCTTGTTAATCAAATACTAGACGAGAATGAGAGAGAGAGAGAGAGAGAGAGAATTGCTTTATTTTTATACTTGTGGTAGGTATAGCACGGTAAGCTAAAGCTAATTTTCATATAAAACTCACTTTACAAATTGTAACTATTGTCTTGATGTTATCTTTTTATATATTGTGATTGCCCATCAACCTATCTCCTCGGATCATAAATATTTAACATTTAGAATCAAATTCGGTTAAAATTTTGATACTTTTATATTTAAATTCAACGTAAACAGCAACATGCACAAGTATGCGCATTCGTATACGTACACAGCGATGAAGTCAACGTCGACGCAGACACCAAAGGACGATAAGTCGATAACCACGCCACTGTTAATTCGATTATTCCTCAAACTCGTGGATGCATATATGCTTATGATGCTATCGCCAACAATGTGAGTGGCAAAGGGGATTGATCTGCTAGCTACGTAGCATAACTCATCGTCTGTTTATTTTATTTTATTTTTGCGGGGCATCGTCTGTTTAATTATTTGCTACTCGATATTACTATAGTACTAATTAATTTGCATTCATTTCTTTATGTGTTCCAATAAATCAATAATTATTTTTATTTCCAGTACCTAGATAGACTATTATTGTTCTTATTACATGATAGTAGCAAGACTTTTTTTTAAAAAAAAATACAGATGTAACAATCAGAGGGTGTAATTAAATTGGTTGACTTGCCCCTGTCTGCTTGTCCGAGACCAGCAGATATGTTTCCTCTATAATTCGCAAGGGCCCATTTATACTCGGACCCGTGACCATCTGTAGGCCCCAACGATGGGCCAGATTACGTACGGCCCAGCAATTTTCTTGGGTCCTTTCTTTAGGGGAAAAACACTTTTTTCTTGGGCCATATGAGCCCATGGCTTTGCTTTGTTCAGTTTGTTTTCCTAAGAAAAAACGTGGCATCTCAAAATAATAATAATAATAATAAGAGAGTGAGAGAAGGGAAAAAAGAGGTCCAAGGGGGTTCGAAATTTTAGTCTCCGACCCCTTTGGTTCGAAAAATAGCACATCACGATCAAACCAAGCATATATTTAATCTCCAAATCGATTCACTGTTTTGTTAATCATCCTAATTAAGAATTGATATGATGTCAGCTGAAGCAGCTCATAAGCATGCCACTATGGTGGCGTTTTACCAGTTGGTTCTGACGAAGGTTTTATATATTCAGTGTACTGTTAGCTGCATCCTGCAGCGGATATATCGAGTTAATCTCTCCATAATTAATTTTCCTTGTCATTTCCTCGTTGCGATATGTGTCTCTTGCAGATGCAGTTGGATGAATCGAATTAACCGAATCGATCGATCTCGAATGAATAGATGGATGATGAGGGTGGTCAAATGGATATATTGGCACGTTCACTTTGTCCGAAAAAGTCAACTTACTAAAATTTGATAATGTTAAATTTTGACACATTTTAGCTTTAGCATATTTTTGGCAGTGTTATGTGTTTTCGTTTATAGACTAAGTATAGTGTTTCTTGATAAGATACTTTCGAAAATACCAAATTTAATAGGATAATAATGTTAAGGTTATCTTTAGTTTATTAGTTACCAGAACTAACCTATAAGCCCAAAACTGTCGAAAAAAAAATACATTATAACACATTGTACTGTCGAAAATTATTTTACCATGGGTGAACCGATAAAAGTTACCGACGAAATTTTTTTTAATCATTTACGGGACCGAAAAAAAATATAACAACCTATAGACTTACTAGGAACTGTGATAGTGTCTAATTTAATAGAGTTGAAAATGGTAATAAAGTGAACAAGCCATGTATCCGAATGTTCCATGCAACCAACCAATATGCCTCTTGGCTGCTTAATTCACTTTCGGATTTGATGCATGGATATATGGCCCGATATATGGCCCCATGCAACCAATGCACATAAGCACATGCCTGAGTATATATCCATATATGGACATTGGGTTGCTCTCGTGCATGTTTCAATCCTACGTGTATGTGCGTATGCAAATGCCACCTTTTTTCCCCCATTGAGATACATGCATTTGTATGCATGGCTTGGCCTTAGCCATTAAGCAAGCCAAATTAAAGTGTGTGTCATCTGCTCTGATCGCCACAAGTCAATCGCAAAGCTTGCTTAATTAATCAATTAATTACCCATTCGATCACTTGCTGCATTGCCCATTGGGCGCTGCTACGATTAGCTTAGCTCGCTAGCTAGCTCTTCTTTTAATTGGCGGCGACAATAATCCCCACTAACCCACCCAGATACTGCTGCTTTTCTTTTGCTAATATAATATGAACTGAATCTGCCATTAGGACGTTTCTTACTTTCTCGTTCCTTTAAAGGCTTTAATTACTTAATTAATTAGTCTGTGTGCCTGATCACAAGGAATTAATCAAATAGGGTTAAGAAAAATCAATTCCCTAAAGTACGTACTCAACCACTGAACCAGGAGAAGAAGAAAATATATAGCCACATATGCAGAGAGTGTGTGAGAGAAAATATAAAGAGGTCAAATGGGGTTCGGAGATTAAAATTCCGACCCATTTGAATCGCTGCTCCACCCACGCTCAGGCTCCGGCTTCAGAAATTAAAGATGCTTTAATTTTGCCTAGTCACATGCAACGCTTCATCAGCAGAAACATGCTGAAATTTTCCTTTCTTGATACGAGAAAATTGCTGAAATTTCGAAGAAGGAACAAGAAAAAGAAAAGGAGACTGCATTTTGTATATACAAATTAAGTCCCTTATTGTAATTATTAGCATATCAGCCACAAATTTAAATTTTAAAACTTAAATTTAATTTTAGAGTCTTTTCGCTGTATTCTAGCTATTTTCTAACATTTACTTTTAAAATACTAATAACACAAATATAAAAACTTATAAATTATTTTTTATTAGTTCGGCCATTTTTCGGCATCTTATGTGTTGTAACCTTTTGTTATACACTGGTCCATCAATTTATTCACCATGTGCCCGTTTAGCTTAATTGTTCACATTTACGGCTAAATATTATTTTTTGATAGACAACATATCCGTCAATAGCAAGACGGTTGTGGTGACTTCGTCAATATCAAAATTTACTGGCTCAATCTTCCGGAGGTGCTCATAGAGATATGGTGTACGTGTATGTTCATAGAGGTAAGTGTGCGCATATTATAAGCATATACATTTGTACTGTGTTTCTAAGAAAAAAAAACTTAATTGTGCATGCATGAATAATAGTTTAGTAGGGCGACAAGATACATAAAAAGCAGATGCCCACCATCAATTAGTTAATTCAGCACAGGCTTTGCACCACGTACCGTTCAAGCTAGCGGCTCGTTTACATACACTATTATACTATATAGCTAATGCTCGTCGAAAGTCGCTTAAAGCTTCATTAATAAGTTCTTTACAAATTTCATTATTGTCCTTACCAAAAAAAAAAAAGAACAGATATCTGTTTATTCAGTGGCAAACTGAGCTCCAGTCGACAGCTTCCTCGTCTTTATCAACAAAGATACATATGGATGATATTCTTAAAGTCTTAACATTGTAATCCTATATGATCATATAGCATCCAAAAGATTAACGCACTTGCAACCAATATAATCATAGATTAGCATTGACGCATGAGAAATCCGACAAATCTGACGTTTTTCTACGCCAATAGAAAAGCATTCATGCAGTCATAGATAAAATGTTAGTCCATGGAAGTGCTTTCTTGTGGTGTGGCCATTCGGACTTGGATGACATTGTTTAGCCTCGTCATAATCACATTTGCATAAGAAAAAGATGTGATCTTCATCTTATCATAGCTTTGGAGAAAGAAGAGGAGTAGCTGGCTGGCCCAAGATAGAGGCAGTGACACAGAGAAATCTAGGAAAAAAGATACTACGATGTTATCAAGCCTGAAATCGACATCGTTGATCTCTGCATGAACAATGGCACATCTCTCTCTCTTTTCCTGTCTGCCTCTCTTTATCTCCTAATGGTTCATGATGATTCAGGAAAAGTTGCCCAAGAGCTCTGCAATCTGCTCCCCCTTTTCCTTTCAACTTGATGCCTCTCAAAAAAGTGAAAACCAATAAAAACTTCCACATCCAAAATTCAGAAACAACATGACCACAGTTAACTTATTCAGAAATATTCAGTGAACTTATTATTCAGAAATATTCAGCGAACTTATTATTCAGAGGAATAAACCGGCAACTGATGGAACCAGTTAACTGCTAGCTAGCTACCTCCTGATTCCAGCAGCAAGATGTAACAGAATATATTCTGCTGACATGTGCTGACTCCCATTTGCCTTAAACTCTTCAAGGTTAAGCCATATCAGCAGCTGGTCTCATCTGGTCCAATGAAAAAACTTTGTCTGAAGAAGGATACAGAAACAGATTTCTGAAGAGAGATGTGCAAACATACTTGCACCTTTTGCCCATATGATTTCCAGAGATGAGATGAGGATCTTTCAAGTGCACATGGCATGAGTGAGTGACCAAGGCCAGCCTTTTGGCATGGTCATGCTTACTGTCCTTCTGCAACAGCTGGTCCAAAAGCTCAATGTTGCTATTGTTCTCAACTTGTCATAGTACTACATTTTTTTTCTTCTTCCTTCTTGTTGAATTAAAGGTGGCTCTCCTTCAGAATGTTTGAGAGTTTGTATTGCAGATTATGGCCATGCATAGATCAGTGCAAGAACTAGATCAGGATCATGTGCGATAGTCATCGGAGAAGAAAGCACCTTTATCTCTGAACCTAAAACTTTTGTCAAAGCATTTTTTTGTGTTGGCAAGAAGCAATGCTATTGGTTACTAGTGTTCAGCCACGTCACACGCATTGCCTTCTGTTTGCACACTTTTTTTTCCTGAATGCAAAATGACATCTCAGACTTCAGATTTCAGAAGCATGGCGAATGAGTTAGCAAACCAAAAATTTGACATAATTTTGTCCTGAAAATGTTTTCTCCTTCAGAGCTGCTGCAGTTCAGCTGTTCAGGGTTAAAAATGATCCCAGTGATTTTTTTTTTCTCTTGAATGAAAGATAGATAATACATTTAACTGCATCTGCTCAAATCCCAGACATATTTTCTCCACAGGAACAAAGGATATATGTCTTCAATTCTGTGTTCAAAGCAAAAAAGAGCATGCATTGCATTTAAAACAATTATTATCCACTTTGCCACTTTTCCCCTATTGCATATGCTTTTCCACTTTGCAGCAGACAACCTTTGTTTCCCTCCTCCTTAAGTTCCATTGCCCTCCTTTCTCCTACTCTTCCTTCCACACTGCCCAATTTCCATCTCCATTTCCTTCATCTGAGGTTGTTCTGCTCAGTCAGAGGCATCCTTTGCCAAAAACATTTATCTGCTTCAATGGCAACTTCTTGGCCTGTTGCTTCCACTATCTTCTTCTCCTGTATTCTCCTGCTTGAAACCATCTCTTCTTCAGGTCAGTATCCCATATTTTATTTTCTGAAATCATAGATCCTGATCAGCATAATCTCCATCTGTTGATGCAATTAGCATGCACCTAAGTTTCAAGAGCATGTGTCAGATTGTCACAGTAGAACAAGAATCGATATGAATCTCTATCGAAGTATTTATACCTCTGATGACATTTTTTTTTTTAATTTTTGTTGGTGTTGTTTCGTTTCAGGAGCATCTCTTGATTGCTCATATGGTTCAGCTCAAGTGAAGATACTGTCCAGCTCGGTGGTCAGTGAGCAGCAAAATGTGTACCTCTTCTTGAAGCCGTTTCAGAGAACGAGACCATGCAGCGCGAGGCGGCTCGCCGGCGAATTCGTCAATGGCGTCGTCGTGCCCAACCTGCGGCTCAACGTCACCGGCGTCGTGGTCACGGCCAACGAGCGGCAGCTCGGCGCGCTGCGCTGCACGCTGGAGTCGGTTCAGGCGGAGCTCGCCGCCGCCGGATTGGATCGGAGCGTCAAGGTCTCGCCGGAGCTCTCGCTGCCTTCTCTGCGAGCCATGGCGAAGTGCCGCCGCCGCGGCGAGAAGCATTGGCGCAGGGTCATGGAGTTCGTGAGGAGGTCAGGCTCGTTTGTCGTGGTGGAGATGGGTGCAGAAGAGAAGGGAGACCTCGCCGTCGCCGATGTCGCCGCCGCGTTCGAGGAGGGCGTCGCCGTGGCGTTCCGTCTCAGCGGCCGCGCGGCTCGGAGCGCGGCGGAAATGGCGAGGCAGATCGGCGATGCGGATAAGGGGAGGAGGTGGACGGGTGTTCTTGCGGAGGTGCCGTCTCCCTCTCCCCGGCGGGAGCTCGCCGCGGCGGCAAGGACGACGGCGCGCGACGTGTTCGCGCCGGTGACCAACCCGACGACGACGCCGGCGACGAACCCGGTGACGGTGCCCGCGACGAACCCGGCGATGAACCCGGTGACACCGGGCATCGTCACCGTGCCGTCGACAACCGCGGCACGGATAGCTCAAAGACCCAACTCCCGCCGCTGTACCTCGGAGCTTGACGCCGGGTGACGATGCCGCCCGACGAGACGAACACGCGACGCCATCAATGAACCGGTCACGTTGGGGGGGGGGGCGGCCAACCATGCCGTCGGTGACCAACCCGCCACGACGCCGGCCGTCACAAACCCGACGACGATGCCGTACCCGTACCAGTACCCGCCGCAGCAGGGCGGCATGCCGACGTACAGCCGCGGGCGACGACGGTGCAGCGCGGCGCGGGGGCAGACGTGGTGCGTGGCGAAGGCGGGGCTGATGGACGCGGCGCTGCAGAGCGGGCTGGACTACGCGTGCGGCATGGGCGGGGCGACTGCACGGCGATCCAGCCCATGGGGGCCTGCTACAACCCAAACACACTGCAGGCCACGCCTCCTACGCCTTCAACTCCTACTTCCAGAGGAACCCTCGCCGGCGAGCTGCGATTTCGGCGCGCCGGCATGCTCGTACATCAACCCAAGTAATTATTTATTTTATTAATTAATTAACCCCACTATAAACCTCGTATAATTACTCGCGTTAGTGTGCATCACTGACAGAATCACACTGAATGATTCTTGCAGGTTCAGGAACTTGCTTGTTTCAGGCATCAATCAGCAGGGTAGCTTCGATCCCTCACTTATGCTTATGCTTATGAGTAAAAATTTGAATTTTTAAATTAAATTTAAAATTGTTTTGAGATTTTTTTTATCGAAGTTTATTTTTTCGCTTTGTTTTTAGATCGCTAAGAACATGTATATAATAATATTTATAAATTAGTTTTCGTTTGTAAATATGCTGTTGAATAAGCCAAACGATGAGGCAGATAATATCGTGTTAGCTACGGCGATGCATTGATGCTGATCAGGATTTAAACGTTTGCAGCTACGGCGCTGGATAAAAACCCGGGGGACGGGGACAGTGCCGGTGGGCGGCGGCGGCGGGCGCGCCGGAGTCGGCGTCGGCGTGACGCCATGGGACAGGCGTGGGCGGCACCGGAGGCGCCGGAGTGACGCCGATGGGGCCGGCGGTGGGCGGCGGATCGGGGTCGACGGTGCTCAACGCCAACAGCCCCGGCGGGAACTCCATGTACGGCTCCGACAGTAACCCGACGAGCCTCACCGGAGGCGCCGCCGCCGCGCTGTCCTCCGGTTGGGTCCTATGCCTTGTCTGGATATTCACCTTTGCATATGTCAAGGAGAAAGTGTAGGCCTTCTTCCTGCTGCTGCTGCTGCTGCTACTGATGATGAACAACTTGTTGTACTTGATTCAGCTGTGTACAGATGCATACTAGATGATTTGAGTGAAGTTTCATAGGGGAGAAGGTTAGATGTTTTGTGAGTCTCTCTGTAATCTGTATATGACTGTTTATTATGAGCTGGGTAGGCAGAATGATGCTTAGCCATCATATATTGTTGTAGGTGAGCATAGAGATCCTTCTCTATGGAGACATGCTTCTTGTTCTAGTGCTTGATATGATATCAGTTGATACTGTTCTTGTTCTTGGGCAGCTTTATCTTTGCATCTCTTCCATGATGATACAACCTCACATTTGGGTTTCATGGTGCAAGGTGCCAAGGTGAGTGACATGTAGTAGGAGTAAATCAGTGTCAGAAATTGCTAGCAAGACCTGACAAAGTTGTCCTGTCTTTGACAAATTGTTCCCCTAAAACGTACTCCCTCCGTCCCAAAAAAAAGACAAACCCTGGTTTTCGTGTCTAACGTTTGGCCGTTCGTCTTATTTGAAAAAATTATGAAAAAAATTAAAAAGACAAGTCATGCACAAAGTATTAATCATGTTTTATCATCTAACAACAATGAAAATGCGAATTAATCATGTTTTCCGTGCCCAAAGTTGGACACGCAAACCTAGAGTTTGCCTTTTTTTTTTTGGACGGAGGGAGTACTGGAGTACATATGATTCCCTTGGGTGAGTACCCTGGGGGCGTGACACGACAGGGTCCAGCAATTTTTGTTCCCAAGTTATCATTTCAATATAAACGGTTTATATATGTTGCAGCATAAGCACATCAGATGTGCATGCTAGCAACACATTTTCGATGTGCCTAAACAGCAATATTTCTCCATTATACTAGTATTTCAATTAACTTAAAAGCCCAATCTCAATGGCATTGCCTATTAGATGAAGGAGATACAAAGTGTGACAAGACATGATGGTATGATCATACAAATCCCAGCAGGTACAAAATGCTTAGGTCAAATCTACCTATGACATATACCACGCACTTCGACAAAATTTTAGCCCAGGCAGCAAATGAAACCTCTCAAATTGTTGCTTTGCAGTTACAAAAAGCGCTACAGGAGGCCCAGTGTTCTTGCTGCAGTCGTCCATCCTTTGATTGGATTCATCATCCTGTTGCTCACGAAGTCTTCCGAGCAAGATTCTTCACTCCAGCACCAACACATTTCAATGTAACAGTATTTGAATTTGGATCAGGCTTGATAATGAACTTGACATCAAGGAAATCCCGTATGTTTCGAAGTGTTTCGATAGCGTATGGTGTCAGCTGACCAACACGAACCTTTGACACATCAGGTGGGCTTAGAGCACATAGAATAAACAGAAGGCCCTGAAAAGTATTTAGAAGAGGAACACAATGTCAAAAGGTAAAATAATTCAAACCACCATCTGTTTTTGGGAGGGAAAAACACAAGCTCAGACATCAACTTATATGAAAAAGAATAGGTTTCTTGGCAAACTTTCTAATAGACTAAATCTATCTGTACTATGTACACACTTTAACAGAAAAAAAAAATTCCTACACCATATGACAGCCAAAGAAACAATTACCAAACTGGTGTTGCAGAGCTGTATTATAGTAGCATATAGAGAATACCACAAAAGATAATGATTGTCAATGTTTTAAACAACAAAGAAAATGCTTGTTTCAAAGACCACACCTGATGTGTTGAGTCAACAACTCCTCCTTGAGCCACTTCTTCTAGCAACATTGATGCAACTTGAACACCAAGATCCTCCGGAGATGTTAGCTCCGAATTCTCAGATTCCTCATTCATTTCATCAACATTAGGATAACTTACAGTAGCATCTGCAGAGAGCAGGCAGCCTGTGGTAGTCTCAGCAACTACAGATACACCATAGCCTGCTGACCTGCCAAATAGATAAAGGTGGTTTTAAAAAGGACTAATCACAATTGTTGAGTTGCAAGACATCAGAATAGAGCACCATTATAAATATTCAATATAACTATTTGACACTGAAAAAAAATACCTGCCACCAGCAGAACCGGATCTATGATCAGTGAATATATGAACATCCGGAATAAAGCGATTGAAGATTCCACGTGCAGCATAAATGATGCGGTTTTCAATCTGTGGAGATACTCTTGTTGAAAATGATACACCTCTTATCCTCTTGACCATACCTTCATCAGCCCAGTTAGCTGCCTGGAAAGGCATTTAGCATCAGATGGAAATGTCAACAGACATGGCATAGCATTAGAGGGGAAGCAAACCACACACACCTTTAATGTGCTATTTATGTTGGGAACTCGAAGAAACACTTCACCACCACCAAGAGGAGGAGCTCCCCGGCTTTCAATCTTTAACTCCAATCCCTCCAGAGGAACACCGAATTGTTTGAGCATATGCAAGGTAACCATTCGGAAAGTATCCACAGAAGGGTCCTTTGTATCATTAGTAATTCCTAAAAGCAGGGTGACAAATTTAGGTCTCATAGTAAAGCTGCTTAGAGAAAGAAAATCTGCATGACCACCAATTATGGACATCAATTTTGTGCAGAAGCTAGAGGGTAACTATAAGTGCCAATTTCATCATGTCAGTAAAATGGTTTCCATAGATGAGCATGCACAAACATTATTGATCACCAATTTCTAAACGGATAGATAAGTAATGGGATCGATCTTCCGCTACTTCTAAACGGATAGATAAGTAATCCCGTCTCCAATTTCTAACAAATAATAATACAAGAATGACGAGTAAGTTCAAATTAGTTAAATCCCAATCAGACAATCTCTATCGAATCCAACAAGGCCCTTGAAGAATATGGTCCAGGAACAAAATTCCACTGCAAATTTCGAACAATCTATCTGACTAAACACTAGACAGAACCATAACTTCGTCCTGAGCCACGATCATGGTGTCAACCTAATACAGCAATGGTCCCATAAATTTTGCTAAATCTGCACCACTGTTGCCTGAGTGTTACCTGAACAAGAACAAGAAAAGCTCACCTTTGAGCCGAATGGAGATGGGCGCCCTGGCGAAGAGCCCAAGCAGTATAAGCGGCTCAAGGAAGTAGCCGATCCCCCGGTGCACGCCGCAGTCGTGCTCGAGGTCCCTCCCGCCGACGATCACCCCCGGCTTGTACCTCAGCTTCGTCCCTGCGACCGCACGCACACACGCACAAAATCTACCTATGACATATACCACGCACTTCGACAAAATTTTAGCCCAGGCAGCAAATGAAACCTCTCAAATTGTTGCTTTGCAGTTACAAACAGCGCTACAGGAGACCCAGTGTTCTTGCTGCATTCGTCCATCCTTTGATGGGATTCATCATCCTGTTGTTCACGAAGTCTTCCGAGCAAGATTCTTCACTCCAGCACCAACACATTTCAATGTAACAGTATTTGAATTTGGATCAGGCTTGATAATGAACTTGACATCAAGGAAATCCCGTATGTTTCGAAGTGTTTCGATAGCGTATGGTGTCAGCTGACCAACACGAACCTTTGACACATCAGGTGGGCTTAGAGCACATAGAATAAACAGAAGGCCCTGAAAAGTATTTAGAAGAGGAACACAATGTCAAAAGGTAAAATAATTCAAACAACCATCTGTTTTTGGGAGGGAAAAACACAAGCTCAGACATCAACTTATATGAAAAAGAATAGGTTTCTTGGCAAACTTTCTAATAGACTAATAATCTATCTGTACTATGTACACACTTTAACAGAAAAAAAAAATTCCTACACCATATGACAGCCAAAGGAACAATTACCAAACTGGTGTTGCAGAGCTGTATTATAGTAGCATATAGAGAATACCACAAAAGATAATGATTGTCAATGTTTTAAACAACAAAGAAAATGCTTGTTTCAAAGACCACACCTGATGTGTTGAGTCAACAACTCCTCCTTGAGCCACTTCTTCTAGCAACATTGATGCAACTTGAACACCAAGATCCTCCGGAGATGTTAGCTCCGAATTCTCAGATTCCTCATTCATTTCATCAACATTAGGATAACTTACAGTAGCATCTGCAGAGAGCAGGCAGCCTGTGGTAGTCTCAGCAACTACAGATACACCATAGCCTGCTGACCTGCCAAATAGATAAAGGTGGTTAAAAAAGGACTAATCACAATTGTTGAGTTGCAAGACATCAGAATGGAGCACCATTATAAATATTCAATAGAACTATTTGACACTGAAAAAAAAATACCTGCCACCAGCAGAACCAGATCTATGATCAGTGAATATATGAACATCCGGAATAAAGCGATTGAAGATTCCACGTGCAGCATAAATGATGCGGTTTTCAATCTGTGGAGATACTCTAGTTGGAGACTGACGATAGTGACAGATGGCGAGGAGGTCAAGTTTAGTGGGAGAGCTTAGAGGTTGATGCTGCGGTAGGCATTTGAGTGCCTTGCTTTAGGCCAACATCTGTTATCTCAGACTCTGACAATTCATATAGCAACTTTGAAGCCTAACTCCAATGCTTCAGTGCAGACATTGAAGCAGCAAGGAATTAAGCCATTGTGCCGTCAGATTAACAACATGAACATTAAATCCACTAAAGCAGCAAGGAATGTAATGCTTAATTGTACACATTGTGACAAAATCTGAACACAATCAAACAAGTGAGTGCATATTTTGAACAGAAACTGAGATCCTGAATAAAATTCAGTGAATAACCTGAATGAAAACTAAATGCATAACTTGACATGAATTTGATTGATGATCTGCATACAAAACAAATGATCGGACCCTAGGTACAAGAGCGATCATACTATTAGTGTCTGCATCACACTTAACCCTCCTCAACCCATCGCTTAATTGTTTGCCAGGAAGCAACCAGTAAATTTTGGTGTTATCAGATTTCTCATATCCTAGTTCTTCAATGAAATCATCAACCCACAACAGTGACCAAGAATCTGACTCACAATGGTCAAACCAGCTTACTCTACCATCAACATAAGCCCGGTTTACACCATTTCCCATAAAAAAGCCTCCGTGGTGCATCTCAATGCTGAATTCTTCATCTTCGGAATCTACATATATTGTGTACATATAATTATTCATCTTCAGAACAGTTTACTTTAGGTTCAGATGTTTAAGGGTATATCCAGGAAGAAAGCATAGTTAACAACAGAAGCTAGCAGTACATTAATGATCAAATTGCTCTCCAAAAATACAAATTTGCCATGATCACTTCTATACCATAAATGTCAACAAAAATTACAGCTTTTGTGTACCATGAACTAGCTCCTGGCATAAATTAAAACAACTGATAGTCCTTCTTGTTTGCAATACCTAATAAATCGACAATAAGAGGAAGAAATCTCCACAAAAATTGGAATTGAGAAAGACAATCTCATTTTTGACCTGATAAACTAAAGTACTCACTGTATACAGGAGATCGTGCACCTTCACTTCGCAGCCCTGGCACCATGTTGCCTCAGCGCCGGCGGCAACGTCCTGCCACCGCTGCCCTAACGTGGCCGGCGTGTTGTCTCCCAGCAAAGCCTTACCGCCTGGATCCAATTCGCGGCCTTCCACCTTGATCCAAATATCAATCTCCTGATTTATCTCCTTTTGTTGCTAACTCAATTGGAGGTAGGCTATCGTGAAACTGATCTCTAGCATGGGCATCATCGTGGGCTACAACACAAAAGAAGATTCGGAGGAATCAAAAGAGGTATGAGGGGTTATTTGCAAATATGTGTAGCCAGCTCACGCTCCCATAACGTGTGTATGCACTGATGTGGCATCCTAATCACAAGCCAACTCAATAAGATTGGTGATGAAGTCATGTCTTGGCCTTGGTTCGCACGCACTACGCAAGTTTGTGTACCGAAACGAGAGTTTTTCAAGTTTTTACACTAAATTGCACCCATCTTACAAGTTTGTGTACCGCGGGCGCAATTTACTCTATTATTTTCTTCTCTTTTCTTGTCCTTTCTCTCTTCTCTCTTCTCTTCTCCCTGCTGCTACTCCGGTCCCTGCCCCGGCCGTGGGACACGAGATCCGCCGCCGCCGCCAGAGTCCTCATCGTCGCTGCCGGCTAGAGAGCGTGCAATTGGGGAGGTCGCGCTGGGCTCCTCGTCCTCCTCGTTGCAGCTACCCCCCTCGCCGTCGTTGTCTCCGCCGCTGGCGCCGGCCGGTTCACGTCGACCGACGCGCCGCTGAGTAATGGGATCGATCTTCCGCTACTTCTAAACGGATAGATAAGTAATCCCGTCTCCAATTTCTAACAAATAATAATACAAGAATGACGAGTAAGTTCAAATTAGTTAAATCCCAATCAGACAATCTCTATCGAATCCAACAAGGCCCTTGAAGAATATGGTCCAGGAACAAAATTCCACTGCAAATTTCGAACAATCTATCTGACTAAACACTAGACAGAACCATAACTTCGTCCTGAGCCACGATCATGGTGTCAACCTAATACAGCAATGGTCCCATAAATTTTGCTAAATCTGCACCACTGTTGCCTGAGTGTTACCTGAACAAGAACAAGAAAAGCTCACCTTTGAGCCGAATGGAGATGGGCGCCCTGGCGAAGAGGCCAAGCAGTATAAGCGGCTCAAGGAAGTAGCCGATCCCCCGGTGCACACCGCAGTCGTGCTCGAGGTCCCTCCCGCCGACGATCACCCCCGGCTTGTACCTCAGCTTCGTCCCTGCGACCGCACGCACACACACACAGAAAGGAATCAGCCACCGACGAAAACCTAGGCGAGCCACGCAGACCGAGATAAGCCCGCGGGAGGAAGCGCGCGTCCTTGCCTGTCTCGTTGAGGTCGAGGGAGTGGTGGTCGGAGATCTTGTGGAGGAGGTGGAGGAGGGAGACCTCGTGGGGGCGGAGGCCCGGCGCGGCGCCGCCGGAGCGGATGTCGTCGATGGTGATGGCGGTGGACGTCAGCGTCGCCAGCCCCACCCTCTGCCGGAAGTGGCGGCTGCCGGAGAGCCTCCGCGCTTTGTCCCGCCCCATCTCGCCGCCGTTCTTCTCGCGCGCCGCTGCTCGTCGGCGGCGGGAGGGGCTAGGGTTCTGGGCTTTCTTCCCCACGCGCGCCGCCGCCGCTACTAAACCCTTGGCTCTTCTTCGCGGGGTCTCACTGGACCGTGGGCCCACACCTCACCTTCGTGGGCCTCACGCAACGGCCCATGAATGGCCTACTACTCCTATATACAGGAGGATTAGGCCCAAATGCAGAAAAGGAATGGCCGTCAACTTCGTCTAGTGGAAAATCAGAGTCTGAGAGTGTTCAATCACCATGAAGACTTGAAAAGTAATCTAAAACTAAAAGGGGATTAAAAATTTAAATGTAGTATTTCTCAATAAAAAAAATGTAGTAGTACAAAATTATGTTAATAAAAGAAATGAAGTGCAAAATGTGTGTATGTGTGTTGAAGAAAGAAATGTGATGTATCTGTATGACATGCAAATCGTTTCTTGGAGATCATGCATGTTGTTTAGGTTCAGATTCAGGTGGTTGTGTATATCTTAGTTATGCAGAAATCGAAAGTGTTTTGGGATAATTCTATCGGCTCGATGAAATTGGATATTTGGATGAGTGCGATAAACCTTCTGTCATCCAAAAAGCTCCATGTTTAGGTTCAGGATCCAACGTGACTCAGGTCAGGCTCCAATTCAGTGCAGAGGCAGAGAAAGGCAGAGATACGGAATCAGTTCAGTTCATAGGCTCTCTCGCAATAGGCTTACTAGCCAGCCATGTGAGAGCAGCTGATGTGCCAAGATACAGAGAGAGATAGGGGATCAGAGAGTAGGTACGGCACCGGAGCAGCTGAGAGATCATCCACGGCAAGCACAACAATTTCGGTGATGTGCAGAACCAAGTACATATGCTGCCATTTTTCTCCACGTACTTTCTTCAGTGCATTACATCCACTGCATTCAATCTTCTTCTTCTTCCTCCTCCCTCCCCGTGACCTCTCCATGTTCCTCCATGTGCACCCAAATTAATCCTTCAGCCTTCACTACTCACACTGAATATAGTATATCTCTACCTATCTACCTGTATTTTTTTTCTGACTGAATTCAAGCAGATACTGTGAACACATGTTGTTTCCTGACTAAAAAGTCAAGCATATACAGGGAAGTGGTTTTTTTATCATTGGACTGGATGTACACTCATCGTACATATCATCTAAAATATCATGAAAAACTTTTAAAAAATTCTAATAAGATATAGATAAAAATATGAGATATCGCTCCACAAATATGTCAGTTTCAAATTCAAATAATACAATTCGAAACAAAAACAACAAATATCAACTATGAAAGTTACGCACTTTTGGTAGCCAGTTTTGTTATTTTTGCTTCAACTTGTGTAAAACGAATTTGAATTTGTATGCTTGTAGAGTGATATATCACATATTTTTCTGTCTCATCAAATGGTTTCAAATTATTTGATGACTTTGTGAGTGCCGTGTATGAAATGAGGGTACATCCACTTGAGCAATAAGAAGACTTTTCTATATACTGTAAATTAAGATCAGATTCTTCAGTTAAGACATGCCATTTTCATGGCTGAAGAACAGCTAGATTATGTCTCCATTCATGTGTTATACAGATAGATGCATGCAGGTGACACTGGCTACGGTTAGCTGGTTAGCTAATCCTGCATTTGTAGCAGAGGCTTGTCTAAAGTTAGAATTATTGGTGGCCATATGCAGGTTAATTACTGCAGCTGCAGCACTACACTGCTGCAGTGCCATAATGGGCATGCAACTGCACACTCTTGGATCATCCATCAATAGTGTCTGCCATTGGGGGGGAAATCAAAAGATTAAATGTAGGAGAGGAGGTACCTGGCCTGCATGGTGCTAAGCTATATATGAGAGATATTATATACTCCTCTGTTACTACTACTTTATCCATAAGGCCAAAAGATGTTAACAGCTTAGCTGCTAGTCATGGAAAAAAAAGACCAAGAAAGAAAAATGAGTAGCCATCAAGCCATGAGCCTCCTCCATTAAAGCTACCACTTCTTGCAATGGCAGCATAGGATTCTTTCAGTTTCTGGATGCCAGGTTGCTCAACTGTTCATGCTTTGCCGGCCTGAAATCCAGCACAACACAAAATTTTCAGTGAACAGTTTTCAGTATCTGTATTTTGATTAGTATGGCTAGCTAAGCTCCCTGAAGAAAATTCGAAAATTACCCCCAAGCTTCGTATATCTGATAGTTATGAATTTATGACCATCTAAATTCTAAAGTGAAACTTTTAGATAATAAAAATGGTTTACATCTCCGGCCTCTGCAGACAAACCCCCAACTCTCTCTTATAAGAAATCAACTGAGATGATTTTTCAAAAACACATAGATTTTAGCACTTAATTCTAATTCCAAAGTGATGAATTCATGTGCCATTGCCCTTCCTCTGAGACTCCATGCTACATGGCCGATTGCATCCAAGAGCCATTAGTTTTCCTTCAATCATTACCCTTTCTTTTGATCTCTAGAAAACTAGTGCATAGAGACATGCAGCTTCTCTTGTTTGGATTCAGCTATTGTTCTAGATGCATGCATTGTAGCCTACCTCTTGTCTGTTTCGGTGTTGTTTCGCGAGGCAGTAAATGAGTAGGGGCTCACACACACAACACACTAATAATTCTTTTGGTAGCTAGTTAATTAGACCGGCCGATCAAAATATATACAAGTACACATGGATCACCAGATCGATTCATGCATGGATCGATCTCCCCAAGAACTGTTGGTCGATCATTAGGCATGTGTCCAAAGGTAATAAGAATGAGATGTCACTTTGCTGCGTTGGGACCTATCTAGCTATCAAGCAACCTACTAGCTTGATTCAATTACACTTGATCCATAGCAAACTCTTCCATCTTTTGTTGCATGCTTGCCACAGCTAATTGATTACACAGAAAGAAAGATAATCGGTCGGTTGATTAATCAGTACTGTAGTTAATTAACATGCATACCCGTATATGTGCATGATTTAATTACTCTAAATTGGCCGGCAAGGCTGGTTCGACTTACCTGTCCTTGTTTGTCATGCAGGCTCGCGTGCCTTCTGCTTGGGACCCTGCATGTCTGCTCCTGTTTGCTGCTGTTGCTGTTGCTACATCCAATTGCAAAAGTTTCAGTGCCTTAATTTTGATGTCCAAACACTTGGCAACAAGGTCGAGATGATCAGCTGCTTTTAACCTGACAGCTACTTGGAAATTAGCATTAGTTTGAGATCGACATAGATGCCAGACAGTACTGAAAATGTCAAGAAGTTCAGCAAGCCCCATAAATGAAATAGCTACTACTGGTAGGCTTGTTAAGGATGATACTACATCTTTCTATGTAAGTTGAGCATGCTGGTCGTTGGAGGAATCTGAATCTGTCATCTTCCAATCAGCAGCTAGCTAGTATATTCATGCAGACACAAAAGACACCTGCATTTTTTGGGGTTCTCTCATCTTTCCTGGAGAGATAGGTAGTAATTTGATATTGCTCTTTTGTTTTTATTTCTAGAGATGATCAAACAAGATAAGATAGACACTTGGCAAGCATGCATGGATGAAAGGAGAAGAAGATCTCAAGGTAGTACAAGAAGGGTTTCAGTAAACAGTAGCAACATTAACTCTGAAAATGTTCATCGCCATGCCCTCTAGGGCAGGCAGGCAATTGCCAATCAGGAATTAGCTGTGCAGGAAAACGAACAGTACAGCATGCTGACAATGCATGCAATTAACACAGTGACACAAATGATTGACATTTATCATGAGCTGCCAAATAGCACGAAGCCTGTCAATAGAAAAGCTAACCACAGCTTTGCAAGTTAAAAACAGCTGGCTGTTACCTGTTAACCCCAGTGAATGAAAAAAAGCTTTTGTCTGACAGTAACAAAACACCTACACTGATCACCAACAGAGAATGTGGGCAATATACACTGGCATTAATTAAGTGAATAGGATTAGCATGAGCATACAAAGTAATTAAGCAGCAGTAATTAAGTGAGTGTGTACTCACAGGATGAACAGAGAGCAGAAGGAACACAGGATACCGTTGGGCCGATGGGAGCCAAAGCCGGCGCTTTTGGACGCTCATGCCGCTGGAATCCAAAGACGAGACCTCAAGAAGATTCCTCTCCTTCTCTCTCTAGAACACAGTCACATTCTCTCTTTCTCTCTCTCTCATGGTCATGGCCATGGCCATTGGCCATGCTGTTGGTTGGCGCCGTTGCAGCAGCTGAGCTGAGGCTGACGAGATGAGTGAGTGAGGTGACGCTGCTGAAAGGCACACCACGTTTCATGCCTGCCTCTGCGACTCGCTGACCAGTGGGACCCACGTTTCATGGAGCTAGGGGGGAAGTAGCAAGTACGGACTGGACCACGGCCGCTGACCGGTGGGACCCACGGGCCAGAGGCCGGCTGTTGCAGCTGCAGCTGCAGTAGTAGTAATTTTAGTCTTGTGTCGTTTTTGGCTCATTCATTTCATCAGCAGCAGCAGCAGCAAATCGCTGCCAAGATCACGGTTCACGACTGCTCTGGAATTGTACACTTTTATCTCTCTCTTTTTCAGGGCGAGCACAGAGCCATGATACAGCCTGAAAATTATTTATGTAAATAATAATCTTCGTGCAAAGGAGAGTAATAATTTGATCCCATCAAATTTGTTCATGAACAACAAGAGGAGAGAAAAATAGTTTTTTTTAGCGATTTATTTCAACAGAGTTGTATTTGGAACCTAGCAATCATGTAAGTATAATTTACGGAGAACAACCCTAATCTGATATCAGAACAGAGAATCCCGTGTATTCTGAATTTCTGATGCCAAAACTGTTCAGGAACAACAAGAGGATAAGAGGAAGAACAAAAGGAAAATAGCAATCGTTTCAATAAATTTGTAAGTATTTGGAACCTATAGAAGTAACAATCATGTGTAATTTGCAGAAACCAAATCCATTCTCAGATCAACACAAGAGAGAATTCTGCCCTGTGACAGCATCATCATCTGCTCCCCCTTCAGCCAACTGCCCTGCACAGTTTGCACTGCCACTATAAAGCGCTCTCTGCTCCTCCTCCTCCTAGCTTGGCTCGCCTCTGCCCGCTTCGCCTTTGCTCCGACCCGGTCGGCCTCGCCGCCGCCACCGCATCACGCGCGCGCGCGCGACGGCGCGAGCGCACGGGTGAGGTGAGAGAGGGGTAGTAGAGCAGCAGCCGCCCCCGCCCGCCCACGCCCGGGCCTGGTGGTGGAGCACACCGTGGCATGATTGGGTCCATGGCCTCCTGACCCCGCCTCCCTCTCCTCCTCTGCTCCCCTTTTGCTGCTGCTGCTGCTGTTGCTGCTTCCTACTCTCACTCTGCTTCTGCTGCTCAATCCACCTGCTCCTCTCCTTCTCTTCTCTCTCCCGAGCGGCCGAGAAGAGGCGAGGGAGAAGGGAGGACTTGGTTCTTGTTTGTTGCTGATCCATTCTTTCTTGCTCTGCTCTGCTCTTGTGTTGTGTGGTGAGCAATCTGTGCTGGCTCTTCTCCTTTCCTGCTCTGCTGATTCTTCGTTTCTTTCTTTTCTTTTTCTTTTTTTCTGACGAGCTTGGCTGGTAGCTGTTCTTGCAGTGTGTCCAGGCTTGCCGCATTAAAGGAGAGGTGGTTTTTGTTGACCCTGTTTAGCAGCAGCAGCAGCGACCAAGATCCGTCTCGTCGGGGAAGATGAGGAGATCTGCATCTGTAAGCTCTCAATCCCTCTCTAGCTTTGGCATAATGAGGTTGTGCTCTGCTGACACTGTAGCTTTCTTGATCTCTCTGGGGGAGATGGATGCCGGTTTGGAGGGTGGTAGCAGGGTTTTGGTGGGATCCAATCATCCAAGCACACACATTGCAGTTTCTGTTCCTTCCTTCTTTAGTGAGTGAGTAGTGGATTGGGATTGGGGCTGGTGATCTAGCTACAGGAACACACCATTTTGGGGGCTTCTTCTGCGGTGGCATGGGCACTGGATAGATTGGTGTTGGTGCTATGATGATTTTGTTTGGCATTGGGTAGCATTGGCGCGTGTTTGATCTGTTTTGTGCTAAGGTTGTGTTGAGCATTGGCATTGGGAGGAATTAGAGACCAGATGTTCATGCTGCTTGCGTTTTTCCTGCCACTTGATTGAAATGTTCTTTTGGGATCATAATATCATGTGCTTGACTGAACAGTGAACACTTTTGTTGAGACTCGTCATGATTAGTTGCGTTTCTTTGATCCAAAAATTTGTTTTTCCATGTAGCAACTTCAGAGGATACATGGACACATTGTTTAGCTAAAAATTTGGACTTTCTAGTTTATTCATGTAAAATATTTTTTTTTGATAGGAAAAATACATAGACTACCCTAAATTGTGCTTGATTGGTGTTTCTGACACAAGTAGAGACAAGTTTATTCAGATCTATGAAGAATTATGCTCTCAAAGATGCATAATTCTGGACAATTTGCATCATTTGTGTTCATAGATGGAAGTATTCATACTTAATCTGTTTAGTGTTGATGCTAATATGTGATGGGTACTGATACTGTTCTATTTGAATTTATGCTAGCTACTCCGAGTCCTTTTGGTTTTCATAACCATGGTTGGGACTCAATGGTCCAATGTATCCAGTACATACTGCAAGGACATGGCATCAAGCGTATATCGACCCCACAGTGTCACAATAACTGAATTTGGTGCTGTTGGGGATGGTGTGACTCTCAATACCAAAGCATTCCAGAACGCAATCTTCTACCTCAATTCATTTGCAGACAAGGGTGGCGCACAGCTCTTCGTGCCTGCGGGAAGGTGGCTGACAGGGAGTTTTAGTCTTATCAGCCATCTCACTTTGTCACTGGATAAGGATGCAGAAATAATTGGATCTCCGGTAGGATTACTCACATACTTTGCACATGATAATTACAGCAAAAATATTTTTGTGTGCTTATGACATGGTGCACGTGCACATGACACTGTCATATATTACCAAATCTTATGTTGATCAATTGCTTCCTAAGAACCTTGATATGAACAAACACTAAAATGGTATTTCGTAGAGACTTGCACAAATTCAGTTTTATTGAAGTTTGGAAAAAATGATTAATTAAATACACTTTAATTGATACAGACTGTTTTTGTTATAATTTCCCAAATGTATTTTTCAGGATTCATCCGATTGGCCAGTCATTGATCCTCTTCCATCCTATGGGCGAGGTAGAGAGCTCCCTGGAAAAAGACATCAGAGTCTAATTTTTGGAACTAATCTAACAGATGTAATAATTACTGGTTAGTAAGTACTATATCTGCACCATGCATTTCTCTTGGGATGTTATTGTAGTTATTTTGTCAGTATGTAAAAATCTGGTACTCTTGGCAGGCGCTAATGGTACCATTGATGGCCAGGGAGCCATTTGGTGGGATTGGTTCCACAGCAACACACTGAATTATACTAGGCCGCATCTTGTTGAGTTGATGTACTCCACCGATGTTGTTATATCCAATTTAACCTTCAAGAACTCACCGTTTTGGAATATCCATCCTGTATACTGCAGGTTGGTTGTCTGAATAGCCACTTGCTTTCTGTTAAATATAAGAATTCATTCACAACTGTAAATTTATTGTCTAGAGTGCTTTTGCTAAATAAACAGCCAAGTGCTTGTCCAGCATGTCACAATCCTAGCGCCCCTGAATTCACCGAACACTGATGGCATTGATCCAGGTAATATGAAGTTCTGAATTATTATCTCCCTTCAATTTAACCTGATTGTTCATAATGTCTTACTTCCTCACTTTTCCCATTTAGCATTGCCTTGCATTAAGAAAAATGGCAAAAGAAAAAAGTGACCTGCGTTTCTTTGATCCAAAAATTTGTTTTTCCATGTAGCAACTTCAGAGGATACATGGACACATTGTTTAGCTAAAAATTTGGACTTTCTAGTTTATTCATGTAAAATATTTTTTTTGATAGGAAAAATACATAGACTACCCTAAATTGTGCTTGATTGGTGTTTCTGACACAAGTAGAGACAAGTTTATTCAGATCTATGAAGAATTATGCTCTCAAAGATGCATAATTCTGGACAATTTGCATCATTTGTGTTCATAGATGGAAGTATTCATACTTAATCTGTTTAGTGTTGATGCTAATATGTGATGGGTACTGATACTGTTCTATTTGAATTTATGCTAGCTACTCCGAGTCCTTTTGGTTTTCATAACCATGGTTGGGACTCAATGGTCCAATGTATCCAGTACATACTGCAAGGACATGGCATCAAGCGTATATCGACCCCACAGTGTCACAATAACTGAATTTGGTGCTGTTGGGGATGGTGTGACTCTCAATACCAAAGCATTCCAGAACGCAATCTTCTACCTCAATTCATTTGCAGACAAGGGTGGCGCACAGCTCTTCGTGCCTGCGGGAAGGTGGCTGACAGGGAGTTTTAGTCTTATCAGCCATCTCACTTTGTCACTGGATAAGGATGCAGAAATAATTGGATCTCCGGTAGGATAACTCACATACTTTGCACATGATAATTACAGCCAAAATATTTTTGTGTGCTTATGACATGGTGCACGTGCACATGACACTGTCATATATTACCAAATCTTATGTTGATCAATTGCTTCCTAAGAACCTTGATATGAACAAACACTAAAATGGTATTTCGTAGAGACTTGCACAAATTCAGTTTTCTTGAAGTTTCGAAAAAATGATTAATTAAATACACTTTAATTGATACAGACTGTTTTTGTTATAATTTCCCAAATGTATTTTTCAGGATTCATCCGATTGGCCAGTCATTGATCCTCTTCCATCCTATGGGCGAGGTAGAGAGCTCCCTGGAAAAAGACATCAGAGTCTAATTTTTGGAACTAATCTAACAGATGTAATAATTACTGGTTAGTAAGTACTATATCTGCACCATGCATTTCTCTTGGGATGTTATTGTAGTTATTTTGTCAGTATGTAAAAATCTGGTACTCTTGGCAGGCGCTAATGGTACCATTGATGGCCAGGGAGCCATTTGGTGGGATTGGTTCCACAGCAACACACTGAATTATACTAGGCCGCATCTTGTTGAGTTGATGTACTCCACCGATGTTGTTATATCCAATTTAACCTTCAAGAACTCACCGTTTTGGAATATCCATCCTGTATACTGCAGGTTGGTTGTCTGAATAGCCACTTGCTTTCTGTTAAATATAAGAATTCATTCACAACTGTAAATTTATTGTCTAGAGTGCTTTTGCTAAATAAACAGCCAAGTGCTTGTCCAGCATGTCACAATCCTAGCGCCCCTGAATTCACCGAACACTGATGGCATTGATCCAGGTAATATGAAGTTCTGAATTATTATCTCCCTTCAATTTAACCTGATTGTTCATAATGTCTTACTTCCTCACTTTTCCCATTTAGCATTGCCTTGCATTAAGAAAAATGGCAAAAGAAAAAAGTGACTGCAATATCAATATGTCATTCACAGGCTCTTTCTTCAATTTGCCCTGCTTTGTGCTTCAAAATTTGAAAAAAAAAGAATCCTTAGAACTTCCACTTACTGCTGAGATTCTGGACATAGAAGTTCTCAAGGAATCTTTACCCAAAAAAAATTCTGAAAGAAGGTTAAAATTTTTCTTTTGTGAAGTGATCGTTTATACTCTGCTAGAGTTTTGAGGTACCAATAGAAAAGGTATTACTGTTTTATGCAAAATTACCAAAAAAGATAGCCCCTTACCACTTTGGCAAAAAACACTGCTATGCAATGGATACATTTATTTTGTGATATCCTTTCTTGAGATGCAACTTCAACCAAGGTTACGGTACACCAGTTATGTATTAACACTATATATCCATTTAGCATATTTGCATCTATAACTGTGGTACTAATGGAGCTTCAATCCATTCAGATTCGCCCACAAATATATCCATTTAGCATATTTGCATCTATAACTGTGGTACTAATGGAGCTTCAATCCATTCAGATTCGTCCACAAATGTCTGCATTGATCATTGTTATGTCAGAAATGGAGATGATGTTATTGTCATAAAAAGTGGGTGGGATGAGTATGGCATTTCCTTTGCTCGTCCTAGCACAAACATCAGTATCAGCAACATCACAGGAGAGACAAGGGGTGGTGCAGGGATTGCCTTTGGAAGTGAGATGTCAGGTGGCATATCCGAAGTCCGGGCTGAGGGCCTCCGCATCGTCAACTCAATGCACGGGATCAGAATCAAGACAGCTCCAGGGCGTGGAGGGTATGTGAAGAACGTGTACATATCTGATGTGAGCATGGACAATGTTTCGATGGCCATCAGGATCACTGGAAACTTTGGTGAACATCCTGATGACAAATATGACAGGAATGCTCTCCCCATGATAAGCAATATTACAATCGAAAACGTGGTTGGCGTCAATGTTGGTGTGGCTGGCATCTTGGAGGGAATTGAGGGGGACAACTTCAGCAGCATTTGCCTGTCCAATGTTTCCCTCAGTGTACAGTCTATGCATCCCTGGAATTGTTCGCTTATCGAAGGTTATTCGAACTCTGTGATCCCAGAGTCATGTGAGCAACTCAGAACAGATTGTGGACAGACACCAATTTGCTATGATGGTGGAAGTTCTTCAGCAATATACGCACAGGCAGCCAGACATAGATTGTCGAGTGCCAGCAGATTGCTAAATCCTTTACTGAAGTTGGCGATGCTGTAGAGTAGGTAGAGAGATGCTCTATTTATTTGCTGCAGAGGGGCTTTTGCTTCGTGGGATGCGTCATGTACATCTGATTCTTGCGATTGTTTTTTTTTATTAGCATGATGTTTGCTTCTTGTATATAGTTGTGGGAGATGAATGTTGGTGTACCATGCATGTTTTTGTCACCATCTTTGATTTGTGATGTATCTGTTCCATAGCCTTTTGTTGGGAAGAAAACAGTATGATCCTCCTTCCAATATGTCCAGTTTTGTGGATAGGGGTCATCAAAATTGTGATGTATCTGTTCCATAGCCTTTTGTTGGGAAGAAAACAGTATGATCCTCCTTCCAATATGTCCAGTTTTGTGGATAGGGGTCATCAAAATTGTAACTTGTAAGTTGAGTAGCAACAAGAGGCAAGATGTCTAATTCATTCTCTCTTTATTTTTTTTTTAAAAAAAGATGAAGAGAAGAGTCAGTTTTAATCATTCTTTTATTTAAAGATGAAGAGAGCAGTCAGTTTCAGGAGCGTGAAAACAAAATGAAAAATGGTGATAGCTCCTGAGGTCCAAGGAAGGAAGCCTCGTTCACCAGCAATATTACCCCGGGCAACAAATTTTGGGGTCAATTCTGCGTAGGCACTCCAAACTTTGGGGCCAAATGAGCAATTTTTTTCCCCAATCAATAACCGATTGGACATTAAACAAGAAAATGAGAGAGAACAATTTTCTTTCCTCATAATGAGAGTAACATATATTTAAATTGATAGCTTATGGTCCACTAATGGCAGAATGCCGAAGGTTACATTATTCTTTCTGACTTCTGAGCGTTTGGAACTTTTGCAATGTGAAATCCCACAATGTATTTACTTACAATTAGTACATCCGAAACTTCTCCTTAGTGTTCTCGAAGACTTGTTCAGCAATCAGGGCTCCATTGCCATCTGCGCGCCTTATCTCCAAGTTGGCCTTCTGGTAGTAAGCAGTTCCCCTCAAAGCATCAGCAATGAAGTCATCGAATCCAATGGCAATAGCAGCTTCTGCCTTGGCTCCATACACCAGCCTCTGCATTGCAGCATTGAAAAATATTGTTAATTAAGCAAAAGCTACATTCTTCCAGGTGAACCATAATAAGGTAAGGAACTAACCTTAATCCGTGATAGATGCACAGCGCCGAAACACATTGGGCAAGGTTCACATGATGCATACATTTCACAGTCTGACAACTCAATTTTTCCAAGCTTTTTGCAAGCCTATAGTACAGAAAAACATTTATTATGTGAAAAAGATAACCAAACAATGGAAAGAAACTAATGTTAAATGCATTATCAGCCCAAATTGGCAGGCAAAGAATACAATAGTCATACTGCTGCCAATCAGTGTCTCAGTGAATTGTTCCTAATAAATAAGAGCTTGTTTTATTTTTTAAAGCATTTCTGTTGTTTTATCCGCCAGCTTGAAATTATCTACTCCATTTACACCATCAGCCAAAGAAATTCTGAGAGTGCAAAACAAAAACTAGGAATTTCTGTATTCACTCATGACCTTGTTTTACTGGAATCTAAACAATTTTTAGGCCAATAAGATCTCTGTATTTTAAGTTACCACCTGCCAAAACATAGCTATTTACAGCACTTTTCTATAGTTAGAATTGAGTACCTTTGATGTTCTGATACAAAGGATGAAAGGAAAAGAACGAGCATACACCGTCCTAGCTATTGTAAGTTGTGAACATAACATCTAGTATATTTTTCAAGCAGAATGCGGTACTAATATCAAAATGAACAGGTGAATCTATTTGGCTGTCCAGTATATTTGCATTCTAATTTTAAGTTAGAGCGTGAATCAGGCACATTCAATCAGCAGAAATGAGGCCACTACTAAAGAATGCTAAGTATTAACGAAATGTAAAGAGTAAACACTATGTAGCTGGTAGCTACAGTACACAAGGCAAGTTACCTCTCTTATTGCAGTTACTTCAGCATGCGCAGTTGGATCAGTGTAATCCAAAACCATGTTATGGCAACTAACTACTATTTCATCATTACGGACAACAACTGCACCAAATGGACCTCCATGGCCACAATCTACTCCTTGGTAAGCTTCTTCAACTGCCTTCGACAAAAATTTGTGATCCCTGTCTTGTACGGCTGTTTAATGCACCAAAGATTAAACAAGTGAGTGTTTGTAACAGTCCTCCAATCAGCAGAAAATAACAGATGTTGGACATGTGTAGATATTAATTGATCAATCATGTCGATCAGATCGAATTCGGTAAATAATACCTTCCTGATGACCAGCAAATGCTGAAGCAACTGAGATCGTTCCGTCCTTGGATTCCACAACTGTTAATGAAGAAAATAATTCATTTGACTGCTTGCAAATGATTGTTTCAGCTCCTCCCAACAAGAAGTAATTATATTAAAGAATTTTAGGCTGGAGGACTGCAGAAATCAACATGCAGACCATTCACAACTATAGTAAATAACTGACAACAGAACAATATTTACTTCCATGGCCATAGCCCCATGTAAGTAAGACCTATCTATGATGACCAAAGCCACCTGTCCATAGTCCCCAAATTGCATCATGTCGCAGAAACCACCAGAGTTCCTAATTCTGACAAATGCAGAATCCTGTTTTGGTTTAATTGAAACCATGGATTTCTTATGAATGAGTGAGTTCCAGGAAGCATAGTAGCATGCCAGAAGCTGCATAACAGCTATATATGACAATTTTGGAATAGACAGGAAGTGCATGATCTATACTCCTGTGCATGAGAAAGGAAATAATAAATAGCATGGTTCAACACCAAGCCGCCATCATCAGCCAAGAGTGTATTTCCACGACCAACCCAAAGGACATGGAGCACTCCGTTTATCTTGCAATCACCCAGAGCAACTAAAAACTCTTAAATCCTACCCCTCTTACCGCAATCACGCATAAAACTCTTAAATAGCATGCCTAAGAAAGTCCGTCGCAGCATATCATGAGGCAGAAATGAGCAATCTTTTCCTATCCCGATTTCAGCAGTCGGTGGATTCACAAAACACAGAATCGAAAATCCAACCTCCTACTCCTAACAAGAGGGCAACAAATCTCTCGGCCCCAAATCCAAAGAACTCCAACCTTGTTGGATCTCATCTCACTCACGCACCACTTCTCTATACCAAATCAGCAAGACACAAAGCAGGAAACAAAATCCAACAGTTCCCGCCCCCCAAGCGCCGCAGCAAGCAACCACTGGTGTGCCCGTATCGTTGACGTCATAGCGTACCCTGAGCCTCCTCCATGGCAGGAGCAGGAGCGGAGCGCGAGATTTGGGCGAGAAGAGAGGTGACGGGTGTGATGAGATGTGTTCGTCGCTTGCAGGGATGGATGGGCTTGGGTGGCCTTGTCTCCCGTGCTGGCTGTATATATAGGGCCTGGGAGGGGGACACTGACGTGTGGGCCAGCCCATGGGCCGGCGCGAGGCCAGCCTCGTGTGGACGGAAAAGCGAAAGGGAAAGCGCGGACGGCGGATGACGCAACGAAGGGGGGGCTTGTCAACAGAATTAGGTGGGCCCCATCAGATGTCTTTGTCCACCTTGGCACGGCCTGTGGGCTAAGCACATGGTGTCCAAGGGCCCATTTGTTACTAGTAGCTCAAAAACATTCCGTGTAAACTTTAGGTGCAAAGGAAAAAAAAAACTAGAGAAAATCCAAATAATGTAATTGACAAATGTACGAGCCTAAAAACTGTCATCAATGGGTGTAAATTCTGTAAAATATCATCGTACAAACTAATTTGTTTCATAAATGTTATCGTTGTTAGGGTTTTGTCCAGCCTGTCCCGTTAAATACGTTGTTCATCCTATAACATTTAAACCCTAACAATGATGGTATTTCTAGGACAAAGTCAATTGTACGATAATATTTTATGGAACTTACACTTGTTTTTTATATTTCTTAGAATTGTGCGCCTTGCCAATGATATTTATTGCATTTTCTCATAAACTATAGTGCACCTCTCTAATAGTGACTATGTAATGTGTAATGGTATTGAGGAGATATAACTTCTTGATTTTTTATAGACGATAGTTAAGAGGTAAGAACAAATTTATTTTAGGATATATTTGGAACTCTATGAATCAACTTATTTTATGATGGGGAAATTAACTGATATCAATCATACGCTATCCCTCTTTCAAATTCACCACTTGTGTATTTTCTGAAAAACATTACAAATATTTTTGTTTATCATAGTCTATCTTAATTCGTTATAAAACGTGAAACCATGATAATAGTTAACATTGTCGGTTATTTGAAAATGAAGGGAATGCTAGTTCGAGTTGGATGTAAATTAGTTTAATGGGTAAGCTATCTTAAATTAAAATAGACGCTCTAAACGTGATTCGTGTGTATTGTTCTGGTTTGATTTGTTTCGCACTTACCACCAAACTTAGATTATACTATCCGACACATCTGCCATTGGATGCTCCCTCTTTATCATGTCTTTTGATGCAAAAAAAAGGAGCACAATCCCTCTCCTTTTACCTACTCCTTCTTCTTTCGCTGCATTCTACACTTGCAGAAAATATATGTTATTTAACTCTTTTAACATTACTAACATTACTTTCGACGGCCATGTTTTGCACGTTAATAATGGTATACTATACTAACTTGAAACGGTGCTATGCTCTGTTTAAAACTGAAGTTACTTTCGGCTCGAAAGAGATCTAGAATAAAAAAAGATAAGGGGAAAAACGTTAGTACAATGTACTCCCTTCGTTTCAAAATAATTTTATTTTTCATCCATATTACATATGCCAATACAAAACAAAAACAAAAAAACCCACTTTATTAAATCTCAATGCAATTATTCTCTACTTTATCTATTCACAATACAATTATTTCATATATTTTAAAATTCCAATACAATGATTACTTAAAAATAAACTTATTTAGGAATAAATGGAGGAGTAATTTTATTTATGGAATGGAGGGAATATTATTTTTTAAGGGGAAAAAAAGGAGAAGTTAGGATTTAGGTGGGACCCACATGTTAGCTCTGTTGGACTAAGTCAACGTGCCGCCTTAGTAAAAATTGCTCTCAAAACTGTCCCATGATCAAGGGCCTGTTCACTTTGATGCAAAAAAAACCTTACCAAATTTTGGCATTGCTAAAATTTGGGTAACTTGCTAAAATTTTGGTAGGATTTCTTATATAGTTACCAAAATTTGGCAGCAAACTAAATGTATCTACTTTTTTAGCAACTTTACCAAAATTTGGTAAGGTTGAAAATGACATCAAAGTGAACAAGCACCAACATATCCGTTATCGATACGAATCAGTGTAGATCTATATTAAGGGAACCAATGTGGACTTATTCGTTAATTCAATGGGCCAACTAAAAGTAATTAGGGCCATGTGCAGAACCGGAAGATGGAGGCCCATTTATAGCATCGCAAGAGAAGGCCCAAATTAGGCACCATAGCCCATTCTGAAGTCTATCGCTATCCTCTTCGTCCTCTTCATCGCGTCGCGTGGCCCGAGGCGGGAAGAAGAGGGGCAAAGCCGGCAAGGGCAAGTGAAGCGAGGGAGCGGAGGCTGCTCGCCGCGCCGCCGCGCTTGGTCATCTCCGCCGCCGCCGGCTGTCGCCATGGGCATCAAGGTATATGCATATATAGCACGCTCTTATCACCGAAGCGCTCGATGTGACGTCACTCTCGCTGACTCTCCTCTGCCTGCGCGCGTGTTCGCGATAGGGTTTGACGAAGCTGCTGGCGGAGCACGCGCCGGGGGCGGCGGTGAGGAGGCGGGTGGAGGATTACCGCGGCCGCGTCGTCGCCATAGACGCCAGCCTCAGCATCTACCAGTTCCTCGTGAGTTTCCCCGGCCGTGGCGGCGCCCCTCCCTCTCTTATCTACTCTACTCCCTTCCGCTTCAGTTATGAGTATGATTGTAGCAATCGTGTTATCTTGTTGGGGGAATGCCTTGATTCAGGGAAAATTTAGCGATACCTGCCTCCGTGGTTAAGTGGTGGCGATCTGCAGTCAGTTGGAGTTGGGTTTTAACTTTTAATTCAAATTAAAAGTTTGAGCAAATGCAAACAGTGGCGAATGGTGGCGATGTGCAGTCAGTTGGAGTTGGGTTTTAATTCGCATTAAAAGTTTGAACAAATGCAATTGTGCAAACACTTGGTCCGTGGCTTAATGCCATGCGCGGAGCCTCAATTTCGACGGTGTAAGATAGTAGCAAACTTATATGTAGAATTGTAGACTAAAAGGACATGGCTAATGATGTGAATTCACTGCCACCAATGCCCTTTGCATTGATACCATGTTCTGATTGACTGGGAAACCACTTGGTAGCGCTCGCCATCTGACTAGTGATACTATCTTACGCTGGGAAAAGCTTATTGATGGATTGTTTTGGGGGTAAGGGGATTCAGATGTTCTGTGTATATGACATTTCTGTAGATTGTGGTAGGAAGGAAAGGAACAGAAGTTCTGACCAATGAGGCTGGTGAAGTTACAAGGTGAGGGAAAGTACACTATACCCTTCTGGTGAACTCATGTGGTTATGACTTCTTTTAGATAAAAGAATTTTACATGCATGTGAATTGTAGTCATCTGCAGGGCATGTTGAACCGAACTGTTAGGATTCTAGAAGCAGGAATAAAACCTGTGTAAGTTTTGATGCATCCTGTATTCCCTGTTTATTGCTAGCTACTGTTGTTGACAGGAACTAAATGCTAAAATTTCATACCAGTTTTGTGTTTGATGGTGAGCCACCTGACATGAAGAAAAAGGAACTGGCAAAAAGGTATACTCTGAATAGTGCCTTTGCTTTGATTGTTTCTTGTGAGTGTCAGTATTTTTATTTCCTATGTTTACCACTCTTTAGGTCTTTGAAGAGAGATGGTGCTTCTGAAGATCTAAATAGAGCTATTGAGGTCATCTGATCCTAACCGTAGTACTATTGCCTCCTTCTTATTGTACATTTTGACTTTTGGGGTGATTTATCTGTTATTGCATTGCACCCCTGAGGCAGCATTTATGTTACAGGCTGGAGATGAGGATTTAATTGAAAAATTTAGCAAAAGGACTGTAAAGGTAATTACCTACGTTTTGGGGAAGTGAGCCAATCAAAAGTTTTTACAGTAACTTTAGGAAATAATATGTTAATGGATTTTTTATAAAGCAGCATCACAAAATCTGCCATTTTGAGATTTGTCTTCGCAACTCAATTAGATCGTCTATAAAATTCTGCTGTGGTCCAAAGCATTAATCACTTTTTTTTTTCTTCACAGGTCACAAAAAAGCACAATGAAGACTGTAAGAGGCTGTTAAGCTTGATGGGTGTCCCTGTAGTTCAGGTACAGTTCGTGCTTAATCCATCAGTTTCTTCCTAGTCTTCGTTTTACCACAAGATGATCAGACAAGACAATCAACTTTCCTCTTTGATATGCTTTCCCAACTCCTTGGAGAGTTAGCAGACCATTTGGAAATCCTTATAACCAAAAGAAGGAAATTGCACCAGCCTCAGGCCTCACTCATAGAGTTGCTGCTTGTGATCCGGTGGTCTTAAACTTATGGGTCCACATGTCATCAAGCTTAGATTATCTTACATAGGGTTCTATTGCAATGGCTTCAGGCAACAGTAAACTACGTAAGAAGTCCAGCTTATGAGAATTCTAGATGTTAAGGCCTGCTCAGCTTTTGCATGTGTAGATGTTTGTTTGGTATTGGCCTAAGTTGGACTTGCTGTTATGCTTGAGCGCTAGCTAGGATAACCCGGCTTTGGTATACATGCATTATTAGATTGGTGGAACTTTAGCAATCAACAATTGGTTCTTATGTTATAGACATCACCACACGTGGGACATAATTCTATTTCTTTTTGCTCCATTTGAGCAACATGCCATACTATGATCTCAGGGCAAAGATGCAAGCACGATACTTGGCTTTAATGAGTTTTCACTGTTATTTCTAATCAATTCATGGTATCACATATGCAGGCACCAGGGGAGGCAGAAGCACAGTGCGCAGCACTCTGTGAAAATCACAAGGTCTAACAAGCCGATGATTTTATTACAAATTTATGTCGATGCCCTCGTCACATGACTGAATTATATTTTACTCTGAGTTGTGACTGTCAGGTCTTTGCTATAGCTTCGGAGGATATGGACTCTCTAACTTTTGGTGCTAGAAGGTTTCTTCGCCATTTAACCGACCTGAGTTTTAAGAGATCTCCTGTAACAGAATTCGAAGTGTCAAAGGTAATGCTTTAGTAAATTTCATCGATCAACATTTTTCCGAGCATCATGGCAATTATTTGTTGGCTTCCAGGTTTTGGAGGAACTTGGACTTACAATGGATCAGTTCATTGATTTGTGTATCCTTAGTGGCTGTGACTACTGCGAGCATATTAGAGGTTTTATCATGTTTTTTTTCTTTTTTCACACACTTAATATTAGATTCTACCAATGATATCATATTACCATGCTGTATTCAGAATTTAGAGGTTGCTTCATTACTTGCTCATGTCATGGGTGCTTTAGACATATCATTCTCCATTGCTAATGTATCTATAATAGAAATGTGGAAGTGTGATATCCTATTCTTGAGTTAAAAACTTCAAATTATATTTTCTGCAATTGCTTTTATAGCTCAACGCTTTGTGCTTCTGTTGGCTAAATCTTGAATAAATGCCACTCAAAGTTCTAAGAAGATTGTAGAGATATCATAATGCTGGAGAATTGAATGTTGTGTATGCTGCATCCTTCCTTGACTATCTTTATCATAAATTTATACAAGTCCTTGCATTTTATTATTACTTCTTGTCTTGTTTTGAATAGGTATTGGGGGACAGAGAGCTTTGAAACTTATTCGTCAGCATGGTTGTATAGAAGAAGTAGTGCAAAATCTTAGCCAGACAAGGTATGTTTTCCATGGGATTTATGTTAAATTGATGACCTGGTTCAACTGGCATTTCTTTAGTTTGTTGTTCCATTTTCTGAGTAATCTTAGGTTCTAGGTTTTACCATATGCTTCTTTTTTTTTGAGAGGTACCGTATACTTTCTTGATCTGTAGGTATAGTGTCCCAGAAGACTGGCCTTACCAGGAAGTTCGGGCATTGTTTAAGGAACCTAACGTTTGTACAGATATTCCAGACTTCCTGTGGACCCCACCAGATGAGGAGGTTATGCTTGGTAGTTGCCCATACCACACGGCCCCTGTTGTTTAGCATGCTGACAGTTCTTGTTTTCTTTGTCCAGGGCCTTATAAACTTTTTGGCAGCCGAAAATAATTTCAGTCCTGATCGAGTAGTAAAGGCATGAGTGCATCTTTTATTTCACTTATATATTAATAATTCCCCTTATGCATATTATTATGAAACAATTGACTCTTTCCCTTATATTCATTCACCAGTCTGTAGAAAAGATAAAGGCTGCTAATGATAAATTTTCCCTTGGGCGGTAAGCAACAACAGTTAACATGTTATCTTGTGGAGAAATATCCATGCAGTTCTGAAGTGGTGTTTTTCAATTGTTTCAGAGGGAAGCTTTTGGCACCAGTAGCGAACTTAACAGGATCTACATCTACTGCAGGGAAGGTACAGAGCTACTTATTGTTTCATCTCTCTTATTTACTTTGGCTCACTAACATATTGCACGGGTGACACATGCAATCATGATATCCAGCCTACACCCTAGCTCTCTGAAAATTGGTTCTATCGCATTATTGCATAACTTGCTGTTCTTTAGGTTTCATTTAATTATGGTGTGTATTTTCTCTATCTGGGCTGAAATATATCTGCTGTTCCATGATTTGAATTCTGATAGCCGTTTGTAGCTCCAGAAGGCCAGGGTAGTGTTGTTTTCTATTTTACTTTTTTTACATGGATTCTTTTTTTACCCTTAAAGTATATTTCTTCATAGCAACATGGGTTTAATTTTTCGTTGAGTTGACGGATGCTACATACTACTGCAATTCGTCCAATTGTAACCTCATATATAGTTGATTATCATCTTTTCGCTCCTACTGTTCTATTGATACGTGCTCGTGTTCTTTGTTCTTTCTTGGTTTTTCTTCTGCCATCTTACCATGTCGGTATACATTTTGTGTAACATATGGAAAAAGTAGGATTAGTGTAACATGGATCCTTACCTAGTCCATCAATTGTCTTTGATAACAGGAACCCAAATGTATCCTGGGTGGTCCAGGGCAAGTCATGAAGGCTAGGTCACCTCTACAAGTGTGCAAGAGCTCAAGCTTGAACTTCATACATGACAATTCAAAGGCGTTCATGCTGGGCAGGCGATCAGGATTTCACAGAATATCTACATATGCTTCCATCTGAATCTGGAGCTGCTCTATTTCCATGAGTTGGTTGGCTGAAGCTTTGACTGACACCATCTACAGCTTCATGAACAATTAGTGATTTCTTGAAATGCGTTGAGCCTATGCCATTATTGTAGTTCAGCCTTTTGCCTTGTAAAATCAAGTTGAATGCTTGAGCTTTCTCACATTTAGCACTGGTTCTCGCTTGAGTGTTGAACGGTGACCATGAAGAATTTGATCACCTTTTGGCTATAATCTGAAATTTTGTCAAGGTGCCAGAACGAGCAGGAAACTGGTTGAGGCTGCTTAACTTTCCTGGTGTCTTCTCTAGGATGTGCATGTACCCCTCTCCATCACATACTTGAATTGTGATAGCCTTAGCATGATCTGTATTAATCTTTAAGTTTCTCTCAGTTATTAAGTACTCCCTCTGTCCCACATCCACCCAAAATCCCTTATACTTTGGGATGGAGGGAGTACTGAATTGCTTTGATCTTTCCCTGGAGCATAGATGCTGTATATTAGCATCAAATGGCAATAATATTCAAAATAGAAAAGTATCCTTAGTACAAGAAACCTGGAACATTCCTGTATTGTTGGTTGTCCCATTTGATCGAACTGCACAAACTATGTGAAGTGGAGGTATTCGAAGTTGGACCATTGGAGACTCGGAAGCTTCTGAATTCTGATTCGCAATATATCCATTTTATATTCTTATTCTTTCTCATCCTTTATGACTTCAACAGAGGCTGCTGGATAAACAACAGCACTTGGAATGGACGAATGGTACATCCAACTGCTACCAAAGTGCTCCAATATTCTTCATCTACGCAAAATTCCACGGTATTCAAAGTGCTCCAATATTCTTCATCTACGCAAAATTCCACGGTATTCAAAACAGATGATGTACTCTGTATTCTTTGATTCTTTCAATTGTTGCCATATATTCCCCTGCCACTTTGTAGGAACCTGGCATGCAGATCTTACTTGGGAGTTGGGAGCATATGCCAGCCTTCAAAGTTGAACACTAGATCTGTTCTCTTGTTAAGAGGCATCCTTGCCTTGATGTACAGCTACAGTGACGGGCAGCAAATTGGCTGGATATCCTGTGCTTCATGTAATCATGTCATGCCTTCAAATGCAGCTGGGCATCTCTTCTGTACGTGGAGCCTTGGGGAGTTGGAATGCTATAAGTAGAGTGCTAGCTTCAACACCGTTTCATCAGGAGCCTTCAAGCCTTCATTGTTTTGAGGTGAGCAACTCTCTCGTTGTGCTCTCCATTGTTTGGCTTTATTTTGGTATTATTGTCCCTTTTTGTTTTTGCAGAGGACGTTTTGTCCTATTATTGCTTCTATCTTGGACAGTTTTGTGATGATGATACTTGATTGAAGTTTAAAAGTACACTTAAACTTAGCTAATGTCAGAATATGCCCTCTCGGTAGAAACAATGGTGGATTTGATTTACATCGTCTATATCAGATGCTCACACCAAATTCTATCCACAAAAATATTTTGCTGGGGTTGTCAGGACTCAAGGCCAAGAGTGTCCTGCCAAAAGCTCAGCCCTGTAAATATATTTCCTACCACGGCCTCCCGAGTTTCTCGGGGAAAAAAACGATTATATGCCCCTGGAAACAATATAACATGACTGTGAATCGCTGAAGTTCAGGTCTGGCAGCTTCAGTTTGATTGGTTCTGTACTTGAAATCCGTGTTACTTGTTTTACCAGGCATGTTGCAGAGTCCCTTCCAACTTTTGCTCTTGAGATCATATTGTCATTCTATAAGTTCCTCGTGTAATTTCAGGCTCTCAAATTGGTGTGATTTCATTTAGCAATCCCCCTTCCAGCTTTGATCATCAAGAATGGAGGCTATAGTTGAAGGATCGAAGTATGAGTGCTTGCTGTTTGGTATGTTCCACAATTCCATTCCTTGTAAAACCAGAGGCCACTGTTTGTTCAATATACCTGCACAGTCCAATAAATCTGTTTTCTATGGCATCTTCAGATTTGGATGATACCCTGTACCCCTTCAGCTCTGGCATCAATCTAGCTTGTCGCAAAAATATACAAGGTGTGTAGTAATACTAATCATGTTCCGTATCTTCCTGTTTATAAAGCACTTTTATTCTCACAAATGTTGGGAGGAGACTGCAATTTGGTAATTTTGACTGCCAGATTACATGCGTCACCATCTGCGAATTGAAGAAAGCCAAATTGCAGATATGTGCCTGGAACTGTACAAGGAATATGGCACCACGATGGCTGGTCTTAAGGTAAACCTCTCTGATTTTGCATAAAGAAAAATAACTTGATTTTGTCAATATTATTTTTGCCTTTTTATTCTTTTCTAATCATGCAACTGTTACTGCAGGCATTAGGTTACGAGTTTGATAACAATGAATTTCATGCAAATGTCCATGGTACACTGCCATATGACAATCTGCATTTCGACCCTGTTTTGAGGACCCTTCTACTTTCTATTCCACAGAGAAAAATAGTATGATACTTCACTATAGTTTTGCCTTTTGGAAGATCCTTGCTGGGAGGTTTTTTATAATCTTTGATTTGCTTGCTGCAGATATTCACGAACTCTGATAAAGCTCATGCAGAGGAGGTTCTGTGCAGGGTGGGTATACAGGACTGCTTCGAAGGCATAATATGCTTCGAGACACTGAATCCACCAACCCCAACATGCCATGGTCTACACAAGCCCCTGAGTTCTCTCTCTGATGAACTATCTTCTGATTTGGATGACCTGGATGAATCTGATGGCTTCAGACCTAAATCACCAATTCTCTGCAAACCCTCTATTGAAGCCATGGAAGCTGCGATTCGGATTGCGAATGTTGATCCTGAGAAAACAGTGAGAATCTTTTCTTAAGTTACTTGGCCCAAAATCTTCCGTATCAAGCGGCAGCAATCTAACTTCTTGAACTTGTATTTTCAGATCTTCTTTGATGACAGCGTTCGAAACATAGCGTCAGGAAAAGCTGCAGGCCTTTACACTGTGATTGTAAGACTGCATAAACAATTCAAAACCTGAAACTTCCTACCTTTCTTTGTTCGTGTTAAAATAAAATATTATGAATTTGCTGCAGGTTGGCAGGCCAACGCTGGTTCCAGGTGCTGATCACGCTCTTGAAAGCATTCATAACATCAAGGAAGCATTGCCCGAGATATGGGACGGTTGGTCTGAATCTGAAGTTGTTCTTGCTTCCACTGCTTCTGAGACAACGGTTATTGCTTGATTGTGTCATACTTTGCCCCACGGATATTATATTGTGCAAAAATGAATGTTTGATGAAAGTATATCAAAGATTGCTATTCATGGGTGCAAACAGAAGACACATGCTGACATGCATATAGTAGTAGGTAAGAGATTATGGATAAAAGAATTCCAGTATTGATGGAATTGTATCAATTGTACTTGGATAGATTAGTGAGAACTTTGAGAAGTAAATGTAGTGGATGGCTTGCACAAGAAAATGCTCTTGGGTTGCCATTTATAATGAGGAGCAACGGAATATCTTTCAAGAGGCTCTAATTATGCAACATCTTGTTTACAGGTGTTCCAAAAATGCATACATCGTGTTCCTGGAACTAATTGCCACTGACCTTGAATGTCTAAACTGGATTTTGTGCATTGCATGCATATCTAAATGGTTGTTATCCGATCAAAATGGGACGATCTATGTCCTAAACCTGAAGAAGAAGATAGCCTGAAAAAGGAAGGATCAAAGGGGTTGGGAGTTTTAATCTCCGAACACTCTCTGGAACTGAATGGTCTCCACTCTCCAGCTCCGGCTTCAAACATGTTTGCCGCCTCACATGCAACGCACGTGCTACTTATGTACACTCTTCATAACCAGAAAAATCCTGAAATTAATTTCAGAGAAGGAACAAGATTTTTTAAAAAAAGATTTTTCCTGTATAGAGATTGTTCGGAGTTTCAATCTCTGAACCCCTCTGAAACTGACGACGTCCCAACTCCAGCTGCGGCTGTTGGAAACATCGTTGTTTGCCTCATGCAACGCATGGTAGTTACGTTTCATCATCAGAGAAAAATGCTAAACTTTCAGAGAAGGAACCAAAAATGTACTGAAATCAACGGCCGGTGTAGAAAAATTTTTAGTGCCCGCCTAACTGCCATGAGTTTGATTGATCCGTAGTGAGCGGCTCTAGCACTCAGTAATGTAGTGTTTTTCATCGAAGAGCGGGTTTAGTTAGACATGCATGGATCAATCAATTAGGTGTTTGTTTGATCCGTGCCTTGCAACTGAGATGCATGAAGATACGTACTATCGATCGACCTGTAATTGATGAGAAGAGTTGAACTGATTCTTTCTGTAAAGTGTGATATCATGCCCTGTTGTTAACTAAAAATGAAATTCATCTTCATCAAAGATTCGGAGTGATTTTTTTTCCCGGTCGAATTGCAGCAGGTTATGCATATGCATTGCTTCTCTTCTCGATCGATCTGTAATTAATGAGAAGAGAGTTGAATTGATTCTTTTCTGTAAATTCTGATGTTTGTGAATTAATGAAGTTCATCTTCATCAGAGTATTGTATTGATCACTGTATATATACAACTCAATCGGAGTTCGCCCTAATCTGTAATCTTGTAGGTAATGGGGAAAAAAAGCTCTGTACCAACTGTTATGCTTGCAATCCAAAGCTGGGCAGCTGTCTTCTGTCTAAAAGAACTATGGTTAAAGCCTAAAGGGATACAAGTGAGCTAATCCGTGAAGCCGCTTATAGGCAAAATTAGTGGGTAACTCAGGCCGCGGATTGACACGCGGGTTACTTACTAATTTGACCTATAGATGGGTTTATGGATTGACCCACTTGCATTTCTAGGTGCGGTAAACCGGGCTATAATGCGGAAACCTGCAGATTAGCCACTTATTTAACATATAAGTAGATTCTCCGGTCGGCCCGCTTACATCCCTTCGTATATTATGATGCACTCTTCCTGTCTCCTCGGTGCCCTCCAACAGCAGGATGGTAGATCTCATTATTTTGGCAAATCCCACAACCGCGAATTGGTGTTGCCTCTGGATTACCTGCAAGAAATAAGTCAGAATTAGAACTTAATTTATGTGAATGATTTGCACCAATCAGAATATGATAATAGTATTTGAGTCCAAAAACTAATACTGTCAAACTAGAGATGAAACAACGAGCGAAAATGATCTCTTGTTTTCTTTTATCAAAACGTGGATGCGATGGTTTATTTTTCACTAACAAGCCTTATCTGCTTCGCATTTTTTTGTTAGCACAGTAAAACCTCACAAGTGTTGCATGCATACTTATCAAATTATTTTTTGGGTCAACCTATGACTTAACAGAACCTATGATTACAATGAACCAAACTAAACTTGAAATATGCAGCAGTAGAAAGAGAAAGAAGTAGACCATCATTCATATAGAAATGTTACCAATACAACAACAATCTCGTGGTTTGTAACTTAACATACCTGGGTCAATCTTAACACAAGAGACACATGACCTTCCATCAAAATCGGATTTCACTTCAGCAAAGAAGAACTTGGGAACAAGGTCAGGACATTGGGTGGCCCTTTTGAGTTTAGCAAGGAAATTTACATGCACCCACATACCATTGAAGAAGGAGGAAACGCTGTCCAGTGCTTTAACCATCTCATACTCATCCTGCCAACATATTCACCAACATAAGTGGGTACTCCTATGGCACAAATAATATAGAGAATAAACATGAAAAGTGTTTAAGCAGACACCTCATTTGATCTGTTATAGTTTTCTAGAGCAACCTTTGCACATGTTGGGGTATTTTTTTCAAGCAACTAGCACCATTACATACATGCTACTAGATGTGTTTTTGCCTACCACACAGTTCTTACAACCATCTGCTTCTTCTCAACCAAGAGATGAAATTCTATCTCTACCATAAAAACGAAAACAGATAAGAGCTTGAACACATCCCAAATTTCATAAAATTCCATGACCACAATCCTCAACGAAAAACGGAACAGATAAACCCAATAAAAAACCGTATAATAAAAACCGAAAGAATCCAAAACTCCCAAGCCCAAACGACAAACCTCAGGCCGGGAAGCATCCAAACCCTAACTCGATCACCATCGCTCATTTCCCTTCCATCCATCCATCCATCCATCCTTATCCTTGTGTTCTTTTTGACAATAGAGTAAGAAAAAAAATTGCTTCAACCTTTTGGAGAATGGGAGTATTTTATCTTTGTGTTCTTTTTGGACAATAAGAGTAAGAAATGTTTTGTTTTAACTAATATTTTATATCCTTTGTGTTCTTTTTGGAGAACTAACAAAAATGCATGTGTTCTGTTGTGGATATATAAACAAAAATATCTTATAAATTTTAATAAGTAATAAACAAAATAAATGTGATATTCACATGTTTGAACTTGACTATCTTTTTGGACAATAGAGTAAGAAATTTTTTTGCAAAAATGCACGTGCTTTGTTATGCATATATAAACCAAAAATATCTTATAAATTTTAATATGCAATAGACAAAATAAATGTGATATTCGCATGTTTGAACTTGACTATTCCAACATCTATGACGCGCCTATGTGTTGTGGACTAGAGCTCCCGATAACGGGGATCCGACTAGGTCCCCTTTCGTGAGTCCGGTCGGGGAGCCAAGTGCAATTGAAACCAATAACTGTGCCCCTCGCCTACCAATGGAGAATGAACGACCACAAAAGTACATAGGTTCGGGTCACCCCGAGGCGTAGTATTCTACTTATGTGGTGTGGTTTCCTATATCTTCTTACAAGGATCTTACAAATTTATCTCTTATTCGGAGTGATTTATCATCCTTTCTCTTCGGGTTCCGTAAGAACTTAACTAAATATGTTGAAGGCTCTCCTCCAAAGAGCCAATAGTCAACCTCCTATCCCCTGGTGGTGGCTCTCCCGTTATACTCTCTCTAGGGAACAACTCATTACTCATAGATTGGGCCGGCGTATCTTATCATCAGAGAATTCTTCTTGACTTCTCCGCATCCTCGAGGCAACATGGAAAGGCCCACAATGGGCAGGGCAAGGTGGCTACTTGTCATGTTTTCATGCTCGTTCCTCCAGGACCTCGAGGCTACTTCGCATAGGGCCCACACTGAGCTAGAGTGCGATGGCAACCCACCAAGTCTTTGCTGCATCCGCGTAGGCATGTGATGAGCAGGAATGACTGCACCCGGTTGGGTGTTAGGCCCCCTTGCCATTGCTTGGTGAAAATGCAGTAAAAAGTGTGGGTCCCAGCAGGCGTGTGGTAGTCAACCGTGCGCCCTTGGTTTCCTACGCCCGTGTCAGAGCCTACACGGTGGATTAGTGGATGTGATCAATGGCAGTGGCAGGAGTTGTCGTGCTACCTTTCATGATGTGTGCCGTCAAGTAGATAACCATCACATCTATCTTAAAATGAAGGGATCCTTAAGCGGCCCCAAGGCCCAAGGAAGCAGAATGCTTCCGCTTTCATGAAGAGTTGTCCTCGGGATGTCTGAGAACAACAAATTTCTCCGGTCATTCACAATAAATGGTCGCAAAGCAAACAACCCTAGCAAAAAAAAAAGTTGGTGGAAGGGACATGTGGCTTCTTGTTGGCGCGAGCCATTTGCTACGGGGATCTTTGGTTCATACTTCATAGGTCACCAACACTATGACACTAGTCCCTCCGTCCTATTATAAGTGAAACCATGAGTTTCTGCGTCTAAATTTGATCGTCCGTCTTATTTGAAATTTTTTATAATTAGTATTTTTGTTGTTATGAGATGATAAAACATGAATAGTACTTTACTCGTGATTTATGTTTTTAATTTTTTTTTCAAATAAGACGGACGATCAAAGTTGGGTGTAGAAAACCATGGCTGCACTTAAAATGTAACGGAGGGAGTATATACCTAAATATATAAGGTGGTTGTATAAATATATATGATCCACTAGATTAGAAAATATGAATAATCTAGCTTAATTCTACTACTAATAAAAAGATGATATGCTATCAATACCATCATAAAACACCGTAGTATTTAATTGTGAGGACTAGAATATTGCTAAATGATAAGTGTTTCTTTTTCAACAATGGAATATGCAATATGTGAGTTCTCATATAATTACTACTATATTTTTTTCAAGCAACTAGCACCATTACATACATGCTACTAGATGTGTTTTTGCCTACCACACAATTCTTACAACCATCCACTTCTTCTCAACCAAGAGATGAAATTCTATCTCTACCATAAAAACGAAAACAGATAAGAGCTTGAACACATCCCAAATTTCATAAAATTCCATGACCACAATCCTCAACGAAAAACGGAACAGATAAACCCAATAAAAAACCGTATAATAAAAACCGAAAGAATCCAAAACTCCCAAGCCCAAACGACAAACCCGTCGTAGTAGTTCCTAGCTTCAAGTCCCCCCCCCCCTTTAGGCATAAGCCAGTCTGACTGATTGCTTTGTGTAACAAAAACTCTTTTCCTGCTAATATATTGACGTGCAATCCTTTTGCGCGTTTGCAAAAAAAAAACTAATTTGACCTATAGATGGGTTTATGGATTGACCCACTTGCATTTCTAGGTGCGGTAAACCGGGCTATAATGCGGAAACCTGCAGATTAGCCACTTATTTAACATATAAGTAGATTCTCCGGTCGGCCCGCTTACATCCCTTCGTATATTATGATGCACTCTTCCTGTCTCCTCGGTGCCCTCCAACAGCAGGATGGTAGATCTCATTATTTTGGCAAATCCCACAACCGCGAATTGGTGTTGCCTCTGGATTACCTGCAAGAAATAAGTCAGAATTAGAACTTAATTTATGTGAATGATTTGCACCAATCAGAATATGATAATAGTATTTGAGTCCAAAAACTAATACTGTCAAACTAGAGATGAAACAACGAGCGAAAATGATCTCTTGTTTTCTTTTATCAAAACGTGGATGCGATGGTTTATTTTTCACTAACAAGCCTTATCTGCTTCGCATTTTTTTGTTAGCACAGTAAAACCTCACAAGTGTTGCATGCATACTTATCAAATTATTTTTTGGGTCAACCTATGACTTAACAGAACCTATGATTACAATGAACCAAACTAAACTTGAAATATGCAGCAGTAGAAAGAGAAAGAAGTAGACCATCATTCATATAGAAATGTTACCAATACAACAACAATCTCGTGGTTTGTAACTTAACATACCTGGGTCAATCTTAACACAAGAGACACATGACCTTCCATCAAAATCGGATTTCACTTCAGCAAAGAAGAACTTGGGAACAAGGTCAGGACATTGGGTGGCCCCTTTGAGTTTAGCAAGGAAATTTACATGCACCCACATACCATTGAAGAAGGAGGAAACGCTGTCCAGTGCTTTAACCATCTCATACTCATCCTGCCAACATATTCACCAACATAAGTGGGTACTCCTATGGCACAAATAATATAGAGAATAAACATGAAAAGTGTTTAAGCAGACACCTCATTTGATCTGTTATAGTTTTCTAGAGCAACCTTTGCACATGTTGGGGTCTGCCATGACCCATCATACACAGGTTCCTTCCTGCAAGGAAGTAGAGCAAAGACAGCATAGTCATCAGTTAATTGTTGATAAGTAGCTGCCATAAGGAAAACTATATTCAGTTTTTCTTTTATTTTTGAGCTGCAACCCAACTATATTAAGAAATGAAAAACAGTTCAAACGTTAGTCAGCAAGTGCACAGACAATTGGATTACCAACCAGGTTGGCAAACGCTGCTGATAACTGCAACAGCTCTAAAACAACACTAGTACAACAAAATGCTCCTGGGTTGCCATTTATAATCAGGAGCAACGAAATATCTTTCAAAATGCTCTAAATATGCAACATCTTGTTTACAGGTGTTCCAGTAATATGCAACATCACGTTCAATGGAACTAATGTCTAAACTGGATTTTGCGCATTGCGTGCATATCGATGTGGACTGCAGAGAGCATAATCAAATTGCTGACCATTCACATATTTATAGGTAATCAAGTCTTGATTGCATTACACCAATCTAATTAAAAAAACATCATGTTAAACTGAACATAGTGAAACATTTAGTGTATATTTGATTGTAAAAGGGATTATGCTATATCGGCCGAACAAAGTAAAAGAAAAAACATTAGGGCATGTTTGGAGGAAGGGGACCCCGATCCAGATTCCTATCATCAACAAAATCCTATAGCAATCCCCTGATACAAATTTGTAGTATTTCACATTTGTATGCGAGGAAATTAAATTGCGCAACATACGCATGGACGATTGAAGATTGCAGGGGTGGGAAGGAAAAGGAGGAGATAAGAGGAGATGAGATTACCCTTTCTTGTACTGGAAGGGGCCTAGCCGTGGCTTGTGGGTTTTGGGGACGAACACATTGCGGTTGCGGAGGCTGTAGCAGAGCTTCAGGTGGCTGTTGCTCTTGCAGATATCGGGCCTCGACTGCAACATCGTCTTTATTTTCGAGAGCTGCGACGGCGACAGCATATTTGTGCACCCCATCTTGCGGAGCAAGATCGAGTTGAGCTCCGCCTCCGCCTCCGCCTCCGGCTCCAGCGCCGGCGCCGGCTGTTCGGGGCGCTTGCGCTTGCCCTTGCCATTGCCATTGCCATGGAGGGTGCTCATCTCGGGGGGCTTCAAGGAGACGACGCGACGGCGGCCAGAGAGACGAGGCGAAACCGACCCGAATTGAATTGATCGTCTCTTTCTGCTTACACCTCACGCGGGCGAGAACGGACGGGAACTGTGGCCCCCACATGTCAGCCTCGGGATCCCGTTTCCGAACCTTCCGTTTTCTCTCTCGTCTCGTCTCTCTCTACCACGTCCGTCCTAAAGGTGGCCATGCTAAACCTAATTTGTTAGTATAGTATTTGGTTGGTTGCCATATTTGTATCATGTCTCACTATATAAATCACTGGGCTTACGCGTCATAGAGTTAAATTCTTGCCAAACTTACCCACACTTGTGGTCAACAAATTGCTAGCCTCACTTTATATGGCATAACACACTTGTGGCAAAGTGAGGTGTGGTAAACCAAACAACCCCTACATCTCACACATTTTACTATAATTTCGGTCTCGAAAATCTACGCAAGTAAATAAATCTACATTTTACTTGTGTTTGTTATTAACCCCTAAAGTTAGGTGGTCTCAATCCCGTCTCAGGCCATCATCGTTTGGCTTATTGGGGAATAAGCGAAACGGTATATTTGTAAACGAAAAATAATTTATGAATAAAACTTTTATGTATGTGTTCTTAGTAATCTAAAAGCAAATGCTGAAAAATAAACTTTGACGAGAAACCTTAAAATCAAGTTCAAATTTAAGGTTGAAAATTTAAATTTTAGCTGATAAGCATAATCAGAAGCGAAAAGATTGTGCTGTGAGTGTTTCGAGTGCATCGTCAAACAAACACGGCTCAGCCACCTTTTCTCCGATAATAATTCTCATTATCGCAGTACCCAATCTTTGCTCTTCATCTTATCATAGGACGATCAGGCCGTTTAATTGAATAATTGTTTGTAATGCGCGCACTCTGCATATCCTATACCACTGCGTGCTTCTGTCATCCATAGATAGATATATGTACCCTCTCATCAGAATCCGTTGTAGTCTAGCTGGTTAGGATACTCGGCTCTCACCCGAGAGACCCGGGTTCGAGTCCCGGCAACGGAATTTTTTTTTTTTGCAAAAGGTAGTGATGTTTTTGTTGGTCGTCAGAAAACGACATCTAAGTATCTAACTGCTTATTGTATTCTTCGTCCTCTTCCATTTGTCTTGTTTAAATCTAAACTGGTATAATCGTTCTCTAAATAATTGCTTCCTTATTATTTTGTCTCGGTCATTGTCAAGTCTCAAGGGTAGTGTAAGGGCCTATCATTTTCAACCATACTATTTTATTTTTTAAAGTTGTCAAAAAAAATCTACGTTTAGTTTGTGGCTAAATCTTGATAAATACATAAGAAATCCTATTGGTTCCATAACCGCCGCAAGCGGCGCCGCCGAGGAGGCGGCCGGAACCGCCGGAAGCACCAGGCTTCGTCCTCTTCGGGGGCGGCGGCGTCCCCGTCCCCGCCCTCCCCTCCTGCGAAGCGGCAGCGAGGGGCTGACGCCGCGCCCAAGGGACGGGGCAGCAAGCCGAAGCCCACGAGCCTCCTCGACAAGGTAATCGGCTCACCAGAGCAGAGGTTTGCTAGGCCTAGGCGTGTATTGGTGGGTAGGAGCAGGAGCGTATTCCGTGCCAGTAGCAGGAGTCGGTGGAAGTACAAAATGTTCGGGGTGGTATCGGGAATAAATTTTGACTAGGGTTGATGGGTTATTTAGTGAATCTGGATGATCTCTCAGTGTGGGTGAAGTCAAAGCATAGGGTGCCTCCTCTGTTATTCTTTAGTAGCGACAGTAGAAGTGACAAACCTCAGTAATTCAGTAGTGCTTCGTATGCTCTTATGCATGGTTGAATGTGATACATTGCTCTGAATTTGCACAGTATTCACATTTTCTTTAGGCAACACAGTATTCACGTTAGGCTTTTATTTGCTGCTCCTTAATAATTTAATAACTTTTGCTTAAAAAACAAAATTAATGAACTAGCCTGCAGTTTGGAGATAACTCATGACTTATTATATGAATGTTTTACTGATTTTACCTTCTGTTTATTCTTTGAATTTTTTTTCTCTGAGCTAATTAGTTGATATGTTTTTTTTTTATGATGTGCACTCTAGATGCGTGCAAGGTTATCTGGTGGTCATTTCAGAATGTTAAATGAGAAACTATACACTTGCAGGTTCGAATTCTTCTCCAGATAACACTACTTTTATGCTAATGATGTGCTGCTATTATTGAATGCTTTACATTATCAATACTGTATTGAACAGTCAAAGGCCTCATCGGATGGCATTTGCTTTGGCTGATCAGCCATTTAAGCAAAATAAGCTAACCAATATGCATTGAAATTTGGCTGAATTGGAGGCAGCTTTGGCTGATCAGCCAAAGTATTTGGCCATCCGATGAGTTCATTCAACCAAGAATGAAGTGTAAGAACATGACGATACTCCAAATTTCGTATGTTGAAATATCCACACAGTTTGTAGCTTACATTTTGTACAAAATACTGCTATCTTTAATCATGCTAAGATATAGTGACATGCATCAATCTTAACCTTCATGCTTTGTCTGACCCGGTACTGTTAATTATTGGTCATATCAACCGCTATGCCTGAAAAACATGGATTGCTCTCTCACGTATGACTCAGAATATTCTAAATTGGAGTTCCTAATGTGGCTTCGACTTTACCCTTGGAAACTGGAAATGTAGAAATCACTAAGCAGAGCTTCATTTTTGCAATATTCACACTTTTACTCAAACATTGTTTTTTTTCTTTTCAGTGGACAAGATGCATTTGACTACTTCACAAATGAGCCTGATCTTTTTGATGTGGTATGCTATGCACTTTTCATCCATTTTGGTAATCTTATTGTTTGCTAGATGAATTTTATCTTTGAAGAGTATGGGCAACAAATTTTGAACTCTGGGTGGTGACTTTTTCAGCAGGGCAAGGTGGCTACTTGTCATGTTTTCATGCTCGTTCCTCCAGGACCTCGAGGCTACTTCGCATAGGGCCCACACTGAGCTAGAGTGCGATATGGCAACCCGCCATGTCTTTGCTGCATCCGCGTAGGCATGTGATGAGCAGGAATGACTGCACCCGGTTGGGTGTTAGGCCCCCTTGCCGTTGCTTGGTGAAAATGCAGTAAAAAGTGTGGGTCCCAGCAGGCATGTGGTAGTCAACCGTGCGCCCTTGGTTTCCTACGCCCGTGTCAGAGCCTACACGGTGGATCAGTGGATGTGATCAATGGCAGTGGCAGGAGTTGTCGTGCTACCTTTCATGATGTGTGCCGTCAAGTAGATAACCATCACATCTATCTTAAAATGAAGGGATCCTTAAGCGGCCCCAAGGCCCAAGGAAGCAGAATGGTTCTGCTTTCATGAAGAGTTGTCCTTGGGATGTCCGAGAACAACAAATTTCTCCGGTCATTCACAATAAATGGTCGCAAAGCAAACAACCCTAGCAAAAAAAAAGTTGGTGGAAGGGACATGTGGCTTCTTGTTGGCGCGAGCCATTTGCTACGGGGATCTTTGGTTCATACTTCATAGGTCACCAATACTATGACACTAGTCCCTCCGTCCTATTATAAGTGAAACCATCAGTTTCTGCGTCTAACTTTTGATCGTCCGTCTTATTTGAAATTTTTTATAATTAGTATTTTTGTTGTTATGAGATGATAAAACATGAATAGTACTTTACTCGTGATTTATGTTTTTAATTTTTTTTTCAAATAAGACGGACGATCAAAGTTGGGTGTAGAAAACCATGGCTGCACTTAAAATGTAACGGAGGGAGTATATACCTAAATATATAAGGTGGTTGTATAAATATATATGATCCACTAGATTAGAAAATATGAATAATCTAGCTTAATTCTACTACTAATAAAAGATGATATGCTATCAATACCATCATAAAACACCGTAGTATTTAATTGTGAGGACTAGAATATTGCTAAATGATAAGTGTTTCTTTTTCAACAATGGAATATGCAATATGTGAGTTCTCATATAATTACTACTATATTTTTCCTTTTGGAGAATGGGAGTATTTTATCCTTGTGTTCTTTTTGGACAATAAGAGTAAGAAATGTTTGCTTCAACCTTTTGGAGAATGGGAGTATTTTATCTTTGTGTTCTTTTTGGACAATAAGAGTAAGAAATGTTTTGTTTTAACTAATATTTTATATCCTTTGTGTTCTTTTTGGAGAACTAACAAAAATGCATGTGTTCTGTTATGGATATATAAACAAAAATATCTTATAAATTTTAATAAGTAATAAACAAAATAAATGTGATATTCACATGTTTGAACTTGACTATCTTTTTGGACAATAGAGTAAGAAATTTTTTTGCAAAAATGCACGTGCTTTGTTATGCATATATAAACCAAAAATATCTTATAAATTTTAATATGCAATAGACAAAATAAATGTGATATTCGCATGTTTGAACTTGACTATTCCAACATCTATGACGCGCCTATGTGTTGTGGACTAGAGCTCCCGATAACGGGGATCCGACTAGGTCCCCTTTCGTGAGTCCGGTCGGGGAGCCAAGTGCAATTGAAACCAATAACTGTGCCCCTCGCCTACCAATGGAGAATGAACGATCACAAAAGTATATAGGTTCGGGTCACCCCGAGGTGTAGTATTCTACTTATGTGGTGTGGTTTCCTATATCTTCTTACAAGGATCTTACAAATTTATCTCTTATTCGGAGTGATTTATCATCCTTTCTCTTCGGGTTCCGTAAGAACTTAACTAAATATGTTGAAGGCTCTCCTCCAAAGAGCCAATAGTCAACCTCCTATCCCCTGGTGGTGGCTCTCCCGTTATACTCTCTCTAGGGAACAACTCATTACTCATAGATTGGGCCGGCGTATCTTATCATCAGAGAATTCTTCTTGACTTCTCCGCATCCTCGAGGCAACATGGAAAGGCCCACAATGGGCAGGGCAAGGTGGCTACTTGTCATGTTTTCATGCTCGTTCCTCCAGGACCTCGAGGCTACTTCGCATAGGGCCCACACTGAGCTAGAGTGCGATGGCAACCCACCAAGTCTTTGCTGCATCCGCGTAGGCATGTGATGAGCAGGAATGACTGCACCCGGTTGGGTGTTAGGCCCCCTTGCCATTGCTTGGTGAAAATGCAGTAAAAAGTGTGGGTCCCAGCAGGCGTGTGGTAGTCAACCGTGCGCCCTTGGTTTCCTACGCCCGTGTCAGAGCCTACACGGTGGATTAGTGGATGTGATCAATGGCAGTGGCAGGAGTTGTCGTGCTACCTTTCATGATGTGTGCCGTCAAGTAGATAACCATCACATCTATCTTAAAATGAAGGGATCCTTAAGCGGCCCCAAGGCCCAAGGAAGCAGAATGCTTCCGCTTTCATGAAGAGTTGTCCTCGGGATGTCTGAGAACAACAAATTTCTCCGGTCATTCACAATAAATGGTCGCAAAGCAAACAACCCTAGCAAAAAAAAAAGTTGGTGGAAGGGACATGTGGCTTCTTGTTGGCGCGAGCCATTTGCTACGGGGATCTTTGGTTCATACTTCATAGGTCACCAACACTATGACACTAGTCCCTCCGTCCTATTATAAGTGAAACCATGAGTTTCTGCGTCTAAATTTGATCGTCCGTCTTATTTGAAATTTTTTATAATTAGTATTTTTGTTGTTATGAGATGATAAAACATGAATAGTACTTTACTCGTGATTTATGTTTTTAATTTTTTTTTCAAATAAGACGGACGATCAAAGTTGGGTGTAGAAAACCATGGCTGCACTTAAAATGTAACGGAGGGAGTATATACCTAAATATATAAGGTGGTTGTATAAATATATATGATCCACTAGATTAGAAAATATGAATAATCTAGCTTAATTCTACTACTAATAAAAAGATGATATGCTATCAATACCATCATAAAACACCGTAGTATTTAATTGTGAGGACTAGAATATTGCTAAATGATAAGTGTTTCTTTTTCAACAATGGAATATGCAATATGTGAGTTCTCATATAATTACTACTATATTTTTTTCAAGCAACTAGCACCATTACATACATGCTACTAGATGTGTTTTTGCCTACCACACAATTCTTACAACCATCCACTTCTTCTCAACCAAGAGATGAAATTCTATCTCTACCATAAAAACGAAAACAGATAAGAGCTTGAACACATCCCAAATTTCATAAAATTCCATGACCACAATCCTCAACGAAAAACGGAACAGATAAACCCAATAAAAAACCGTATAATAAAAACCGAAAGAATCCAAAACTCCCAAGCCCAAACGACAAACC
>CM020178.1:39611844-39662252 GCA_009805545.1 Oryza longistaminata
ATTTATTACTATCTCTGGGCATCACTAAATGTTCAAAGCCATGATGATGTTGCTTTTAGGGCAGTAGTTACCGAACAATAGGTCATATTTTCAAACATCGCATCCTTACCATGTACTTCAGAAACTAATATGTTCTTTGTGCCCATTCTCTCTTTGTGGTGATGGTATCTGAAATGTTTCCTTTGATGTACCCACATGACGGATTCCCATTTTGTGTATCCTTTTCATGTGTGGTACTTATTTTGTGATACGAAAATTGTTCTGTATTGACACAAGACTGTTCTGTGCGAAAAGAGAACAGTGTCATCATGTTTCCTAAATTGGCAATTGGTTCCTTTCTGTAGGATGCGAAAAACAAAATGTTCATTCTGTTCCATTTCCGGAAAAAGGTCAGTTATGCCACTGCCGTACCTTAACTGCACTTGAAAATTACTCTATACTTTGATCATTGAGAGATTATTGTTCAGCTATAGTCTGGCATTGAATGCTGTGGTTTCACGTCTTTGCAGGAAAAGAGTAAGGTGGTCAAAAACATCGATTGGCCTCAGTTGAAACCTTGCTTGTACAAACGGCGATGATCTCATCCATTGATAACTGTAATTGTACTAGACCTCTTCCAAGGTTCTCTTAAATTAAATTGTTGATGTACTCTATGTTCCCTTATCTCAGGCTTATCTGTTTCCATTACTTTCTCTTTTTGTCGTCGCATGATTTTCTTTATGCACTTATGCGTTGGACCTCACCAGACAAAGGCCTAGTCATCTAGTGGCCTGTCGAATGAGGTATGCTCACAGTGCAGATTATAATTCTGAATCTGATGCATATCCTGCGTGAGCCTTGTACTCAAACTAAACTAAGCAAGTAAGATTAGCAACTTATGAATGCACCAATGTGCCATTTTGTTGCTAGTAACTGTAATCTGTAAATCTCCTAGCTTAACAAAGTGGTTGTCTCTTTAGCTACATTGCTTCTGGACATTTTTCTTCCTGCCTTTTTGACTTGTAGAACGCAGGCTTGGATCGGTATTTTAACGAGTGACCATCGCTACCGCCATGGATTACGACCGCGACCGATTTGCCTGACTGCCTGCCACTTTCTGGTAGAAATTTTGTTCCTTTTCCTGGGTGGGTCAAAGTCGTCTTTACGTCTCCGACTCTCCGTGCGTGTGGTTGCGTCGCGCATGTTGTTTTCAGTTGCAGACTTTCAGTAGCATCTCCGTGAGTGTGGGGGCGAAATTTGATTCGATTAGACTTTGGCGTGCCATGCTTAAATCGTAAGCAAAAGGTATCATTTTGACAATTATTTGGAGAGATTTGATCATATCCTCTCCCTAGATTGAAAATTGAGGATTTATCCTCCTATAGCGCTGACACGTGAGATCATCTAAGATTACAGCCATGTGGGACAAGAGGATAAATCCTTAAAATTTAGGGTTTGAACGAACGAATTAACTAGTATAAGTAGTTAAAAAAATTGCTTTAGAAAACTATTTTTGAAAAATCATATAGAAATATTTTTGTACTACCTCCGTTCTAAAAATAAGTTTATTTTTCACACATCCCACACATACTAATTAATAAAAAAGAGAGACTACAATGCTTTTATTTTATTAAATCATAATGCAACTATTTCTCACTTTATCATCTTCCAATACAATTATTCCATACTTTCACAACTTCTGATGTAATGATTACTTTAAAAAATGAACGTATTTTGGGATAAAAGGAAGGAACTAGAGATGAACTTAATATGGGATGGAGAAAGTATGAAATACACTATTTGAAAGCTTTAAAAACATACAAACGAAAATCCAAAATCAGAGTCAATAGGGCCGGAGGGCACATGATCAGATTTCATAGCTCTTGCCACTGTACTTGCATTCCTTTTCCGAAAAGAAAAAAAAAAACACCATTGGGGCACACGTGGCACGCGTTAGAGCATCGAGGCCCACAGCCCCACACTAGAGAAGCTGCCCTTTCTCCAACCCGCAGCGACCAGAGAGACAGCTAGATCGATGTTGCAAATTCCGCAAGAGAAAATATAGACAACGGTATCCCGTTGGAACGGGATACTCTTCTATGAGACAGTACATATACCTGATACATATTGTGGTACCAACTACATGGTACCCAATACCTGCAATACCTGTTACCTGGTACCTGTGATACCTAGGACCTGATACATGTGATACTCGTGCAAGAGAATAGTTAATATGGCTATCCCGTTGTAACGGGATCCCGTTTTGTAGCAGCCCTCATTTTGCAATCGAAACGATGCCCTGGTTTTTGACATAAGTTTATTTTAAGTGCAGGCTTCTTCTCCAGCCCAGAACTGGCATTACAAAATTCGGAGCAGATAAAATACACAGATGAACCCCACGGGTGACACCCTAATCCCCAAGATCCGATTGTTTAATAACCAAACTAATCATGCTGCACAGTGATTAGTCCCTCCTAATGGAGCATCGGGGCTTAGATCGGTCTGACAAGTGCCCCCTGTCGACAGAGGCGAGAAAGCATCATCATCATCATCATCATCACAATCATCATACCAAGTGTACTTAGAGCAAGTTTAATAGTATAGCCAACTACTAACTCCAATTCATCTATAGCCAATATAATAGCTCATTCATACAATAGTTACATACTACACTTTTAATATCTGGTCCCACCTGTCATACACACACTGCGTCTTGGAGTCCGTGCTACAGCTGGCTACAAATCTGTAGCCTGCTTCCCTTCTCTCTCCTTATTTATCTGCTTAAAATATGTTTGCAGCTGGCTTATATAGCCTGCTATTGTACCTGCTCTTACACTAGTACTGGTGTACCGCTAGCATATACTACTAATAATTTAAGTTCTTTTTAACCAGGTGATTAGCCAAGATAAACCGTGTACTAATAATAATTTACAGCACACGGAGCTCTCGGCCTCTCACGCTGCTTCGTGCCACCTTCTGGCTTCATGTGCTAATCTATCTGCATCTCCATCCATGTCTATCGCTGGTGCAGAGAGAAGGCCACACAACTCACACGCGCAACGCCTGCCTGCGCCCTCATTGGCCGGACGCCTGGTCTCCGGACATGGACAAATTTGGTTAGCCTGTGGGGGTCCCTGTGACCCTAATAAACATCGGACCAAAACATCATTAGATCAGTTTTAGTTGGATCTTTGTTTCTCTTTGTTGGTACTTTGGTCTTCTTTCAGATGCAGGGGTTTGCAGTGTGGTTTTGCATGAATTGGTTTACTTTCTGTGAAATTCTCGGAAAATTTCTCCGTTCAGAAGGAGAAATGTTTCATCTACATACTGTGATAGTAGATATTAAAGGACACTAGACATCCTGGTATGTGCGAACACACAGATGACACATTCTCTCTTGGTTTATACTACCGATTACTCGCTGCAAAGAATTACTACTAGCCAACCTTACTTTACCAGGAGCACTAGTACATTAGAACCATCCCTAAGAAAGAATCATCATTTTTTTTAGACAAGGATGTGGTATAAAACCATTTTTATCTAGGTGATGTAATGTAAGATGCCAAGAGAAATAGTTTATTCGCATGCATCATGGCCCCAATGATTATCATTTTAGCGAAACCAATCTGACCCATTCCATGCCGTGTTTGGGCGGTTTTACAGACTTATCTTTCCGTCCTTTGAATGTGTGCAGATCTTAGGGCACTAAAGTAATCATTTTCCACCTATTGTTTCTCGCCACTTTTAATACTCATGGAGTTATATTTGTTCCAGCATTTCTGTTTTACCCCATATCTGTTAATAAGAATTCTTCTCCTTTTTAGTGTAGTGGATACCCCAGCTTCCATTGAAAGCTAATAATGGCACTTTTAATGAGTATAATCATATAGTTTTGATTATTCCTTTTCATAATAAAAGTATAATTATAGTATTGTAGTTTCGATCTTGCTCTTACTACTCTCTCGAGTCTCGGCAGCTATATTTTGGGTTTGAGTGAGCAGTATTTCTGTTTTTACCCACACTTTGACATTTTTACGGTTACCTATATATTTTGATCTTTTTCATGTGCGATTTATCAGTTATAAATTTAGAAAAAAGATTTTCCTCTTTTATAAACTTTATTCCATTCAGAAACAGGGTACATGGTTTATAGTTAGAAGAGCTTTCACAAATCACCTCTCTATACCTGCATATCCACCCACCACTAACCACAGCCACCACACCCACACCAAGAAGAAAATTCTAGGAAAGCGGCAAGCAATTTTGGAGACCTGACCTGTGGAGTGCACTAACAAGAGTTTTAAGACTTTGACACTTCCTTAATTAACTACTAACTACTAATAACCAATCAACCAATTAGTTACTCCTCCATGCAAACAAAAACACTACTAGTACAACTAATAGACTAAGGGCTCCTTTGAATCAAAGGATTTATGTAGGAATTTTATAGGATTCAAATCCTATAGGAAATTTTTCTATTTGGCCCTTTGATTCGAATGATTGAAGCTTTCCAAATCCTATGAAATTCCTATGGAATGGCACATTGCATGTAGATTTTGGAGGAAATTTAGCAAGAGCTCCAACCTCTTGGATTTGTAACCATACCAGCTTTAGCGGTGCCAAAATCAGTTAAGATAGAGGTATATATGGTGTGTTTGGTTTGATGCCTTGCCTAAACTTTTGACATGATGTTGAGTTAGGAAGTTTCTAGAATTACCAAATTTTGGTATGGAGGATATATGAGGTAATATTTGGTTTCCCAAAGCCAAAATTTATTATGGCCGAAAATGGTAACAAACCAAACAGCCTCTTAGTTACAATGAGGTAATTTTATATAGTGAAGTCCTAGAAGGAATGAAGGATTATAACATAATATGGCGATGTTTACTGATGTCCAAACCAAGGCTAAACTCCTGAAGCGCATATGTGAAAAAGGACATATCATCTATTAGCAAACTGATGGAATAACGACTTGTATATCTCAAGAAAAAAAATCTCTGACTTCTTGGATGTTGGGCTGAAAATTAGCTTGATAGGATTGGGTGATTATTATATTTATCCCATTTCATAATTGACCATTTAATATGGTCAGAAACTGAGGCCATTCTGGTCCACTGGTTTGTGCTGATATATTTGTTACTATTTAATCTATACTATCGCTCGATGATATATTTATTACTATTTAATTTATTACTATCTCTGGGCATCACTAAATGTTCAAAGCCATGATGATGTTGCTTTTAGGGCAGTAGTTACCGAACAATAGGTCATATTTTCAAACACCGCATCCTTACCATGTACTTCAGAAACTAATATGTTCTTTGTGCCCATTCTCTCTTTGTGGTGATGGTATCTGAAATGTTTCCTTTGATGTACCCACATGACGGATTCCCATTTTGTGTATCCTTTTCATGTGTGGTACTTATTTTGTGATACGAAAATTGTTCTGTATTGACACAAGACTGTTCTGTGCGAAAAGAGAACAGTGTCATCATGTTTCCTAAATTGGCAATTGGTTCCTTTCTGTAGGATGCGAAAAACAAAATGTTCATTCTGTTCCATTTCCGGAAAAAGGTCAGTTATGCCACTGCCGTACCTTAACTGCACTTGAAAATTACTCTATACTTTGATCATTGAGAGATTATTGTTCAGCTATAGTCTGGCATTGAATGCTGTGGTTTCACGTCTTTGCAGGAAAAGAGTAAGGTGGTCAAAAACATCGATTGGCCTCAGTTGAAACCTTGCTTGTACAAACGGCGATGATCTCATCCATTGATAACTGTAATTGTACTAGACCTCTTCCAAGGTTCTCTTAAATTAAATTGTTGATGTACTCTATGTTCCCTTATCTCAGGCTTATCTGTTTCCATTACTTTCTCTTTTTGTCGTCGCATGATTTTCTTTATGCACTTATGCGTTGGACCTCACCAGACAAAGGCCTAGTCATCTAGTGGCCTGTCGAATGAGGTATGCTCACAGTGCAGATTATAATTCTGAATCTGATGCATATCCTGCGTGAGCCTTGTACTCAAACTAAACTAAGCAAGTAAGATTAGCAACTTATGAATGCACCAATGTGCCATTTTGTTGCTAGTAACTGTAATCTGTAAATCTCCTAGCTTAACAAAGTGGTTGTCTCTTTAGCTACATTGCTTCTGGACATTTTTCTTCCTGCCTTTTTGACTTGTAGAACGCAGGCTTGGATCGGTATTTTAACGAGTGACCATCGCTACCGCCATGGATTACGACCGCGACCGATTTGCCTGACTGCCTGCCACTTTCTGGTAGAAATTTTGTTCCTTTTCCTGGGTGGGTCAAAGTCGTCTTTACGTCTCCGACTCTCCGTGCGTGTGGTTGCGTCGCGCATGTTGTTTTCAGTTGCAGACTTTCAGTAGCATCTCCGTGAGTGTGGGGGCGAAATTTGATTCGATTAGACTTTGGCGTGCCATGCTTAAATCGTAAGCAAAAGGTATCATTTTGGCAATTATTTGGAGAGATTTGATCATATCCTCTCCCTAGATTGAAAATTGAGGATTTATCCTCCTATAGCGCTGACACGTGAGATCATCTAAGATTACAGCCATGTGGGACAAGAGGATAAATCCTTAAAATTTAGGGTTTGAACGAACGAATTAACTAGTATAAGTAGTTAAAAAAATTGCTTTAGAAAACTATTTTTGAAAAATCATATAGAAATATTTTTGTACTACCTCCGTTCTAAAAATAAGTTTATTTTTCACACATCCCACACATACTAATTAATAAAAAAGAGAGACTACAATGCTTTTATTTTATTAAATCATAATGCAACTATTTCTCACTTTATCATCTTCCAATACAATTATTCCATACTTTCACAAACTCCAATGCAATGATTACTCTAAAAATAAACTTAGTTTGGGATAAATGGAATGTGCTAAAAATGAACTTAATATGGGACGGAGGAACTAACTAATTAGGTATTAAATACTACTAATTTGAAAATTGATTTTTTTTTAAAAAAATACTTCTCCATGGAAAGTTTTTATACCAAACACATCGGTTAGTGGTTCGGAAAACATGTTCACATGAAACGAGATAGTAGCTCTGCTTAGAAGCCCTCTCGAACGCATCCTTAGACCAGGAGTATGTGTCTATAAGGCCATAGGAACGATCTACTATATTTGATCGAGGGGATTGTTTGTTTCTGGTTTCATCAGCAGATTACATAAATACACACACTCAATACACCAAAATAATAAAAACAAGAAATAGTAAAATACACAACCAATTCTTAAACTTGAACCATAGTGTTATCTAGAACCGTGAGCTTGTAAAATGTACATCTAAATCCATATACTCTTATTTTAATGTATCACCCAAGATCTAAAGTGCAAATTACCAGGACGCTAACATGGCCGTCCACGATAATGAGAATTTTGCATTTTAGAGGAATCAAGAAGTACCAGAGGTCAGAAAGAAATTATCCTAGTACCATTTTTTAGAAGTTGTGTTTTTAAATACACTACCGGAGCATTTGAAACAGGAAAATATGTTTACTAGTCCAAACACAAAAAGAATCGTAAATTATACTTCAAAACTTACAAAACAATTACTTTAGCTGCTTGCCAGGTTATTCCCTACCAGGTTGTGGCATTGCAGGTGTACATTGAAGAATCCTTAACACAACAAATGTATAAAAAATGTTTGATCAGCTACTTGTACTGGTATAATCCACACTACTCGAAACAAACCACCACCTCTGTACTCATCTCGTCTTGGAGTCCGTGCTACAGCTGGCTACAAATCTGTAGCCTGCTTCCCTTCTCTCTCCTTATTTATCTGCTTAAAATATGTTTGCAGCTGGCTTATATAGCCTGCTATTGTACCTGCTCTTACACTAGTACTGGTGTACCGCTAGCATATACTACTAATAATTTAAGTTCTTTTTAACCAGGTGATTAGCCAAGATAAACCGTGTACTAATAATAATTTACAGCACACGGAGCTCTCGGCCTCTCACGCTGCTTCGTGCCACCTTCTGGCTTCATGTGCTAATCTATCTGCATCTCCATCCATGTCTATCGCTGGTGCAGAGAGAAGGCCACACAACTCACGCGCAACGCCTGCCTGCGCCCTCATTGGCCGGACGCCTGGTCTCCGGACATGGACAAATTTGGTTAGCCTGTGGGGGTCCCTGTGACCCTAATAAACATCGGACCAAAACATCATTAGATCAGTTTTAGTTGGATCTTTGTTTCTCTTTGTTGGTACTTTGGTCTTCTTTCAGATGCAGGGGTTTGCAGTGTGGTTTTGCATGAATTGGTTTACTTTCTGTGAAATTCTCGGAAAATTTCTCCGTTCAGAAGGAGAAATGTTTCATCTACATACTGTGATAGTAGATATTAAAGGACACTAGACATCCTGGTATGTGCGAACACACAGATGACACATTCTCTCTTGGTTTATACTACCGATTACTCGCTGCAAAGAATTACTACTAGCCAACCTTACTTTACCAGGAGCACTAGTACATTAGAACCATCCCTAAGAAAGAATCATCATTTTTTTTAGACAAGGATGTGGTATAAAACCATTTTTATCTAGGTGATGTAATGTAAGATGCCAAGAGAAATAGTTTATTCGCATGCATCATGGCCCCAATGATTATCATTTTAGCGAAACCAATCTGACCCATTCCATGCCGTGTTTGGGCGGTTTTACAGACTTATCTTTCCGTCCTTTGAATGTGTGCAGATCTTAGGGCACTAAAGTAATCATTTTCCACCTATTGTTTCTCGCCACTTTTAATACTCATGGAGTTATATTTGTTCCAGCATTTCTGTTTTACCCCATATCTGTTAATAAGAATTCTTCTCCTTTTTAGTGTAGTGGATACCCCAGCTTCCATTGAAAGCTAATAATGGCACTTTTAATGAGTATAATCATATAGTTTTGATTATTCCTTTTCATAATAAAAGTATAATTATAGTATTGTAGTTTCGATCTTGCTCTTACTACTCTCTCGAGTCTCGGCAGCTATATTTTGGGTTTGAGTGAGCAGTATTTCTGTTTTTACCCACACTTTGACATTTTTACGGTTACCTATATATTTTGATCTTTTTCATGTGCGATTTATCAGTTATAAATTTAGAAAAAAGATTTTCCTCTTTTATAAACTTTATTCCATTCAGAAACAGGGTACATGGTTTATAGTTAGAAGAGCTTTCACAAATCACCTCTCTATACCTGCATATCCACCCACCACTAACCACAGCCACCACACCCACACCAAGAAGAAAATTCTAGGAAAGCGGCAAGCAATTTTGGAGACCTGACCTGTGGAGTGCACTAACAAGAGTTTTAAGACTTTGACACTTCCTTAATTAACTACTAACTACTAATAACCAATCAACCAATTAGTTACTCCTCCATGCAAACAAAAACACTACTAGTACAACTAATAGACTAAGGGCTCCTTTGAATCAAAGGATTTATGTAGGAATTTTATAGGATTCAAATCCTATAGGAAATTTTTCTATTTGGCCCTTTGATTCGAATGATTGAAGCTTTCCAAATCCTATGAAATTCCTATGGAATGGCACATTGCATGTAGATTTTGGAGGAAATTTAGCAAGAGCTCCAACCTCTTGGAAAATTTCCTTTGAGTCTATCTCTCTCATCCGATTCCTGCGTTTTTCCTGCGCTCCAATCAAATGATCATTCCTGTGTTTTTCCTGTGTTTTGCAATCCTCTGTTTTACACTTCAATTCCTGTCAGAATCCTGTGTTTTTCCTATTCCTCCGTTTTTTCTACCCTGCGGAGCCCTAAGTCTCTCCCCTCGAATCCCCGTGCCACCCAAGCTACAGCTACACAAGCAGTGTGCTACTACTACACAGTGGTCAGTGGTTGGATCATGGTTTTACAAAATCATACGATTATCACGTGCGATAATCTTCTCAATTTTTAAAACCACGATATATCACACGGTAATCGTACGGTTATCAAAACGATTGTGGGGAATCTGGGCTGGATCAGCCGAGCCGAGTGTCCGAGAGTCCTAGTTGGAAGTAGTAGAAAAGAAGGGCGATCATTTTGTTAGCAGACAAATCTGCCATTGCCGGAGTCATTAGCTAATCTCTAATCTCCATCGATCTCCCCATTCCCTCCCTCCTGGCTTTTTAACCCCTCACGGGCCGCAGGCTGCTCGCCCTCCGACCGACCGCCACACCACCACCACCACCACCCCTCCTCCTTCTCTCCTCTCTCTTCCACATCCCATCGTCTCTCACCCGCGTTGCTGCCTGCCGCCTCGGCCACGCGCGCCCGCGCCCGCCGCCCGCGCGTCGCACGCAGCTTCTTCTTCTCTTTCCTCTTCTTTCCCACCGATGCGGCGGGTCGGGCCGCGCTGCTGCTGCTGATTGCGGGCGGTGGTGAAGAGGCGGCGAGGGGGAGAGCGGGGCTGCTGCTGCGCTGCTGCGGCTATTGGGAGATCCGGGGCTTCGTGTAAGCAAGCTCTGCTCCTCCCCCCCCCCACCCCGCCTCGTCCTGATTCCTGTCTGATCCCGCGGATTCCGCTAGATTCCTTCCCCCGCGCGCGCGCGGCGAGCTCGGTTTGCTGTGCTGTGCTGGCGCACCGCGCGCTATTGCTTGCCGCGACGCGTGGGGAGAAATGGGCTTAGGCTTTTAAGCGTGATGCTTAGGCTTTTGACTGCGCTGTGGCTGTGCTTATGGTAGAAGCCGCCGTATGGTGGCTCGATTTTTTTTTTTTTTCCCCTTTCTTTTTTGTGTCAGGGATCGTGCGGGGCTAGGCTGGGCTCGAGCAAAGTCACGAGTGAGTTAGTACGGGGATGGTGATCTTGTCATGATACAATGCGGTGTGGCTGTTTCTTTTTTTTTGGTGAGAGTTTGTAGAGAGAGATGACAAATCGTGCTTAGTTTTCAAATTCCTTGTGATTTTGTTTCCCAATGCGGCCCCCAAGAAGCTCGCTGAGGTTCTCTATGTTTGCAAAGCACATGGAATTATTTGGAACCATTTTTTTTTGTTCGGTTGGGGCATTAGGTTGGAAGTTTAATGCTGGATATTTATGCACTTTTGTGCTGTGATCAAAGGTTTTAATTGGCTTCGTTGTAAGCTTAAGAGGAAATTAGTGATTTAGCGTGGCTTCATGTACCTTGAGTAGAAATGGTCGAATGCCATGGATCATTGTAGTATATATACGCATCTACGCCACTGTGCTATACGCTTGTATTTTTGTACAAATTAACTTCTAATTCTTTGGGAATGTGAGTTTGTCGAATTCGAGGGTTTCTTCTAGTTTATTATACCCGTGCACTTGTAAGTGACCAACGTGTCTTCGTGATGTACCAGTCCACCAACTTTCAAATACTTCCAAAAAGTTTAATTGGTGAATACATGGGTTCCTAATAGTTTTTACCTATGTCAAGTATCATGCTCAGCACTTGTTCATGGTTTATTTCTACCCCAGTTTTACATTATAATTTATATAGAAATGTCACAATGTCACTTTCTGGAACATTCAATCAGTATTCATGATATATACAACATACTTTACAATACTTTCTGGAAGTAGAATTTGCTTGAACACGTTAGATCCTTCTAGTTTCCTCCTACGTCCAATGAAGTGAGGTACTCTACTCGTGTTTATGATATACTTTTCTATCGACTTGCAAAAACTTTCTAAAAGTTGAGTTTCTTAATAACCTTAATGTCTTTTGATGCGCTGTACGCGTGCCATATGCTATGCTTTTACACCAAAACTTCCAAGTTTTCCCTAAAAGCTGTTCTTCTATTTAAGCGATTAGTGGGGTCGTGTGACCCCACGGGACCCAAAGTGGATCCATTTCGACGGGGATGGAATCTGGGAGTGAGTTCTATGCGGGCGAAGGTCTCCAGATCGACCCCAAGTGGCTCATCGATCCAAAGCTTCTCTTTGTTGGGCCACGGATTGGCGAAGGTGCACATGCAAAGGTCTATGAGGGGAAGTAAGTCTCATATTTTTGCACTGTCATCTATAATTTGCTGATCTGTGTGAAAGTTTTGCTTCTAAATTAATTTTTGATTGATGCTGGGATTGGCAGGTACAAGAACCAAAATGTTGCCATCAAGATTGTGCACAAGGGGGACACCCCTGAGGAGATGATCAAGAGGGAGGGGAGGTTCTTGAGAGAGGTGACTATGCTGTCAAGGGTGCAGCACAAGAACCTTGTCAAGGTCTTGATCTTTTTGTTGACTCTTATCATTTCTTTTCTTGGAGTGGCAGTGTTGGATGCTTTTGAATGTTGAAAATATACTCGCTTGTTGTTCAGTTTATCGGGGCTTGCCTTGAGCCTGTCATGGTGGTGGTAACTGAGCTACTAGTGGGGGGCTCTTTGCGCAAGTACTTGGTTGGCCTTCGGCCTAGGAGCCTGGAGCCTCGTGTAGCTGTTGGATTTGCGTTGGATATTGCTCGAGCCATGGAATGTTTGCATGCGCACGGGATCATTCATCGTGATCTTAAACCTGGTAAGATTGCTATTTGGAAACCTGGTTGCTTCATGGGCATTTACATGGTGGATTTCTGCAATCTGGAATAATAACTGTACATTAGTTCATATACACCATGAGGTCAGATAGTTGCAGGACTACTTTTTGTGTGTGTCCCCTTGGGTGTTGGGGGCATGGTCCATTCCCATGCATAATCAATTTCTTCAGAGGGTACTCATATGTCATCTTGTATCAACTTCTAATAATGATTTGAATTTCACCCAACTGTTTGCCAAATAACTAATGTTTTTTATTTTAATATTACAATAAACATTCTTTGTGGATTTACCCCACCAGCCAAAGTCAGTTGAAGATTCAAGACAAATAAAATGTTCTCATTAGTAACATAGGATGAGAATTGAGAATATAATCTACTCTGGCTGTCTGACCTATTATGTAAAGTTAAGCTTCATATTGCACAAGCAATGTGCATTTTTCAAGGGCAGGAATGAGCTCTTCTTTTTACATTCAATCTTATTAAGTTATGGTGATGTTAGGAAGTTAAGTCAAAAAGTAGCAGTGTCAATGGCTTGTTCCTCTTTTTCTGTGTCCTGTTGTGTCTGCATGTGATGCTATTATGGGCTAGTCTATTTATGGGAGCTAAGCCTAAATACCACAAATAGAACTAATTGTGGGTGTAATGGACGATGAGTGCAGGGGAGCAGGAAATCTATATTGTTTGTGTATGTTTGTCCAATGAGGTAATAACCTCAATCAGCAAGTGTAGTGGGGGAAGGAACTGATTCTATAAAATCTGTCATACCATTTTTCACTTCATTCTTTATTATTGCACGGACTGGTCTGCAATGATGGAGATCTGTCTAGATATTCATGGTGTTGATTGGGAAATCTACTAATTATAGAAAAATGTTTCAAGATAATAATGATTATACAGCTTTGTAAGGATTTCTTGGTTGACCTTCGATGGAAGAAACCAAATTTAAGCCCATCTTGTACTATATTTTCAATGAATAATAATGTGGACGAATTAGTAAGGTGGAAGATTCCAAGTACGACGCGCGCGCGCGGGGGGGGGGGCATCTTAAAAAGGTTCAGACAGCTTCAGTTCTGACCTTCTGATAGCCACCTTCCAAGGGCGGTTCCTTTTGGAAAGAGGTGGTTCTCCCAAATGGTTTATTATTGTTTTTCGGTTTAAGATATAATAGAATCTCTAAGCATACTAAGTTTATACTGTATAGTGTATCAAGTAGCAAAACGTTCAGGACGGGTGTACCTAGTGCAAAAGTGAACCAGCAACTAGAAAAGGACTGCTATTATTTCCTCTTTCGATAAAATGCCAGGAAATATTAATGAGCTGAACATCGGATGCCAGTGGAGTATTACTGATTCTAGTTCACAAATCAATGCATAGCTCTGTTATTCAAAAAACAGTACTATCTTTCTCTACTGTAAATTTACCTAATACTATTTGGTGTTTTTTTCAGTATTTTCTTTTCAGAGCTATTTTTTTGAAAAAAAATCAAGCCAGAAATATTTGTACAAATAAGGTTTATCATGAGCCATTGTTTTTGTCCTTCTGTACGTACAGAGAACTTGCTGCTGACCGCAGACCAGAGAACAGTCAAACTTGTTGACCTTGGTTTAGCAAGAGAAGAGACATTAACAGAGATGATGACTGCAGAGACAGGAACATACCGTTGGATGGCTCCAGAGGTTTCTGTTACTGCAGTTCATATTTGTCAATATAATTCTTTTTTGTCATTATTTGCTAATCCTGAAATATATCCACAGTTGTACAGCACGGTGACATTGAGGCATGGAGAAAAGAAGCATTACAATCATAAAGTAGACGTTTATAGCTTTGCAATTGTGTTATGGGAACTCCTTCACAATAGACTGCCCTTTGAGGGCATGTCTAATCTGCAAGCTGCTTATGCTGCTGCTTTCAAGGTATAATAATAATTACTGATACTTCAGTATAATGTGTGAAACAGTGGTTTGTCAATGCTATTTGCTTGAATACCATACTTTCTCAACATTTGCATCGTTAGGTTTAGATGTACATATGAAGTTGCCAGTGTGGCGTTTGTAAGGCTATTATTCAAGTTTGACTTCACCACTCAGTCTTTCCCCTTGATTGGGTTTGCTGTAGGCTCTTGATTAATTTTCATAGAGCTCTGGTTTTTTTACCATATGTATTTTTTCCTGTCCATATGCTGGTATAGTATATCTGGTATTTGACATGATGCAAGCCTCATTTTCTGCAGAACATTAGACCTAGTGCAGATAATTTGCCTGAGGAGCTGTCAGAAATCCTAACAACCTGCTGGAAGGAAGAACCCAATGAGAGACCGAACTTCACGCAGATTGTGCAAATGCTTCTGCATTACCTTTCCACCCTTTCGCCACCAGAACCTCTGGCTCCGCCTCGGACGTTCAGTTCAGAGAATGCAATCTTGCCTCCTGAATCTCCTGGGACAAGCTCCCTAATGGCTTCTCGAGGCGACCTCGGCGACACACCGAAGGGCAAGATGGAAGACAAGCCAAGGGGGTTCTTTTTCTGCTTCAGCCAGTGCTATTAGCACAGAACAAAGGAAACTCCCCTGGAGGATGCAAATATGAAGAGAACATTACCTCCTGATGCACAGCGGCTCGGATCACGGCCCGGCGGCGAGTCCCGGTGCCCATAGCCCATACCCAAAGAATGGCAGAAGTTCTTGTAGAACTGTTGTTTCTGCTAGTCAGGCCACCCCTCTCTTCTTCTGACATGTTTAACATACCGGCAGGATAAATCGAGTAAGCTTTTGACTCCTGCTATCAGTGATGAAAATAGTTCTGTCGTATATTTTCGGTGGACAAGTTATTCAATGTCTTAAACTGCGCCCGCTCATCGTATAGTAATAATCCGCATTCATCAGTTTTCTCCTGTGCTGGAAATCAAGGGGGTGCTATATACTTCTATAGGCTCTGTTCCTTCTCTGTATCTTTCCCTTGTTCTCTTACTTGCAATGTTGATAGTTTGGTGCTGAGTCTGTATCGGGGGCAAAGTTCAGGCCGAGGATGCTCGGCAGGAATAACAGTCCATGGTCATCAGAACCATAATCCCCTCTAATATAACTGCACAAGTAAGTTTTAGGTCTTGTTAAGATCCCTATGGTTACATTAAATGTTTGGACACATGCATGAAGTATTAAATATAAATAAAAAAAATAACTAATTACACAAATTGCATGGACACATGCATGGAGTATTAAATATAAATGAAAAAAATAACTAATTACGTAGATTGCATGTAAATTACGAGACAAATCTTTTAAGCCTAATTGCTCCATGATTTTACAATGTGGTGCTTAATTAATTCGTCTCGCAGTTTGCAGGCGGATTTTATAATTTATTTTGTTATTAGTCTATATTTACTACTTACGTGTGTCCGTATATCTGATGTGACACGCTAAAACTTTACACCCCTAGATCTAAACACAGCCTAAATCGCGTTTGTTTTGCATACAATATCTGTCTTGGTGTCAAGCTCTCAACCGGGGTGGGTATTTCTCCAAAGTGTTGGGGGTGTGCTTCTCTTCCCCGGTGGTTTTCTAAACTTCCTTCGTTCTGAATTACTTGTCTCTTTAGAATTCAAACTTTATTCCAATATAGTTGTCACAATAAAGTAGTACTTCTCCCATAAATCACTTCTAATTCAAATTTCTTTCTTTTCTACTGCTAACCACCCTCCGATATCTAACCATACAATATTTAACTAGAGGTTTTCTGAAATAGGTGATGTTCTTTTCTCCTGAAAATGAAGATGGAGATTAAGTTTTTTTTACGCAAAACGTGTAACTTACAAGAAAATGCACTGTAAATTTAAGTGAGAAAATCGAGTGAGAGATAAGAAAAAATCTTTCGAGTGAGATATAGCAAAATCGTTACCAAATTAGTTTTATTAAATTAATAATTAAGTATTTTTTATAATAAATTTATCTTGGATAAAAAATATTACTATTTTTTCTATAAATTTGGTTAAACTTGAAGCAGTTTGACTTTGACCAAAGTCAAAACATCTTATAACCTGAAACGGGAGGAGTGTGTTTAAGAAGGGGACTTATCCTATGCACACGAGCTTTTCATGCACACTCCTTGCACATCGACTAGGAAATGTCACAAAAAAAAATTTAGAAAAAACCGAACACAAACTTCCAATAGTATTGCACCTACGTGTGAAAATCTTATCTTTAAATTTATTATATTTTAGTTGTAATAGAAAAGACAAAATTTTGATAGTTGTTGATTTTTCACTTTTTCGTTGCGGCTAAAATATTATGAATTTGAATATGAAACTTTGCAGATATGTGTAATACTATTAGGAGTAAATGTCTAATTTTTTGTAGAATTTTCCGTGACGTTTGCTAGTTGGTGTGTACGAAAAGTTTGTGTGCATAGGATATGTTCCTGTTTAAGAATACCAGATGAAACCCCACTCGCGTGGACTTCGTATAATTTTTATCTCTGATCGACTATTGAGAAAAAGGTTGTATGCTACTCCCTCCGTCCTCTAATATAAGATATTTTGATATTTTGCTGGCACTGTTTGACCATTCGTCTTATAAAAAAATAGAATTATTTTTTTACTTACTTTATTATCCAAAGTACTTTAAGCATAATTTTTTGTTTTTTATATTTGCATAAATTTTTTGAATAAGACGAGTGGTCAAACAGTGCAAGCAAAATGTCAAAATCCCTTATATTATGGGACAGAGGGAGTATATATAAACCATTTGATGATGTGGTTTATAATAATTTAAATATATATGGATTGATCTTTTAAAAGAAAAACTAAAATGATGTGACTCAATGAGAGAAGGAAAAGAAAGAAGATAATAGTATAAATCAATCATTCAAAAACAAAACTAAGGTGATATAACTTTATAAGAGAAGAAAAAAAGTGTGATGTAATTTTGACTATAGATCAACCATCCAATGGTTAGAAATAATTAAAATAATGTGGTTTAATTAGATAAAAAAGAAATAACATTAACTACACTTAGTAAATTAAACTTTATATGTATATATAGGATAAATGTGTTTTATCTACTTTCTTACCTTAATCAATCATAACCATCCCTTATTTAACTTAATCTCTTTAAAGTAATTGTGGTTTTATGATATTTACTTATAGAAATGAACTTCATATGTTAATATTCTTAAATGTAAACAGTTGTTGACGTGCGTGAACCGGCAGCAGCGAGCCGGCGACGAATGAAAGCGGGGACAGGATGGACGTGGAGCCGTCAATTCCGCACTGCAGCGAGCTGCAGCCTGCAGTACTACGCTACTAGTAACTCGTCAAGATTCCCAGGCTCGCCTTGTTGAAATGTTGAGTTGCTGGAATGTTGAGCCATTGTTGAAACGTTGAGTTGTTGGTGGGTGCCTCCCTTTGGTCACCAGCAAAACAAAATTCAGGCTCGCTCGTGCGCGTTGCGTGCTGCTGCTAGCCTCGCTGCTGGCCTGCCGCTGGTTGCTCCATCGGACTGATTGATTATTGGATGGGATTGCCTCTCATGTTTCTCACTTGGGGCACTGCTGTTCATCCTTTTGTCACAACGAGTGTTGCTGTCGTTGCTGCTATAGCCCGTCATGTCATACTAATGTTTTTTTTACAGGAAAGCAGGCAGGGGTAGTAGAACTGTGTCTGATGTCTTGGCCCCATTGCTAACAAAGCAAATGCAAACATGCTATAGTAGGACATGTACTGCAGGTGGCAAATCGTTCACTGCTACTATTGGGGTCTTTGGGAGCGGTGAATTCTCCACTGCATGTGCAGCTAGCAGAGTCATCGAGAACAATTTTACCGGTATTTCTGGAAGAGTAGTAAAAACAATTGGAGCCATTAGAATTCCAGTAGAAACAATTGTATTCAGTATACTCCTACTCCGTACGTAATACTTCCAGTAGTTACAATGGTAATATAATTAGATTTGGTACATCGATTCAGAAAAAAAAATCGAGGTTCCGGATTTATTCAACCATTGTAAAATTTGTCACTCGATGCTTAAGAGCAAATTTAACTGTCTAATAAACAGGTATTCATGTGTTTTGCAATCCATATTTTAGACTTACATTCCGTTAAATACAGTCGTACTCCAGTTTAAGCATTGGAGGCACAGTAATGAGCATAACTATGGCTGTGTTTAGATCCAAAATTTGGATCCAAACTTCAGTCCTTTTCCATCACATCAACCTGTCATACACACACAGCTTTTCAGTCACATCATCTTCAATTTTAACCAAAATCCAAACTTCCCCCTCAACTAAACACAGCCTATATACAGTATGTTAGGGAGCACTGTTGGACTTGCCCAATCTACGGGCCATACCGGAACGATCTGACCAAAGCGATCGATAGGACGTCGTCCCGTACTCGTACGAACGAGACGACGCAAGCAGCGCAGCGCAGCGCCCCGGCGCGGTGGAACGATCGAGGAGACAAAAAGCCGGCTCCCGTTAAATTGCCTTGCCCCGCGGAGCTAGCAGAGATCCGATCCCCTCTCCCCCACCACCATCCGTCGCCGCGCGTCAAATCGAATCCAGCGCACGTAGCATACGCGCGCGCGGAGAACCGCGCCCACGTAGTACGGTACACGGCCGCGTGGGCGTCTCTCTCTCCCGTCTCCGATCGCGGACCCGGAGTGGGCGGACCAGACCGTGCCTCGCGCCGGACCCGGTGCATGCGCGCGCGGAGATATGCAGGGTCGGCGGGCGCGGGGCGGGCACGCACGCACGTTCCGTTATGATTTCTCGTACTTCACCGATCTCCCGGTAGGCTCCCCTCAACGTCCTGTCTCGGATTTACACTAAAAAAAAGAGAAGGGTACTGGTATCTTAGATTTCGTTGGTGTCACCGGCGTTTTAGAGCTCCATTAAAACGCAAGATAGAATAAACACAGAAATCCTATATACTTATATAGTTCATCCCCACTAAGTGTACTTAATGTTATCTCTCTTTTCTCATTAAGCCACATCACCTTAATTATTTCTATCCTTTAGATGATAGATCTATGGGGAATATCTAGTGAAAACCATCAAATAAGTGAAAACCCGTGAAAACCGCATCTAAAAGTTTTGTAAATTCATGAAAAAATTACTAGAGATAGGTATAGGCATGAAATACATTCATACCAAATCTCATGTTCAAACTCAACTTCATTTGAGAGAAACAAAAAAGTCAAATTTGAGCTGAATAGTAGCATAACACTATTCACCCGAAATTTGTCTTTTTTGTTTCTCTCAAATGAAGTTGAGTTTGAACATGAGATTTGGTATGAATGTATTTCATGCCTATACTTATATCTAGTAATTTTTTCATGAATTTACAAAACTTTTAGATGCGGTTTTCACGGGTTTTCACTTATTTGATGGTTTTCACCGGATATGTCCCCTAGATCTATAGTCCAAATTGTCTCTTCTTTCTTCTATCTTAAAAACATGCAATCTTAATTATTTGTAGGCTCAAAATTGTATCAAATTGTTCTAGTTTTGATAATCAAATTACATCTTATTTGTACATATTATGCAACTTAATTTCCGCGGCAACACGGCGGGATATTCATCTAGTTAATTATGAGGAGTGATAGCATCATAGAAAACAAACAAAACAAAATAAAGTTTCAAAAGGTTGGATCTTATACTTATTTTCCTATGAAATTAAGCCATAGGAATATAAAAGAAAATAATCCTATAGAAAATTGTCTCGTCAATAATCTCGGAGTTCAGTTGTCTTCTTTGTACTATGTGGTTTTCTTTATAATCCCATATAAATTAAATTAGGGAGACTAGATATTCTACACATTCAAGTTTACGTTTTTAAATTTTTTTAATGCCCCGAGCTACTACTATGTAGATTAACTAGTGTCCTCGATTGCTTGGATGAACAGAGCTCTCTTCTCTCTCAATATGTTTTGCGTATTCTATTCTGAACATGCCAAGGCCGAGAAGAGCAAGATGATTTTTGAGCTTGGGCATGTGACAGAACGGGCATATTTACGGTGAGATCTGTGTACAGGGCTATTACTTTCCGAGAGGTCTGAACCAGTATAAATCTTTGTCTTCTTATGTGCTTGATGTCGTATAGCATAGATTCTCGTACCAACGTACTCCAATACCCTCGGAATACGGTCTACGGGTATCTTCCGTTGACATAACCTTACTCAAATCGATCCAACCAACCAAATAAAATCTCTTCCAAACAGTATCTCTCATGCAAGGTACCAAACAAAATCTCATCTTAACCAAGCTAAACCGATGCAAACAGCCAAACAGTTACATGTGTACTCCTTATTCAGGCTAAACTTAACTAGGATGAAAGAGATGGGCCAGGCTAAAGGAATGCAAGGAACCAAACACACCCTTAATGACCGAGCTTAGAGAGAAATGTGCAGCGTAGAGTGCGCGGTTCATCTAGAGAAGCTGAATACGAGGCATTTGATTCGCATCCAACGGTGCAGATCGATCAAAAAAACTTTTAAGAAAGCCTCAAGAACGGTGCATGGGAAAATAGATCTTCGCATGCGGCTGCTAAAATGGGCCGCATGCGAAAATCTATTTTCGTATGCGGCCGTCTTAAGTGACCGCATGCGAAAATTGATCTTCGCATGCGGCCGTGCGCAAATGACGATCTTTGTAGACCATTTCGCGTATGTGGATCGGCCAACCGTATGCGAAAATCATGTTCGCCCGTATAAAAAACCTGTCACGTTGATACATACTGTATACATTAATTTGTGAACTCGGTCGGGGTAAGTAGGTACTAGGACAAGAGGATGCCTCCAAACATGCACCCACGCGTCCACACCCTGTCGATCGGCACGAACCGTACGTACGTTTACGTACTCCCAAGCGGCCGGGGATGGATGGTGGATGCATCAGATCGTGTCGCGCCGGATCGAGACGTGCCGCGCGCCTGCATCGATCTGCATGGTCATAGCCCTGTATCCGTCAGCTAAGCTTAAGCTAGGCGCGTGCATGCCCAACTCCGGCGCAGCGACCACCAGACGCATGCACGGATACACGCATGCATGCATGCGCTTTTCTTCGCTCTCGCTCTCGCTCTCGCTTGCATGGCTGCACGCGCGGCAGGCCATGCAAGCATCCACGGATGCAAACACGGCGCCACGGACGTACGTCGAAATCATGGTACAGTACACAGTACGCTGGCCGCGGCCACCACGCCAGCCCAGCCGCATGTAGCATGCATGCAGCGGGTAGCGGATCAGCGAGCGAGAGCGGTTGCATTGCATATATATTCGCATGCATGCATGGCAGCATGCATATTACTCCTCCTACTACTACTAGGATATGGCACGGCCATGCACCTCATCTCACTCACACTGTACTGTGCATGCCTCTGATCGAGCAGTAAGCTACTGTCACCGGTCCGGTATTAAATGGAGCTAATAGGAGCTATACTAGGAGGGAAGGCTGTGTTTGGAGCCTTCTTGTTGTCACGGCATGCATGGCCGGAGAGGAGAGTACTGGACGCATGCTCTGACGGCTCTGATCTGTATTCAGACAGAGAGAGACGAAGAGGGGCTTCTATAGTTGTAGTATTCCGACACGGAGTCGAAACACATATTTACAAATGAAATATAATTTATGAATAAAACTTTTATATATACTCTATCCGTCCTAAAAAAGACAAACTCTGGTTTCCGTGCCCAACGTTTGACCGTCCGTCTTATTTGAAAAAATTATGAAAAAAATTAAAAAGACAAGTCACGCATAAAATATTAATCATCTTTTATCATCTAACAACAATAAAAATACGAATTATAAAAAAAAATTATATAAGACGGACAGTCAAAGTTGGACACGAAAACCCATGGTTTGTCTTTTTCTGAGACGGAGGAAGTATGTTCTTATCTATTAATGAAAAATCTCAAAATCAGTCTCAAATATAAAATTGAAAAATTAAAATTTGGTTTATAAGTATAACATAAGCGAAAAAACGAGAAAATGTTTGCCTGGCCGTGCGGTGCCGGTGCCGAGCCCAGGGAACTATGGGAAGTGCAGCATGCGGCGGCGGGGACGGGGGGGACAAGGAGATCGGGCTTTGTCCCCGTGCACGATCCGGAACCGGAAGGAAGGCTGCCTGATGAAAGGCGCCATGATGGCTTCTGCCTACTAGCTGCGTCGCCCTGCCCTTTTTTCTGTTCCTGCTTGTGTGCAGAAGACATGCTCCCTAGCTAGGGCCGGAGCACGTCGTACCTCGCCTGAGGCCTTTCCATATCTGCACAGTCCTCAACCTTTTCCTTTTCTTTTAGAGCGACAACAGATCGATCAATGCCTGCCCTACACCTACTATGGCTTTGTTTGGGAGAACTTAAAATTCTGATAAGCAACTAGGTGGTACCAGCTTCTCATAATCTAGAAAAGCTGGGTTTCTCAGCTTCTGACTTCTAGTTCATTTCCTGAATTCTACAACTGCAGGTTCTTATAATTTAGATCAAATGCTAGATTGTTTGAGGAGCTTCTGACTTTGGGAGAAACTGCAGCAGCTAAAAGCTCCCCAAACAGACCCTGTACAGGCGGCTAGAACAAGGTATTACAGGCGGCCGGCCGCCCCGCGTGGACGCAGGCGTTAGTGAAAACAGCGATTTGTGGACGTAACCATCCGTGTAGAAATTAATTTCGTCAGCGATCCACTAAAAACCAAACAATTTGGTTTGTAGGGATAAAAAAGAGGTCATTTCAAACCAAATACTAAAATGCATCACATGATAGTTAAGACCGAACTATTTCGTTTCAGTCAGTTCTGGTTGGTCTTCAGTCATGACCGAAATAGCAGTGGGCGATGGTGATAGGGTGGTTGGAAGCAGAGGTGGACGACAGGGGAAGGATAGAGGTAAGTCAGGTAACAAGGCAAAACGACCATACTAATTTTGGTTCGTTACAATTGACGACTGAGTTTTCGATCTCGCTTAGTTTGGTTCTGATGAATTGTGTATACCCCTATAGCCACCATATACAAGCATTTCAAAGGGGAGTAGCTACATTATCACGCTATTTTTATACTATCTTAAAAACGAAGTCATCCACCTTCCCTTCTACTGTGTGTATCACATTCATACACGAAAAATTATCATTGGGGACAATGTTTTATCTTCAATCACACTACTAGCCCATCTCTAACTATATATATGGGCATGATCCCTTACAACATCTCATATTACTAGTTCCAAAAAATAATCAAATTATTTTAACACTGTATATTCCCTACACTTATATTATTGTAATTACGCTATAAATTCTAAGTTTATATTGTAGTTTCAATGTAAGGTGGTGTTTGAATCTCATGGAGATGAAAAATAAGTGTTTCACGCAAAACAAGGTAGTAATAATATGTGATTAATTAAGTTTTAATTATTAAAAAATTGAAAATTTAATTAATCTAATATTTTAGAACAGCTTTTATATATTTCGCACGAAAAACAACGTTTAGCAGTTTGAAAAGCGTGCACGAAAATCCAAAAGTTTATCCACCCCTTGTCTTGGATTCAAACGGGGCCTAAGTTCCAATATCTACAATATATTTTTTTCTAGTGCACAATGTATAGGAGAATTATGATTAGAAGTAATTTATTATCTACTTAAAAGAAGAGATAGAAACGTACTCCATTTACATACTTCCTCCAGTTTTAAAATTTTTGGCGTTTGGATATAATCCCACGTTATTTACGAGAGTATATTCATTTTACCCAATCCGAACATATTATAATTTTTTTTTTTCTCTGTCCTTTTGCTAGTATAGTTTGATTTGCATATTTAACCGTGGCCTTTACTTACTCGGTTAATGATTGGGTGACAAACATTCATGCTTGCAGGGCTTGGAGCTAGTAGAGTGCATGCATGCCGTCCTACTATTGTGTAGAAGGGACTCAGTAGCGCGGCTAGGAAAGATTTTATTACGCCCTGTGCTAATTGCTTGATGATCTATGTAGTGCATTCTGCGGCTCTGCCTAAACGTGTTAATTTGCTTGGTTGGTGACGCATTTACCATGTCTAATTTGATAGCTACAATCAGAAAAAGATTACCACTATAGTTTATTTGGTGGTCACTAGTCACAAATCCCGACCCAAAAGGATGCCGGCGAAATTGAAGCAACAATGATACTGTACTACGTACACTGAACAAGTTAATTAAGAATTGCCGTAGTAGTACTACAAGAGTAGGAACAGATGATATGGCCTAGGACACCAATAGATTAGAGCTGCTATTTTTTTTTTTTACCGCTTTGCCGAGTGGTCTGTTGTAGGGTAGAATCTTGTACTAAGATGTAATTATTGGCGACTATGACCTCCCAAAGCTTTTCTGTCCTGGATCGGAAACTGTACGCGCGAGACTTTGTGATTATGCAGCGCAAGGCGCCTGTTGATAGCTGCGACTGCGAGAGTGGCAAAACTGGCGAAGCATGTGCGAGACACCCACGCCAAATCAGCCGAAAGAAACAGTGCGCCTAACGACCTAAGCGGAGCCTCTGCCTCTAGTTTTCACCTTCTCCACTGACCAGTGCTATCAGGTAGTACAGTACTAGGTAATTTAGACACATGGATTATCCTACTAGCTACTGATCACTAGTCTTGTCCACTGTGGTACAATGATGAACTTGCTTGGTGTCTTGTGACGGCTATTTCAATTCCTCTCCTCTTCGATCTAGGAGTATGCATGTTGTTCAGAGCTTCGGCTATCCGATCCGCCATTAAAATTTACTCCCACTCTCTCATAATATAGTACTCCATTCGTCCCAAAAAAAAAAAAGACAAACTCTGTTTTCCGTGTCCAACGTTTGACCGTCCGTCTTATTTAAAAAAATTAAAAAGACAAGTCACGCATAAAATATTAATAATATTTTATCATTTAACAACAATGAAAATACGAATTATAAAAAAAAAATTCATATAAGACGGACAGTCAATGTTGGACACGAAAATCTAGGGTTTGTCTTTTTCTTGACGGAGGTAGGAGAGTAGCCAGCAGCTATCGCCTTGCCGTTTGCATCGGCCATCCCGATAGATCTATCGCAATTTTCTTCTGCTACTCGTTCTGAAAAGGAACCATGTAGGCGTAGGGGGTGTTTGGGAACTAGGGACTAAAGTTTAGCCCCACTTTAGTTCCTCCAACCAAACACCACTGTAGTTTGTTGGCATTGGGATCGGATACACCATCAGATTGAATCTGATAAAGCAGAGATAATTTTGTACAGTGCTACTCATATCTTAACCGATAGATCAAGAATTATGAGAAATAATACTCACTCACTTTCTTCCTCACTTCATGCTGTGTTAAGTTTCTGAAATTAGGGAGAAGTTTGGGGAAAGTTGGTAGTTTGAAAAAAAAAGTTAGGAGTTTATGTGAGTAGGAAAGTTGGGAGTTTGGGGAAAATTTGGTGTGAACTAAACAGATATAACCACATCTAACGTTTAAATTTTTTTCTAAAATATTTAATTTCTTTCACAGTTACTCTCATCTCAACCAATCACAACTAACTTTCATTTAATTTCTCAACTTTCTTCATCTCAAATTGAGATCCAATGCGGTTGCACAAAAGCAACTACATGCAATCGCAACACTATTCATTTTGAGATCTAACACAGCCGCAAACAAGGCCGCCCCGCGTGGATGCAGGCGTTAGTGAAAACAACGATTTGTGGACGTAACCATCCGTGTAGAAGTTAATTTCGTCGGCGATCCACTAAAAACCAAACAATTTGGTTTGTAGGGATGAAAAAGAGGTCATTTCAAACCAAATACTAAAATGAATCACATGATAGTTAAGACCGAACTATTTCGTTTCAGTCAGTTCTGGTTGGTCTTCAGTCATGACCGAAATAGCAGTGGGCGATGGAGATAAGGAGGTTGGAAGCAGATCTAGGTGGACGACAGGGGAAGGATAGAGGTAACAAGGCAAAACGACCATATTAATTTTGGTTCGTTACAATTGACGACTGAGTTTTCGATCTCGCTTAGCCCTTGTTTAGATCCAAACTTTTTCTTCAAACTTCCGATTTTTTCATCACATCAAAACTTTCCTATACACATAAACTTCCAGCTTTTCCGTCACATCGTTTCAATTTCAACAAAACTTCTAATTTTAGCGTGAACTAAACACACCCTAAAGTTTGGTTTCGATGAATTGTGTATACCCCTATAGCTACCATATACAAACATTGTCAAAGGGGAGTAGCTACATTATCACGCTATTTTTATACTATCTTAAAAACGAAGTCGTCCACCTTCCCTTCTACTGTGTGTATCACATTCATACACGAAAAATTATCATTGGGTACAATGTTTTATCTTCAATCACACTACTAGCCCATCTTTAACTATATATATGGGCATGATCCCTTACAACATCTCATATTACTAGTTCCAAAAAATAATCAAATTACTTTAACACTGTATATTCCCTACACTTATATTATATTGTAATTACGCTATAAGTTCTAAGTTTATATTGTAATTTCAATGTAAGGTGGTGTTTGAATCTCATGAAGATGAAGATGAAGTGTTTCACGCAATACGAGATGGTAATAATATGTGATTAAATAGGTTTTAATTATTAAAAACTTGAAAAATTGATTAATCTGATATTTTAGAACAACTTTTATATATTTCGCACGAAAAACACCGTTTAGCAGTTTGAAAAGCGTGCCACGAAAATCCAAAAGTTTATCCACCCCTTGTCTTGGATTCGAACGGGGCCTAAGTTCCAATATCTACAATATATTTTTTCTAGTGCACAATGTATAGGAGAATTATGATTAGAAGTAATTTATTATCTACTTAAAAGAAGAGATAGAAACGTACTCCATTTACATACTTCCTCCAGTTTTAAAATTTTTGGCGTTTGGATATAATCCCACGTTATTTACGAGAGTATATTCATTTTACTCAATCCGAACATATTATAAACGTAATTGCTGGTCTTGTGCTAATGGTAGATCAGTAACGATATTTTTTAGCGAACCCGTGCCAAAACGTTACCGTACGCGTTGGTTCGTGGCAGATCGATGACCGGGCCGGCGCCTCGCTCGATGGGATAGAACAATAAAATTAAGAGCACCCACAATGGTAAAGTAAGGTGCTATCTATAAAACATGTACATCTCAGCAATAGACCACTTCAATGGTATGTGTACATGGGTATCTATAGCTCTCTAATCCATTGCCTCGTTTTTCTCTATAGACCATCTCCAGGTTAGTAGATAGCTTTGTTCTCTCTCTTCATTTAATCTCTTCCAAGTAGGAAAATATGCTGACATGGATCTCTTGTAGAGAGCCTATAGATAACCATTGTGGGTGCCCTAAGAGCACCCGCAATGGTAAAGTAAGGTGTTCTCTATAAAACATGTACATCTCAGCAATAGACTAGATTAATAGTAAACCACCTCAATAGTATGTCTACATAGGTATCTATAGCTCTCTCATGCATTGCCTCGTTTTTCTCTATAGACCATCTCCAGGTTAGTAGATAGCTTTGTTCTCTCTCTTCATTTAATCTCTTCCAAGTAGGAAAATATGCTGACATGGATCTCTTGTAGAGAGCCTATAGATAACCATTGTGGGTGCCCTAAGAGCACCCGCAATGGTAAAGTAAGGTGTTCTCTATAAAACATGTACATCTCAGCAATAGACAGCACTAAAAAAAAGAAAAAAAATTAATTGCACAGTTTACATTAAAAACGTGAGACGAATATTTTGAGCCTAAGGCCATTCCCAACCCAATGACTAGAATGGTGTCCATATCATTAAATAAGCTGCCACATAGGATCGAAAATGATGTGGCAAATGAATAAATGAAGAAAGAGAAGGAGACATGGTTTCTACACAACATCCAAGACATCATGTGAGATAAGTAGCATTAAATTGAAGTATGAAATAGTGGTGTTTGCATTGGAAGAGTAGTGTATAGTACTAGTTTCTTGATGATGTGGAGTTTATGGAAACTATGTCTAGTGTCATGGGTTGGGAATGACCTAATTAGTCCATGATTAGTCATAAGTGCTAAAGTAACCCACATGTGCTAATAATGGATTAATTATACTTAATAAATTCATCTCGCGGTTTCCAGACAAGTTACGTAATTAGTGTTTTCATTCGTGTCCGAAAACCCCTTCCGATATCCGGTCAAACGTCCGATGTGACACCAAAAAATTGAACTAAATGCTTTAGATTAATTAATGGGGCCTAATATTTCAGTCACAACTTAATGCTTTAGATTATCTTCGTGACGCGACAAGGTTGCAATTGAGAGTACTAGCCACTAATAGTGACATTTCAATTTTAGGATTTGTGCAGCTAAGTAATCCCATGGCATTTCATGCCTCCCTACGCAAACGTGCGTAGTCATTGTTTTTTTTTTCTTATGCCACGTCTTCTTTCATCTTATCGTGCAAGCCTAGTATGGTGGTGTTTGAATCTCCTGAAGATGAAGATAAGAATAAAGATTAAGTGTTTCAAATAAAACGAGGTGATAATAATGTGTAACTAATTGGACTTTAATTATTACAAACTTAAAAAAAAGATTAATTAATCTGATATTTTAGAACAACTTATATATAAAAAGTTTTCGTACGAAACACACCGTTTAGCAGTTTGAAAAATATGCCACGAATATCTAAATTTTCATCCACCTATTACAGAAGAAACTAACGGGACAAACCATACTCGCTCTTTCAGTCCGCTCCTTACATGGCTTTGACTCTAGCAAGTGACCATGTTATGTTGCCTTCTTCCACATTTTCATCAAGTTGCAAAGCCAGTGCCGCCGTCAAGGCCGGTGAGGCGGTGACTAATAGCGTTTGTTAGTTGCTGACTATTTTTTCATACGTCGACAACAATCAACAGAGCAATAGTGGATACATAGCTAGAGATGGAGCTCGAGCAGTTGTCTGATCCACCTGAGAGGTGGGAGTCTATTTGGGCCTATCTTCTAGTTTAGGCCTCACTAGTTGTTCCTGTAGACCTAATAATCTAACAGTTGATGTTTGAGGGACACATTGATCAAGCGACTAAAATATGTTGATGCTGTGGTTCAACATGGACAAACCAACAATATGAATAATTTCTATGCTTAAGTTCGATGATCGGCCTGCTAATAGTTGTAGCCAAAATCGGCTTGAGCTGGCCCAGCTGGGCTAGACTAGTAGTAGTTCGTTGAGCACTTGAGCTCCGATGGAATGGAATGAAGAACACGCACGCACGCGATTCTCGCGGTACGGCCGCGGGGCCCCGGCCCGGCGTCTGGTTCATTCTCTGCGCCGCTGCGCGTGCGCGCAAGGATAGAGAGGCGATGTGTGTGATCGAGCTGAGCAGAGTCGTCGCAGTCTGCATGGTGATAAATTTCTTGTTCCCTTGGTGCGTGCGTGCTGCATCCTGCATGCGGCGGGCGCGGATTCCGGAGTTGGTGCTTCGCTAGCTAGCCAAATCTCCCGTCACCCCTGGCCCAAATCAAGCGGTTCAATTGTCAATTGCCCTGTCGATCAACCCGTCCCCAGGAAGACGTGAGCACCGGTGGTTAACAGTGCAAAGCCGGGGCCAAACGATAGGTGCAGACGTGCAGCGGAGTACTCCCATCTCGGATGTTGTTGTTGTCGCGGCGGTGAGCCGGCGGCAACGCACTGATGTGAGGGTAATTAAAGGCCGAACGGTTCTGTTGCTGGGAGAGGAGAGAGAGAGAGGCCGGGATAGTATAGCACGTCTGGATTCGCGCGAGAGTTCATAACGCTGTGCAGGGCCTGGAACTGCATGTGTGGCGCTTTCGATCGACGATCTAGCTTCGATGGCGTATTGTGCGGGTACGATGGTTTTTGGGGTAGATCATTGCGATGCGACGCGTGTGATGGTGTTGGGTTGCTGTGGGTTCAAGTGAAAAACCTTGTTTGGCCTTATAGCAAGTTGTGTACACCGGCGCCGGAGAGGTGTGGTTTCCCAGACCGCCGGGGCCGGGGTTACTCTGTCCCGGCGGTAAGCACGGTTTACCGCGTGGTAACTGTGAAAAATCGTATGAAACAGTGTAAAATTTATCAAAAATTTAAATTATTTTTTAAATTTATTTGAATTTAAGGAGGTTACCACAATATTTCTATTACCGTTAATTCCGCGGTAAGACCGGTAACCACGGTAACCGCGCGGTTACCGACGGTAATGTAAACCTGGGTGTGTACACTGGTGGACAAACCCTTTTTAATCCCGGTTCACAACCCCCCTATAGTCCCGGTTATGCAACCGGGACTACGAATCCGGGATTAAAAATACCTATTTTTAGTCCCGGTTGAAATAACCGGGACTAAAAAAAGGGATCTTTTATTGGGAGTTCCCAACCGGGACAAATGCTCTTTTTTTTCTTTTTTTTTTGGTTTCCTGCTGCTTGCATGATTTCGAGCCCCACGAATCTCCACAAATCATTCAAACACCATGTATCATTCAAAAAATCCCCAAATACATCAAGCTGCATTTTCTATCCCCAAATACATCACAAATCATTCACAAAATCATCTCCACAAATTCATTCACACATCACATATCACACAGATCAGAAAAATAAATCCACATCGCACAGATCGGGCCGCACAGATCAGAAAAAGAAACCACATCGCACAGATCGACCGCACACATCACATAGATCAGGAAAAAACCACATCGCAGAGATCGGGCGCCGCCGTCCGCCGCCTCGCCGGCCTCCCCCGCCCGGCTGCCTCGGGCTCTGCCACCACTGGGGAGCGTCGCCGCCGCCGCCAGCCGCTGGCGGCCGGTGCCCGCCTGCTGCCGCCTCGGGCTCCGCCGCCCGCCCGAGGAGCTCCCCGCCTCGCCGGCCTCGCCGACCTCGCAAGCCGGCCGCCTCGGCCGCCCGCCGCCGGCCTCACCTACCTCGCAGGCCGCCCGCCTCGCCTGCCTCGCAGGTCGCGGCCTCGGCCGCCTGCGCCGCGGCCTCCAAGCCGCCTGCCCGGCCGCCCGCCGCTCCGCGCCCTCCCTGCCGCCGCGCCGCCGCCCGGCCTCACGTGGTAGGAGGAGGAGGAGGAAGAGAATAGAAGGGAGAGGAATGGGAGAGGAAGAAGGGATGAGGATGGAGAAGGGATAAGGGCTGTTTAATAATGAGAGGGGAGGGGAGAGGAAGGGGGAGACGAGGCGGCCGGGCGAGGCAGTGGCGCGCAGCTCGGTTGATTTTTTAGTCCCGGTTGGTATAAACAACTGGGACTAAAGGGACTAAAAAAGAATTGGAGTCTAACTCGGTCTGATAACTTTTTGAACCGGGACTAAAAAATGATCTTTAGTCCCGGTTGGTGTTACCAACCGGGGCTAAAGATCAAAAAGTTTTTAACCGGGACTAAAAATAATCTTTAGTCCCGGTTCCTATTCGAATCGGGATTATTGTGGATTTTGGCGACCGAGCAAAGATGGTTTCTCCACCAGTGGTATGATCGACGAGCTCACTGAAGAATGGCACATACACAAACAAGTTCAAACCCCCCATGCATGTAAGCTTGTTGTTCTACTGGCCAGTAGGACACATTTCTAGATTCCGTGGAAGTACGTATTATTGTACGCCGCGTAGTGTCTACCGAGTACTAATACCCTGCTAACGGGTTGACCGCCACTTTTGTTGCACCACCCGCTATACTACAGGACTTGCAAAAGTCATATCCCGATTCGTGAAGATCTTCTAGTACTGTACTACTACTGCTCCTGTGGTACGGTGGAGTAGTAACAGAAAAAAAGTTCCCATCGCTGCTACAGCCTACAACCTCCTACAGCTACAGTACAGTAGGAGTACTACGGTACAGCAGCGGCTCCTCTCCCCCGTGCCACGCGCATGCACGCATGACTGCGCCCACAAGCCCACACCCACACACACAGGTCCTCACCCATCTTGTCAATTGTCATCCCCGGGCCGCCGGCTGGCCACACTGTGCGCGCCACTGTACTGTCCGCGGGAAGAGCATGCGTGCAGCCGTACTGGTTGGTTCCCAGCTGCTGCATGCATGCCGTCGTGACGCGAAAAAGGCCTCCTTGTCGCGGGCCGGCCTCCGCGGGCGCGCCCGCGCACGCACGCACGCACGTCCTCCTCTGCCCCCGCGGCCAGACGACGGCACGGCAGGCCGCACAGCGAATCCAGGCGGTGGCGCGGGCAGCAGGCGCTGGCTACTAGTACCACCCGGCACCCGGCCCTGCCCGCCGCGCGCATCCCGACGTTCGCGTACCGTACATGCGCGTTCCGCTGAGCTGCGCTGCCGGTCGTCGTGCCGCCCCCCGCGATTGCTCGATTGGAAAACCTGTGAATCCGGCCACACCGGAGGTCGGGGGGTGATCTCTGTTGTGATCATGTCAGCTGGGTTGCTGATGGTCCAGTTCTTCACACACACATACACAAATAAATAATATTATATACATACAGAATATAATTTTTTTAGTTGTTAAGAAAGTTGATAGAATTATACGAGAGAAGATTATAATTAGATGAGAAATGAAGGTAGGTAGAAAAAATGAATTGTGTGGGGTTGTGATTGATTACGAAGAGAATGTTGGTAAAAAAATTGTTATATTTTTTAATAAATCTTGAAGGTTAAAAGCTGTTATATTTTGGGACAGAGGTTGTACTACTGAATTTGAAGTTCTTCGTCTCTGTCCCGTGTAACCCAGCCGTGGCTGAATATATGCATGCATTGTGTTCTGAAAATCAGACGTGCCAAGGAACACAGACGCTGCCGGGCTCACAGGATCTCCCTGCACCATAGCAGCAAGAATTTGATCTCTCAAATCATGGCAGAGTTTGTTTGGCGCTGGCAGTGCAAAGAAAAACAAATGCGCTGTGCCAAAGTCAGAGTCCATAAATTCCCAAGATATGCATGCATGGACCGTGTAGTTTTTTTTTCCTTTTTCGCATTTTGACCGTGTAGCTCATGCTTGGGTTGCTCTAGCAATTTTGTGCAGGGTGGTGTCCGAACAGGGAAGAGAACAGAGTAGGACAAATAAACTAATCAGGCCCGGCCAGGCCATGGAATAGAAGCTGGTCAGAATAGCTCGTTGGGCAGGGCAGGATGCAGCAGAATGATTGCAGCTGGAGTATCCAGAAGATGTCCCCCTCTGCTCTCAAAAAGGCTCCTTTCTTGTGTGTGCCTCCATCAATGTCCATGCATATGGCTCCAGTGCACTTCATTGGCCAAGATTTCTTCGCTGTAGCTGCTCCCAGCACACACACAGATACACAGAGTGTGTGCGTGTGTGTGTTGTGGGCATGGCAATGGCATGGGTGTGACTGGGTTGGAGTTTACGAGCAAACACAAGACATTCAATTGCCTGCAGCTGCAGCAGGGTTCTAGGGTTTGGAAACCAAGGACCCTTGTCACATGGTCCTGTCCCTCCTATACTGTTCCTATACCACTCCTCTGCCTACGGGTCTCACTCCTGACCCTGCTGGTTGTACCACCATTGCCATACTGCTTGCAGACGTGTACTCCGTCAGGACAAACATACTCCTACATACAGTAGTTACAGTAGCCGTATGTGTGTGTGCGTACAATACTACCAGTACTAGTACATCAGTTACAATTTGTGTGCACGCATGTTATAGTAATAATACTCCCTCCGTCCCATAATATAAGGGATTTTGAGTTTTTACTTGTATTGTTTTGACCACTTTTCTTATTAAAAAATATTGGAATTTTTTTGACTTACTTTTATTATCCAAAGTACTTTAAGCACAACTTTTTATTTTTTATATTTGCACAAATTTTTTAAATAAGACGAGTGATTAAATAATACAAACAAAAACTCAAAATCCCTTATATTATAGGACGGAGGAAGTAGTATATATACTTCTATCCGATTATGGGCTCATTCACTTTACTACCATTCTCAACCTTACCTTTTCTTTTTGTAAAGTTATAAAAAAAAGTAGCTACATTTAGTTTGTTGTCAAATTTTTGTAAGTACATATGAAATCTTGCCCAAATTTTGGCAAACTTACCAAAATTTGGCAATGCTAAAACTTGGTAAGGTTGAAAATGGTAGCAAAGTGAACAAACCCTATATAATTAGAATTAACATAAATAGGAAAAAACCGTTTGCTCGTCCCACTTGTATCCCTATCCATACAGTGTTTGAGAGCCCGACGGACGGAAGCAGATCCTCTGACTTAACTGCACATGCAGTTGAGTCAGATGATCCATTTCCCCGACGGACATATGGTACTGTTTTGCTAGCGTGCAGGGACAACGAGAAATAACTCCGACGCGTCCATTGTATATTTACGTACTCCCTCCATCCCTAAATATTTGACACCGTTAACTTTTTTAAACATGTTTGACAAAAGTTTTTGAATAAGACGAACGGTCAAACATGTTTGAAAAAAATTAACTATGTCAAATATATGGCATGCTGTACAAGTAGTTGCACGTATTTGGGGGTACGTAGCAGTATTGTTCTCCTGCACATTTGTCGTATGCCAGTTGACATGTCTGTCAGGGTTGGTTTGATTTGAGGCCTAAATAGGCCTTAACAAAATTTGACAATGCTAAATTTTGGCAAGTTTTGCATGACTAATTTTGGTAAGGTAAAGTTGTGTTTGGATTGAAGTCAAAATAGTCTAAGTTCACTATTAAAATGGCCTATTTTCTTAGGCATGCCAAAATTTGGCTTCAAACCAAATAGACACTAAACACTATTGAAATTGCCAAATATTGGTAAGTCCAATTTAGGCCTTAAACCAAACCAGCCTTCGGAGACAAATTAAGGAGGATCGTAGCTAGCCAGACACAGCCACAGGCACGGTGTATTGCATGGTGCAGCTTTTCTTTTTGTGGAAAAATAGGGGGGTCGTAGTGCATCATGCCATATTGCCATGCATTGGATGAATTGAAGATGATGGGGACGAAAATGCGTGTTACATGATGCTGCGGCCCTTGTCGTCTCTTGCGATCTTCATAGCTAGAGAATCATAACTCCAAGTCTCCAACGAGTTGTAGCTAGCTGCTAACGATCGAGTGGTACGAACGAAAAAAAAAATGATCCGCCCCCAAAAAATCCAACGTTGCATAATGTGATTAAACAAAAAGGAATTTCAGGAAACATTATTTGACCGAAATTATATCGTATAAAAAAATTCTAGGAGAGGGGTTACAGGAAATGAAAAACTGACATTAACTGCTGGGGGATCCAACTGCTGATCACCTAAGATAGGAAATGGAAAACAGTAGTAGATTGTATTGTGGGCGGACAACTACTGAAAGTCTGTAACTATGAGGCCAGCAGTAAACTAACTCTATGAACAGTAAAATCATACCGTGTGAGGGGAACAATTTTTGGGAGAACTTAATTTGGGCCGTTACATGTGTATAATCGGATGGCAAAGGAAGAGCCTAATGCAACTCTTGTGAAAACGGCACAGTTGAAGCCGAATGTTGTAGAGAGAGCACATGGCCTCGTAGAACTAACGGCCCAGGATCCGGTCCATGTGGGCCATCTACTAGATTGTTGGGCCCTTTGAGCATTAATAGATGGGCTTTGAGTTGTACCAGGTTGGGCTGAAAACATAGCACTCACTCCCCTTCCGTGGGCTACCACAATGCACCCGCAGCTAATTACACGCTCTAATGGGCCAAATGTCCAATGGAGACCATGTCTTGAGCTGGGCCTCATCCAGTCATCCTGCACCATTTCAACCATAGCAAAAAGCCCTACTCACAGAAGCTTTTTGGTTTTCCTTATCTCTCGTGCCTTTGAGGCTTTGAATAGTCCCGATGCATTTGGATTTTCTAGAGTGAATTTGCTGCAGAAAAGAGGTGATTGCTTTGTATAAGATCACAGAGGCTAATAATTTACTATTCTATTCATTCTAGAATATAAGCATCTTTTTGCTATGTACCTAGATATTTCTTCATAATAAATAGCTAGAAGCGATTATATTTTGGAATGGAAAGAATCACCTAAACGTATGCAACGGTGCAAAAAGAATTCCGAGTCAAAGATTCTTCAGATAAACCACCTATATACTTTAATACTAGTATTACTTATTTGTTCAGTTTAGCCTTCGTTTAAAAAAAACTGGAGTTAGCCTATGGTTTAGGAGAATACACTGAAGAAATTAAGGATGAAATTAAGGAGGCAGCAGACTGGGCCAGCTCTTTACGTACTGCAAGGGCATGTTCACCATTCAAGTGAGCAAGACATGCTATTTGGCAGATATGAAATATATGAAGCATATCTTCAGAGAGCTGCTAGTATTATTTTGGTTTCATGATAGAGTAGTGCTTCTACTATCATTGCTCCTGAATGGATGGCAATAAAAAACTGAACAGGCAGAGTACAACTAGGTTGGCTTTGTGATGTTTTATTAATCACCGGATTATTTATTTATTTATTTTACACAAGTGACCTTTTCTTTCCTTTTAATACAATAGACTTATTATTGTTGTGTACTAGTATGGCTCTGCAACGTCGCACAGGACTTGGATCAGACTATGTAACCAGGGCATTTATTTAACGTCAGACATGGCCAGCTTCACTATTGCTTTCCTCTTGATTGTGTGGCGCCCTACGCAATTAGATGGAGATTTTGAATTTATAATGCCATGAAAAGAAATGAAATGCAAATGTTTAGTTGCACAAAAGAGAGGGAAAAGAAAGCCTCAAACAAAAAGAAAAAGAAATGGTTGCCCTGCCTTTGTAGAGAAGTAGATTGCAATGATGAACCCTTGAACTCCAAAGCAAGATTTCAGGTGCCATTCGCATAAACTAAACCGGTTAGAGAGAGATGTTGAGCTCAGCGTAGGGAATCAGTATTATAACCAATGATGGTCCTGCAGCCACACTATCATGGAAGATTAATACTAGATTAATATGAGTGACAGAATTGACGACCTTCAGGTGTTCCATTCAATCGTATCACTCAAGTTTTCCTTTCTTAATTATCCACCCATATAATCTTCGTGTTTGCTCGCCAGATTTGCAGACAGGGCGTGGCAAGCTCTGATAAAACTAATGTGTTTCAGCTCATTAACTGATGAGTTTGTCCAGTTAATGTCTATAGGAAATTAACCATGCGTTTCTGAACCTTTGAACAGCTAGGTCAAACCCTCGGACTAGTAGTAGAGCTCAAGCCATGGAGCAGTTTTTAACATGGACATTTCGTTAGTTATGGGAGTGCGAGCTCTGAATTTTCCTGAAACGGAAGAATCTTGCTGCCTCTATGTCAGAAATTCAGAAAGAGGAAAAATCACAAGTGGCAGGCAGGCGCTTGATCCGATACAATGGCTATGAAAATAAACGGGCAGCCTCAATAATTAGCTTGAGCCATGACTAATTGTATATACTATATAACAACTTCTAACCTCTAACCTGCATTTTAATTCTTCTTTCGAAATAACCTGCATTTCAAATCTTCATATTTGGTAGTCCTAGTAATTTTAAGGGGCGGTATAGAAATTACTAGTACTTTGGACTCGTCTAACCAACCAAACAACACCACCATACTATTTCACTCCTATGAAAATGCGATCTATCTTAGTATAAACACAATATTTTCTTAGATAATGAAATAAACCTGATATCAGGTGCAGATGTTCACATGTTATTTTCATTTAAGCTTCCATATGAAAAAAAAGAAGGAAAAAGATACATTTCTCTTAATTAAAGTAGAACTTTTATGGTCGCAGACAGTGCGACCTTTTTTCCTTTCGATTGGAGTTCAGACCCACCATTTGATTTACTAATTGCCGCGTCTTTAATTAAGCGGTGACAAGAATTGGATAGAAAAATTTATCCAGAGGTGCTCGACATCCACTCCATTTGATTTAACAAACGCTAAGTAGCTAACCTACCTATGTCGCGCCTAACCGTAGCTGCTAATGAAAACACGACCAAACGCAAACGTAGCTAATTAAACTAGCTATAGGTTATCTGAGTAATTAACACAATCAATCAATCAATCTAATGTTGGACATAAATTCCTTGTGAACAAAATGCTAACCACACTTTTTGCATACACTTGATGACTTAATTAAGATTATAATGGTAAATTCAGTTATTGACCACCGTATGACAATGATATTTCCAAAAGAAAATTAGTATCAGGGCCTTTTTAGAATGCAAGATGTTTTTTTTTCTCGATTCAGAATAGAATTAAACTGATTGATGTGAAAGTAACTTTGGCCTGCACTAGAGGAGAGCATTTAGTGAATCAACTGAGTCCTGTATCTAGGAGCCCATCATGCTCATCTGATCCCCAGCAAAAACCTGCAAGATCCTACTCACTTCTGAGCCCCTCCATCCTGACTTTTGCATGCCACTCTGGTCCCTGTTTCACATGTCCCCTTCCAATTCAAGTCCCAAATCCTAATCAATACACCTTGCTAGCACTCATCAGAGTTTACCAATGACAGTCTGGTACTCTGGTATATGAATAGTTTGAATTGCAAATTCCCACTCCCTCACCCTTGAATCCCAGAAAAAAACCACCTCATGTTAGTGTACTAAATTAGTGAAATTCTTGGCCTTTCAAAAAGAAAAAAAAATATCAGTGATGAATTTACTGTGGCGAACCATCCTGTTGCCACTGTTTAATTTTTAATTAGTGACCAATTGTTATATTGTCACAGGAGTCCCTAGTTGTAGCAAACTCATTCGCAACTAATATTTTTTTATTAGTGGGAAACCTTCATATCGTCACGGGATACTACAATTGTGATGAATTTGTAAAATATCATCCATATCTGGTGGCATACTATTTTTTTCATAGAAATTCAAATTAGCGAAAAAAATGTGTTCTCACTATTCATTAATAATTGTTTGGATATGCCATGTACAATTTATCTAAAATCTATTTTTTAAATTTGTATTTCTTCCAAAAATTTTATTCACCGCATATACTAACTATAATAAGTGGCAAAGCAACAAATTTTGGACAGAAACTTTTTTTACAAAGGAATTAAAGAGCAACATAATAATTTATTCTCTATATATTTTCCATACATGTTTTTTTTAAGCACCACACTCACATGTAGAAAATGGAATAAACATGTTTATTATCCGCTCAAGAACAGAATACAGGAGGTTTAGAGGGCTTGTCGGCTGGGAGGCTGGGAGGCCGACCACCGCGCCGAGTCTGCCATTTAATTTCGATGGCAACTAGAGAGGTGGTGAGGACAGAAAATTAATGGGTCTGTTTGGTTCTTACAGCTGTAGCCACAGCCAAAAAATGCTGTACCGAACAAGCCAAATGATTTTCTAAATATAAATTGTCACTGGGTGGCTGACAGGTGGTCTACTATCATATAAATATAAATTGTTCCATAAGCATTTGCATTTAGTAAAGAAAAAATACACGCTTAGATCATTCTATGACCCAGATATTTTGACATTTGTATTACATTTATAAAGTCCATGGGTCCAAAAGATTGTTTTTAGTATCACAAAAAATTAATTTATGCCTCCAAATGGACACAATCGTTAACACGCGCACACCCATTTTCTATGAGCACTCAAATAGCACTAGGTCACAACTCTAGTTTGAGCATCATCGTGATGTCGGCTTTGCTGCTCATCATCTGCATCGGGTTTACTCGCGCACTAAGGTCCTTTTTAGATCCCACCCCAAAATTTTTCACTATGTCACATCGAACGTTTGAACACATGTATGAAGTATTAAACATAGACTAAAAAATAACTAATCGCACAGATTATGACTAATTTGCGAGATAAATCTTTTAAGCCTAATTGCACCATGATTTGATAATGTGGTGCTACAGTAAACATTTGCCAATGACGGATTAATTAGACTTAATAAATTCGACTCGCGATTTACTGACGGATTCTGTAATTATTTTTTTTATTGAACTACGTTTAATACTTTAAATGTGTATCCATAGATCCGAGGTGACACGCGAAACTTTTTACCCTGGATCTAAACACAGCCTAAACCATTAGTAATTAATTAATTGGCCATTATTTTTAATTTACCGTCATTACCTATCCATTAAAATAGTATGCGAGATTAAATTTTTGACACTGGCATGGATGCAAAATTAAATTGGACCCATCGGTCAATCAATGGTTTTTTTATGCTAAAACGTAATGTAACTAGCTTGTATTAATCCAATATGTACACTCGTACTGTTGCTTAAAAAAGTACTATGTAGGAGTACTACTCTTTATACAGTAGCGTTGAACTCCTCCTTATCCTCCTGTCTAGGAGTATTAAAGCCAGCAGCATTTAGAGCGTCCTGGAGGCACCTACAGCAGCAACCTGCATATTCTCGATCTGGATCTAGGCAGCCGCTTGCAAAATTTGGGCGGCAGCTTGAAAATTTCTCCTGAGGATTTTTGGGTTAGCACCAGCCGGTGAGAAGTTCACGGGATGGCCAGGTATGAGTCGTTGAGGTGCAGAGATTTTGTTGGGATATTTTCTGTAGTTTGGGGATTTCTGTGGTTTCTTGAGATATTTGCTCATTCTCATGTTTGTTAGGATAACGCGTGTTCTTCTTCGGAGGGATTGTTTCTGCTACTAGCGGACTAATAGGCAACCAAAACCATGGTGAGGCAAACCGGCCTCCTTCTCCATTGCCGCAGGGTGTTTAGATTGAGAACCATCTTCCTAATTCCCTTCAAAGATTTGGCGTCAAATTATTTCTCCCGCCAAAAACGATGGGTCTATATATACAGCCTCATTTCCCAAACCAATCTTTTCAACATCCGGAGTCAAACAGAAACAGAACCTTGAGGTTTCTACGGTAGGTTTCCCGGAGAGAAGCTGCAAGCGAAGGTAAAGTGCTAAACGATTCAATTCGATCTGGGAATACTATTTGTTAGTCAGCCTTGCGCACAAACACACCACCATGTTTATCCATCACTGCCTCTATTGCTGCAATCGCCGCAAACGATGACACCGCCGCTGCCGATGTCGATCGTGTCCATTTGTTATGTCTTCTTCTCAATTATCATTCTTTCGGTTTAATTTGCTATTCATATCTTTTTCGTCCCCTGCTCTTATTGTCTGGACGCAATAAATATTTCTTTTTTCAATGTTACAGGAAAAATGAGTTCCCGGCTGCGTCAGGGAAATCAACGAGTGGATACTGCAGATCAACCGGCCACACGTCAACGATCTCGTCAAGTGGGGACTGTGGGTGAACAAATGGCCATCGATCATGCCATTGATAGAAGCGAACAAGACATAGGTAAAATTTCTATTAAACACAAGCACTTTGATGCATTAATGCTCAGCAAGCTGTGGCCGCTGGCCAGAGGCGTCACCACCGAGCGGCATTAGCGTCGCAACCAGTAGCCATTACTACTAGGTTTTTTGTAATCTTCTTCTTTGCTTCTTCTTGGGTGTCTTGCTTGCATTGCTTGCCCAAGGCCTGAGAATGCAGGTTTCTTTGCTTGTCTTTTTTTCTTCTTCTTGTTTCTCCTTTTCAATTACAGTGTCAAGGCCAAGTGTACCTTCCAGGCTTCCATGTAGTTGTAATCTTTTCTCTCTCTTTTTTTGGGGTGAGGCATGTAGTTGTAAGCTTAATTATTAAAAATAAATAGGAACTGCACAGTTTATTTATGTAAGGAGTAAGGTGAATGGATGGAGTGCAATTTACTTCATGCACATTTCCTCAATAATTTTGCTGAACATGCTGATGCAGGGAACTCAAATATCAACGATAATCGGGATCATATTCGCCTCGTATGTTGTATCTATATTCGATGATATTCGTTTCGTTTCCATTTTTATAGTCTGGGTTTTTGTATTTGTTTATGATTCCGGTAAATATGAAAACAAATGTGGTAGACCGTAGAACTACTGTTCATTTATATATGAGTCGTTTTCACCCCTAGTTAGAACTATTGGCCACCCCAATTTCCTCTTTTAAAGAGTATATTATTTGTGCAAACAAATTGTGCATGAAAAATCATATATTAACAAACAAGACTTTTGTGATTCAAAGGCACCATATTTTATAGTGTTAATAAGGTAAAAAAAAATAATACTAAAAATAATTGTACCTTATGGTGTGTTCTTAAGGACCGTAAAACCACTTGACAAAATGATTTTGCAAGTATACTCGCTCCATTCTAAAATATAGGAATTTCCAAGTGTTTAGCAAAAATTAAGGTATAGACAAAAGATTATCTTGTAGTCACTTTAGTGGTTAAATTTTAAACTTTGAGTTGACAATATTTTTCTTTCCAAGCATCTCATTGGTTGAAAATGTATATATTTGTGTTCACTGAAATCAGCATCTCTTATGACAATAGTGCACATCATAGTTTTCATGGTGCAAATAGCTAAAGAGGCCATCACCATGCACTATATATATCTCCCTTTCTTTAATGCGCGATCGAGAAGCAGGCCTATGATTGTTATGCACTTGGCTTGAGAAAAATTGCATCCTGAAGAGACCCAAGAGGGAGAGAGAAAGAGAGAGAGAGGAACAAAGAAGCATGGAAAATCCAGGAGGGAATCAAATGCACCGCGGATATTATTATTTCATCTTCTTTTTACCTGAAAGATCCCCTTTGTTAGGTCTTCGCGTGTGTGTAGGAGGGGTATATATGCCCCGGCCGCGGCATGATGATTTGGTGATCGATGAGACCTCGAGCTCGAAATGTTGTTGGGTCAGCAACCACTATAAACAAGAACAGGTCAGCATGGGCAGCCTTTTCTAGCCACCCTATGATCCTTTAACTTGTTATTGCTCATCACTAGCATGCATGGGGGGGCAGGCTCATCCACCCCTGGCCCCCAATGTTGCTTCAAAGGATGTGTCATGTCCTAGAGGAAAATTTTTCACCAGAATATATATACACCTCAGCAAAACAATCTTGTGAGATCCTATATTGCTATCATGCTAGTATGGTTTATCTTTTGCCCCTTGAATGGTGGATGACTCTCTCGATGCACTACTAGAAAAAACATTTTCCCAGGCGGGGGAAATGGGTCTTCCCAGGCGGACGCCGGCTCCGCCTATACCTCACAATCTTCGCAGGCAGGCCGGAGGTCCGCCTAGGAAGACCATTATCGCAGGCGAACTAGAGCTAGAGGCGCCGCCTAGGAAAATAGATTCAGTGCGCCAGAAAAAATGTGATTGATCTGCCTGTGAAAATAGGTACAAAATTTTAAAAAATATGCTACAATAATAATTTGTGATAAATAATTTTCCAAATAATTAATTAATTGATGCATAAAATATATTAGTAACTAAAAAACATTTGATATTAACAAATATACATATATTGCATAAGTGAAAAGTATCGTCAAAATGTTACAATATTTATAACATTGTCACTTCGAATACACTATCTAATTATATTATGGCACCGCGTTGCTCCACTCCCAAGATTCTTGTATTCTTCTCTTGTAGCCAGGATGCTCTCTGGGTCGAAGAACCGTCTTTTGACATGACAGCACTCACGGTGGATGAAGTGACAGAGATCGCGCTGCACATTTGTAATGCCCGTATCGTCAAAGCTTGTTTGATATTCTATTTTAGGCAGCTGCATGCATGAAAGAACCACAATATATATATTAGTGGGTTCTAAATGTGCATTTCTCCAATGCACTTATACGTTGACACTACAGGAGTTCAGACTTCTTGTGTCCAAAAAATGTGACGAAGTTTTATTTCGCCACTATTTATCACAATTGTAGTGACCAAAAAAGTTTTCGCCACTGCGATACCGATCATTAGTGAGAATATGTTAAGTCGCCACAATATATAGCATTAGTGTCAAATCGTTAGTGAGAAATTAATATTTTGCCACTGTCGTTGTATTATTAGTGGGAGAACACGGTGTCAGCACAAGAGGCCTTATCAGTGGCGAATTTATTGTGGCGAACCATCCTGTTGCCACTGTTTAATTTTTAATTAGTGACCAATTGTTATATTGTCACAGGAGTCCCTAGTTGTAGCAAACTCATTCGCAACTAATATTTTTTTATTAGTGGGAAACCTTCATATCGTCACGGGATACTACAATTGTGATGAATTTGTAAAATATCATCCATATCTGGTGGCATACTATTTTTTTCATAGAAATTCAAATTAGCGAAAAAAATGTGTTCTCACTATTCATTAATAATTGTTTGGATATGCCATGTACAATTTATTTAAAAACTATTTTTTAAATTTGTATTTCTTCCAAAAATTTTATTCACCGCATATACTAACTATAATAAGTGGCAAAGCAACAAATTTTGGACAGAAACTTTTTTTACAAAGGAATTAAAGAGCAACATAATAATTTATTCTCCATATATTTTCCATACATGTTTTTTTTAAGCACCACACTCACATGTAGAAAATGGAATAAACATGTTTATTATCCGCTCAAGAACAGAATACAGGAGGTTTAGAGGGCTTGTCGGCTGGGAGGCTGGGAGGCCGACCACCGCGCCGAGTCTGCCATTTAATTTCGATGGCAACTAGAGAGGTGGTGAGGACAGAAAATTAATGGGTCTGTTTGGTTCTTACAGCTGTAGCCACAGCCAAAAAATGCTGTACCGAACAAGCCAAATGATTTTCTAAATATAAATTGTCACTGGGTGGCTGACAGGTGGTCTACTATCATATAAATATAAATTGTTCCATAAGCATTTGCATTTAGTAAAGAAAAAATACACGCTTAGATCATTCTATGACCCAGATATTTTGACATTTGTATTACATTTATAAAGTCCATGGGTCCAAAAGATTGTTTTTAGTATCACAAAAAATTAATTTATGCCTCCAAATGGACACAAAAGTAATTCAACCTCATCCTTTACTTTGATTTACATGCGTTTTCGTTAATTTGGAAATCTTTTTTTTGTTCTGTCAACACTTATTTAATGATAATTTAATTTTAATTGTTGACGCTACTTTTTTGCAAACCAAAAAAATGCATGCTAGCTTTAGAATGACGATTAGATTTTTGCAAACGGACAACAGATTTTTCCAGGCAGTCATCCACCCGCCTGCACTGAGGTATATGAAAATACATGATTTTTACATACGGCTATTGGCCCTACATGCAAAAATCACTTTTGCAGACGACCTCTATATCTTTGTAGGCGCTATATCCACCTACCTGCGACAAAATCTTAGCGAAAAAAAATCTCGCGCCTCCACCCTACTCCTCTGGCCGGATCTGGGAGGGAGAGGGAGGGAGGGCTGTGCCAGCATCACCCTCTCCTCTCCGGTCGGATCTAGGAGGAGAGGGAAGCCATGCCCCACCGCCTACCCAAGGACACGTCGCCACCTCCGCCGAAGAAGATGCGTCGCACCGTCGTCGGCTCCCCTAATCCGTCCAAATCTGGGAGGGAGGGGAGTGCCGCATCCACTGTAGCCTGCGATGGCCACCGCCGGCGGCTCCCCTTCTCCGTTCGATCTAGGAGGGATGGAGAGAGGGACGGAGGGAGTAGTGTGGTGAGGTAGTGAAGGGTGAGGTGAAAGGGAAGGAAGGGGTATAGGGTGAATGAGGACTTAGCCAGCTAGATGCCCGATTTTATGAGGCCAGTTACGTTTTTGCATGTGTATGATTTTACATATCGCCTGCGAAAATCAATTTTTGTAGACGAGCCTCTTAATAGCCACTCCAGACTTAGCTCCAACCATATAGGTTAGTGCCCTTTTATTTTTTTCCATATATGTATCCATAATATCCATACTAAATTCGCATAAATATGAATCTTATTCAGAAATTAAAATATGGACTCATCAACTAGTCAAATTTCAGAAGTGCAAAACCACTAACAAATAATAAATTACCTACTTGCTTCGTCCCAAAAAAGGCAACCCTCCTAGGTTGTCTTTTTTTGGGATGGAGGGAGTAATAGATATAATGCGCTTGACGGCGGCGCGACGCGTATGGAGGCAAGCAACGCAGATATGAGCGGGTGGAGGTAGTGGGCGTGGCTGCTGCTGCGGCGGCGGCTTCTGTTTCTATCGCAGCTCTCCTCTTCCCAGACATTAGAATGCTACATTCTTCTCTTAATCGAGAGGGAGATACATGTAGACCTAGATGGCAGAATTTTTTTCGAGGGCCTATGAATGTTTTATTACTTCATTTTTATTTCATTAGGACCCTGAGAAATTCGAATTTTGCAAGTAATTGAGTTCAGTAGATCCTCGTAAAAAATTATTAAATCTAGAAATATGGTAATATGAAGAAGACGAAATTGTTAGTACGCACAGAACTAGAAGCGTCACATTTAATTGATGGTCAGAGTATTTCTTCTTTTAAAGAGCATGAATACCAACTGTAGCAAGTTCGTTTCAGGCGAAGACGTCAAAACTATAGGGCAAAAGAAAAATAACAACACAGAATGAACGTTGGTATTAACCAGTAATTATACACCAGTCACCGCACACCACGGCATTTGTAGCTAGCAAATGATGTGAGAATTTTTTTTTTAAAAAAGATGAACATAGCGAATTAAAAACTACTCAAGATACATGCTTGCCGTCCAAAGCAACATCTAGATAAAATGTCCCAGAATACACTACAATCAAAAAGAAAAAATGTCATCATCTTGGGTTGGCCATCTAGATATATGGATCATGTCAGTTAGCAGCGTCGCATCGATCCCTTTGCTTTCGGTTAGTGTATGCTGAATCCTCCTCGTATCGATTATGTAATTGTCATGTGCTCAATCAACTAAGGAGCTGCGCCTGCACGACCCTTCACTGCAAGCAAACAACCAACACTATGTTAAAAACATCTCTCGTGCGTTTGCGAACATGGCACACACAAGTTCCAAGCCAAGACTCATACCAGGGCTAACAATCTTTATCCTCTTAGTTATAGCTCTAACACAAGTGACTGCTGATGCTGCTCCTGCCGATTTAGGCAAATCATGTTAGGAAAATAGGATGATAACGCTGCAGCCTGCAGGATATTATTAGTGTTAGCTCTGAACCTTGTGAATTGATATCCTCCGTGGGATCTTCTGCATTGCCTTCATAGGATCTGCTAAAACTGGAACACCCTCTAATCTGTATTCATTCAGATGCACACGACAGAACCACTTAGCATCTGTAGTTTCACCAGGGACATACATCACACGACAACAAAAGGCAGCATTATCACGTACCTTTGAACTTCAGCATTGGTGGGAGGGTTGAGGCAATGAACGCCTTCAGAGTCAAGATCAAGATCAACTAGAAGCTCAGAGAATGAAAAATCGCCATCAAAATGTCTAGGTTTGTGAAGTCGATGTCAAAATCATCTTGCTTCTCCACATCAGAGGAGGTAGAGGCTTCTTCGCAAATCGCTTCATTTGAACATGGCCTATCATCACAAGTACCAAATCCAGCTTCCCTTTGACATGCTCCCTTTTGGATGATTTGTGGGAGCTTGGTTTCAAGGGGGAGCTGACATGGTAACTCCTCTCACAGCATAATATGCAGCACCTTTGAGAGGACTGACGATAAGAGTCTTGGAAGAAACCATTGAGCATTGAGAAGAAGCAACCTCCTGTGGGTATGAGCATTAGCAACCACGGAGGATGATGCCCTTTCTGTTTGATAAGCAACGATGGGATTGCTTTGTTGAGGTGTGCATGGAGAAGAATGGACTTGAGGTTGGAGAGGATTGAATAAGCTTTTTGCAACAGATGAGCCTTGCACAGGGAGCTTAGCCATGGCTGAATGTCGAACTGAACCCATGTTCTGTTCTGAGTTATCAAGCGACAATTGAGAGGCCACAGTTTTACCTGGGATTATTAGATTGGAACGTGGTAAGCAAGCAATATTTGCAATGTTACAGCAGGAATCAGAGAGCCTATTGTTAATTCTTGTCCAAACCTTGTTAAGATGATACTTACCTTTTGGGTGCGAGCTGGCAGTTGGCGCGATGCAGGTTTTCTTGGACTTTGCAGCAGACTTTGTAGTCGCCGCCTTCCTCTTCTTGGCAGGGAACGAGATAGGCGCTGCGGCTGGCGCCTGAGCTGGTGTGGACATGGCGTTGGCCTCTGATGTGTTGGAGTTGTGGACAACAACTGAGGAGGATGTCTGCGTGTAGCGTATGATTGGCGAAGCATACCCAGCACCAGCACCAGCAGGGACTGCTGCAGCAACACAACAAGCATAATACTACTCTATTAGGCAACAATTGGAACGGTATTCTCCTTGCTCCTAGCACTGGCAGATGTCGGGGAGCGCGGCAAGACAAATCGTCGAGCAGGTGGGGTGCAGAGCAAACCTGGAGGTGATGAGGCGGCGAAGAACTGCGTGGGTGAGGAGGGCGCCGGCGCTGGGGAGGAGGATGATGGGGGTAGTATGCCGAGACGAGGTTGTGCATTGCGTGCATTGCAGAGTCGACGGCGAGGCGGGCCTCCTTGAGGGCGACGTAGTCGTGGAGGATGTCGGAGAGGGGGAGGAGGCCCTTGGGGGGACAGGGGCGGCCTTTGTGAAGAGTGGGCGGCGTCGGTTCGGAAGGCGGCGAGGGAGGCGGAGAAGCCGTTGTCGGCGAGGTAGCGCTCGACAAGGAAGGCGACCTGGGCGGGGGTGACCGCCTTCTTCTTGGCCTTGCTGCTGCTGCTGCTGTTGTTGGAGGCGGAGGTGGGGGGAGAGGTGTTCCTGGGCGGCGGCGGCGCCATGTCAGGCAGGCAGATGCAGATCTCCCCTCTTCTCTGCTCCTCTCTCTCTCCTAGAAGCAGATGCGATCTAGGCTACTACTCAGCTCAGGAATGGATTTCACTTCATTTCGTAGATTTCTGCGCGGGATGCAGTTAGCAACAAAGAGGGAGAGTGCGCGCGAATTGAATCAATCGGTGGGTTTTGGCGCGCCTCCTTACCTTATTCGTTTTGCCGCTCGCGCCCTCCCGCGCGCGCGGCGCGGGCCGGGCCTTTGACATTCGCCACGCGGGCCGCGGCCACGGGGGTGCCACTTTTACACTCTAGCCCCTTTAGAAGATATATTCTACAAATGAGCTCTTTTGGCAACAAATCTATAGGAAAAATCTATACAATTTTAAAGAAGGTGGCAGAGAATCTACCATCTCACATGCTCTCATTAAAATTTTACAAATTACCCCTTGCTCTCATTATTATTTTTTATTAGTTTCAGCTAATTGGTTGGAATGGCAGCCCATTACTCTGTTGACATGTGTTTAGCCTTTTGCATCGACCGGCCGAACGGCCAAGTATCTTCCTACCGGTGAGCTATTATATAATTTAAATGAGAAAAAGAACATGAAGATGTGAAACGCAAAGCCATCTAGAATCGAGTGGACCGCACTACTAGGAAAACCATCTTTCGTGATGGCTATTTGGGTTTTCGCTGGCGGAAATCGCAGCTGCCAAAAAGCAAAGGCCAATGAAAATATCGATCTTCGCTAGCAGCCGACAAAGAACGCCCTCCAGCAAAAACATGTCTTCGCTGGCGGTAGCCTTAGGACGGCCGCCAGAGAAGACATGTCTTTGCTGGCGGCGGACATAACACAACCGCCAGCAAAGAAGATATCTCCGCTTGCGGTAGCCTTAGGTCGGCCGTCAGCGAAGATAATTATTTGCTGGCGGCTCACAGTAATTTAGGCCACGTGGCACGCTAGGAAAATGAACTAAGGCTTCTGTGGATGGACACGTGGCCCGACAGCGAAGATATGGAACGTCGTAGTTCTGACGCGTGGCCCACCAGTGAAGATGCAAATTTTTTTTAAAAAATAAAAGCATTATTATATATACTATTTTTTCTTTTGTTTGTGCGCGTATTTCAGAGTCACACGCGAATGATATAACTAATCGAGCTATCGATAGAGTATATTCTCTTTCGCGTATTTTAGAGCCACACATAGAGTATGAAGCAAAATAATATACATATATATAATTCGAAACACCTATATATATGTACATTGACAATTAAATTCGACCAATGACATAACATTTTGTAACATCCTCAAATTTTAAACTAAAATTGCATTGCA
>CM020178.1:39679904-39729794 GCA_009805545.1 Oryza longistaminata
TCAGATCAGATTTTTCAGATGCCCTGATTGATCTCCATGCCCTCGTGTATTGTCAAACGATGTCGGATTATACAAACTCCCAGAGCCGAGCAGAACAAGATTGCTTGGGATACAATTTTGTCAACATTGCATAAGCACTTACGCTTACAGCTTTAATCCCTGAGGCCTTGCCCAAACTTTTCTCAGCAAGGAGATCATTGCGCCAGTTTATGGCTAATAAACTAAGGGATTGTGTGAGGTATGTGTTCACCAAAGTTGATACGGCCCAGATTACATTACACTAAACCCCCCTGCTAATCTAGCCAAAGTGAGCTGTTAATGGAGTAACTTTGTCCTTTTAATCCATCAGCCAGGGTGGACCACACACAATTAAAACATATAGAAAAGGAATCACCAGTGTCACCACAGGAGCATGGAAAAGGAATCTTGCAGTCATCACACAGGCTAATTGCTGTTTAAATAATGTCATTAGCATAAGCTATTGCCCTGAGTCTCATACTAAGTCATAACTTTCTTTTTTTTTTTTTCCTTTTTTTTTCTCAACCCAAAGCTTTGCTGATGCACACAAGTTGTCACACAAATATTTTTCGGCCGTCGATGTCAAAGGGACGGCTAGCTGGGGCCTTGATGCTGCAAAAAGGCATGTCGCCACTGAGCACTAGTAGTTTGGGGGTAGCTGTCCATGCTGGCCCAGGGGGCACCCGGCAGGCATGGCCCACACCATCTCAGGGTTAATGCAGCCATTTTCTCCTAACTGTCAGTGTCTTAATCTCCTTTTGCTTGCCCAATTGCCGTGCTCCAACCACGTTTTTTTTAGGTCTTCTCTGAACCTAACAGTACACTCTCAAGTTGCATGCACACAGGGTCAGCATTAGGGGCTCTGCCAGTACTGCTTGATTTGGGTGCCACCATGGTTCTGCTCATGTGGTTGGTTGGTTTTATCAACACTGATCACTGATCTGTACTAATACTAGCTCTCTGCTCTGAAGTCTTGATCATGTGTTTGTTGCTTGAGGTTAAGCTGAGTTGCGGGCTTGCAACCATATCAGAAGAAGGAGCAACTTGCATGTAGTTCCACATGAGAGCAAAGTGGCTCTTCTTAAGGTGACAGTAGGTTCTAGAGAAATTTTTATGGTTTTTGACAAAGTATTTTGAGGTATCTAAATTTTACACTAATATTTTTTATACCACAAGATACTTAGTATCTAAAGGTAACAAATTTTACCTTATAAAATTTGGCACCTCCCGATACCTTTCAAGAATGAGAAAAATTACCGTAAGTTCTAGCTATAAGAAGTCATACTATGAAGAAAACCCTAATATCATCCTGTAGGTTTTCTAGATAATTATAAAATTATGTGTCTTATTTCTCTGTCGTTAGTCGATCACACAACCGCTTCCATTACGTAGCTCGTCATGTTATTACAAGTTAGAAATGCGGTGATCTCATCCTGAGCAACCTCCAAACCTTAAAATTAATTATTTTAAGGTGATAGTACTACTAGTTTAATTAAGTTATCTTAAATCCAATTCAGATAGTCATATTAGTGGAGTGCTTTAGTGCTTTCAGGAAAATGTTATTCGTACTGGGTTTTTCATCGTCCCCTTGAGATAGAGAGAGACGGTGTAGAGTGCGGCAAGTTGCAATTTTTATCCAAAATCAAGGCAGAACCCATTTGGATTTGATGATGGTTGTTTAGTGCCAAATCATTTGAGGTTAGACAGATTCGGATCGTTTAGGATCCCTCCTAGTTGCAGTCTCTTGCCTTTTTGCCCCAACTTCAATTGTCTCCAGAGCAGGTGTCTCTTGCACATGCTGTTCCCTCCTAAGGACAAACGGTTTTGCAAGTTCCCAATATTAATTCAGGCATCTGGATTTTGTGGTAATAATAAGGGCCTCAATTAATCATGAAGTTACACGCTATCTATATGCAAGTCCTCTTGTGTCGACGCCTTAGCTTATGCAAGTTGGTCACATCGGAGGGTTTAGTGGGGAGAGCGGTTACATTCTTCTCTTTCACCCTCTCTCCCCGAATCCCAAATAGGTGGCTAGAGTGGGGGTTTGGTGTCGGCTGTTAGGGTTAGGTTTTGAGTGACCTCAATTGTATTTTCTTCGTTGGCCTAGCAGCGGCTGATCACGCTTAACGATGGTCGGTTCAATGCTAGTCTTCTCCGGAATATGTGTATTGGTGCTGTCGGTGCGTGGGGTTGTTATTTTTTTCTTCGTTTTCCTGTTTACGACCTCCTATTGGTTGTAATTTTGTATTTTTTTCTGTTTAATCAATATGAACTTTACACTATCTAGTGCGAGTCGTTAAAAAAAATACACGTGCTTTGCCATGCATAAAATTGAATATACATGTGTCAGTATTGTTTGAAATAATTTCGTTCCAGTAGATGACTTTGCATGATTTTATATTTCAAAGATGAAATAAATAATTCCGTTTCCGACTACTTCTAATTCTGGGAAATCTCACATAACCCAAGAAGATAAGGCATATTAGATAGTTATTCTCATTTAGTACATTCCATCAGTTCTCTAAAATCAGATGAGCTAATAATGAAGCGGGAAAATCACCTCAAATGTATTAGTTAGAATGTGAGAACGACAAGTATTTTGATACGAGCAAAAGATTTAAATGCTGTAACGGCAAGTAATACGAAGATGGAATAAATTTCTGGTGCGGTTTCTTCGGGAAGGAAGGAGGAACTGTTCATTATCTTATCAGCTACAGAAATTAATTTAAGGTCGAAAGGCTCAACTGAACCAGAATATGTTGGGGTGTCTCCTGTGCCAATTTGCTCTGTTCTTGTCTGTACGTGCAGCGTACGAGTACATCAGTACATGTTCAAGATAGTACCCCGAAGAGACCATGGGGAACAAATACATAACTCTGATGGCGTCGTCACAGAAAGAAAAAAAAAAACAATCCAACATGGTCGCATTCTCCCAGGTGGTCCAAACCCAACTCCAAACCAAACGCCCAAGCAGAGTCCAACAACCACACTGCCGTAGACGAAGAGAAGCTTGGCCCGGTGGGCTTCGAGGTCCCTGTCAAATGTCCACCTTGTTGGGTCCTCCTCGACGCGATCCGCTACCTGATCGACCACCACCACGCGCGACGCGATGCCGCAACGCGTGCGTGTTTGTGCGCGGCTACGCGCGCGAAGACACGGGAAAGCCAATGCAGCTCGACACGGGTGACGCGGTTGCTACTACTTGCTAGCCGCTAGGCGAGGCTTGATGAGGCGCGCGCCGCGCCCGCGTGCGTGACGGTGAATCGCACGGTGGAAACCGCGTGTGATGGGCCTGTGCTGCTGGCCGCGCCCTGCGCGCGTGTCGGCCCAAAGTTAGGGTCTGTTTTAGTTCGCGAAAAGAAAATTTTATGTGTTACATCAGATGTTTGACTAGATGTCAGAAGGGCTCTTCAGACATGAATAAAAAAATTAATTTCCTAACTCGCCTGGAAACCGCGAGACGAATCCTTTGAGCCTAATTAATCCGTTATTAGCACATACAGATTACTGTAGCACTTATAGCTAATCATGTATTAATTAGGTTCAAAAGATTCATCTCGCGATTTCCCCTCTTACTGTACAATTAGTTCTTTTAATCTATATTTAATGCTACATACATATAAATAACTACTAGTGCTCAGTGGCGACATGCCTTTTTGCAGCATCAAGGCCCCAGCTAGCCGTCCCTTTGACATCGGACGGCCGAAAAATATTTTGGTGACAACTTGTATGCATCAGCAAAGCTTTGGGTTGAGAAAAAAAAGGAAAAAGAAAAAGAAAAAGAAAGTTATGACTTAGTATGAGACTCATGGCAATAGCTTATGTTAATGACATTATTAAACAGCAATTAGCCTGGTGATGACTGCAAGATTCCTTTTCCATGCTCCTGTGGTGACACTGGTGATTCCTTTTCTATATGTTTTAATTGTGTGTGGTCACCCCTGGCTGATGGATTAAAAGGACAAAAGTTACTCCATTAACAGCTCACTTTGGCTAGATTAGCAGGGGGGGTTTAGTGTAATGTAATCTGGGCCGTATCAACTTTGGTGAACACATACCTCACACAATCCCATAGTTTATTAGCCATAAACTGGCGCAATGATCTCCTTGCTGAGAAAAGTTTGGGCAAGGCCTCAGGGATTAAAGCTGTAACGCGTAAGTGCTTATGCAATGTTGACAAAATTTGTATCCCAAGCAATCCTGTTCTGCTCAGCTCTGGGAGTTGTATAATCCGACATCGTTTGACAATACACGTAGGCATGGAGATCAATCAGGGCATCTGAAAAATCTGATCTGATCGTCCATTCGTCCCCTTGAGATAGAGAGAGACGGTGTAGAGTGCGGCAAGTTGCAATTTTTATCCAAAATCAAGGCAGAACCCATTTGGATTTGATGATGGTTGTTTAGTGCCAAATCATTTGAGGTTAGACAGATTCGGATCGTTTAGGATCCCTCCTAGTTGCAGTCTCTTGCCTTTTTGCCCCAACTTCAATTGTCTCCAGAGCAGGTGTCTCTTGCACATGCTGTTCCCTCCTAAGGACAAACGGTTTTGCAAGTTCCCAATATTAATTCAGGCATCTGGATTTTGTGGTAATAATAAGGGCCTCAATTAATCATGCAGTTACACGCTATCTATATGCAAGTCCTCTTGTGTCGACGCCTTAGCTTATGCAAGTTGGTCACATCGGAGGGTTTAGTGGGGAGAGCGGTTACATTCTTCTCTTTCACCCTCTCTCCCCGAATCCCAAATAGGTGGCTAGAGTGGGGGTTTGGTGTCGGCTGTTAGGGTTAGGTTTTGAGTGACCTCAATTGTATTTCCTTCGTTGGCCTAGCAGCGGCTGATCACGCTTAACGATGGTCGGTTCAATGCTAGTCTTCTCCGGAATATGTGTATGGGTGCTGTCGGTGCGTGGGGTTGTTATTTTTTTCTTCGTTTTCCTGTTTACGACCTCCTATTGGTTGTAATTTTGTAATTTTTTCTGTTTTATCAATATGAACTTTACACTATCTAGTGCGAGTCGTTAAAAAAAATACACGTGCTTTGCCATGCATAAAATTGAATATACATGTGTCAGTATTGTTTGAAATAATTTCGTTCCAGTAGATGACTTTGCATGATTTTATATTTCAAAGATGAAATAAATAATTCCGTTTCCGACTACTTCTAATTCTGGGAAATCTCACATAACCCAAGAAGATAAGGCATATTAGATAGTTATTCTCATTTAGTACATTCCATCAGTTCTCTAAAATCAGATGAGCTAATAATGAAGCGGGAAAATCACCTCAAATGTATTAGTTAGAATGTGAGAACGACAAGTATTTTGATACGAGCAAAAGATTTAAATGCTGTAACGGCAAGTAATACGAAGATGGAATAAATTTCTGGTGCGGTTTCTTCGGGAAGGAAGGAGGAACTGTTCATTATCTTATCAGCTACAGAAATTAATTTAAGGTCGAAAGGCTCAACTGAACCAGAATATGTTGGGGTGTCTCCTGTGCCAATTTGCTCTGTTCTTGTCTGTACGTGCAGCGTACGAGTACATCAGTACATGTTCAAGATAGGTACCCCGAAGAGACCATGGGGAACAAATACATAACTCGGTGTCGTCACAGAAAGAAAAATAATAATAATCCAACATGGTCGCATTCTCCCAGGTGGTCCAAACCCAACTCCAAACCAAACGCCCAAGCAGAGTCCAACAACCACACTGCCGTAGACGAAGAGAAGCTTGGCCCGGTGGGCTTCGAGGTCCCTGTCAAATGTCCACCGCTTGTTGGGGAATATTTTTTGAATATAAACACATGCAGCTCCAAAATTTCAGATGTGAGCACGTAATGTTTGAATTTCTATTTCTAAACAGCATGCTCGTTAGACCATGTCAAATCCGGTTGAGCTGATGCCCAACGAAATAAATAGGATGTATTTAACTAAATGTCCATGTAATTAATGGGCCTTTTGGCCTTCTCCTGCCTTGTTTCTAGCCGTAACGTACACTACTAGCAGCCCCAGTAGCATACTCCCCGCGTCCCATAAAAAATAAATTTAAGATCGAATGTGACATATCCTATAAATTTAGACAGATGTATGTACAGATTAGTAGTATTAAGACGTGTCACATCCGGTACTAGATTGGTTTTTTATGTAACGGAGAGAGTAAATCTCTTTTTTATCAGCCAATCGAAGTTGTTTAATATTTTTTTTTTGCTTACTATGAACATATTACACTAAGCAGATGGATTAGATTTGGAGCTCGCCGGTCACTGCCTATGCAGATCTAATTTCCAACATAAAAAACAACATCTAAACTTATGGAGAATTGTTTGTTGGATTAGTAAAGAGAAGGGCGATGGAGGTGAAGAAAAATTGAGGCTAACGGCAGCACAGCGGTCGGCAGATTTGCCCTATTTTGCTTGCCTCCCGTAATGGTTCATCCATCTATCATCCTTAATCCTTGATCATAGTTTGTCTAACAGTGGGCTGTTGGGCTGTACATCAATTCACAGGCCCATTAGTTTGTTGGACTAGCAGTTGGATGGAAATACTAGTGTACACGTGAGCATCTTGTCTACATATTTAAATTCTGAATTTGCGTGCTCACATCTGAAAATTTGGGGCTGCATGTGTTTAGATGCAAAAAAATCGGGTGTTGGGAGCTATGTGACACGTGTTGCTACAAACTTTAGATAAAGTGTACCCTTCAGATATGTTGTGTTTGAACTTTGAATGCCCAGGCCAACTTGTCTACCAGTTATTCTGCTATGACCAAATCATGGACAAAACTATATGGTGGGCCATTTGGACTGACCTGTAATGTCCTCACATGTCCTCTGAAATTTAAGACGTGGAAGATCAACCTAGGAAGCTTGGTCCGTCATCCTAACTTGCACTGTCAGGTCAGCAGACAAGCCTCGTGATTTCGATAACAATCTCACAGAATGTTGACATAGCTTACTGCAAGGTGCAATTGGACTATGAGAGAGACAATTCAGTGGCTTGGTTTGTGATCTACATCTCTCCAAATATTTGGAAGGAGAAGAATACAATATTATTTCATGACCAAAATTCTATCTCCAAAAGAAGTTTTCTTCAATAATAAGGGGGATTTTTTTAGATAAAGATAAAGCAGACAAAGAACTTCTGTAAACTAGCCCTTCTTTCCTGCTCTCCATTTCGCCAAAAAAATAATTCAGTCAACTTGAAATGAAAACACGAGTTTATTTAAGTTTCAGCATTGATGTTTCAATAAATTTCTAACATTTTTACACACAGTAGCATGACTCTTTTTTTTTGTATCTTCTTGAAAACGAACTGATTGAAGCTCCTCTAGTCATGTTGCCCTACCATCAGGTCTTCATTTATTCACCCCTATCATATGAAATTGTCCCTTCTTTTCCTTTGCTAAAATCATTTATGGTTTTAGTGCAATAATGGCAAAAATTTTCTACCTTTAGGTTTCCAGCAAGAGTTTCGGGGTTCACCGAAATACATGTTCAAGGAGATACTAAATTTTGCAAAGCTGGGGAACAACCTTTAGGTATCTATGTAATTACTTTATGAATTCCTTGTAAGTAGTTACTCAAATATCAAAATCAATAGGCAGAGGTTTCTTTTCAATCCTATTTGAATCAACGATGTCCAAACTGTTTATATGTGCATATGTGCTTGTACCAGTACTCTTTTGCTTATCCATTATTTTGAGGGCGCAGCGTCTGACGCGCGTTATGGTTCGGATACTGTGATTCTTGGATAGATTTCTTTCCAGCTTGATTGGCCCAGTGTCCATTCATGAATTGTCCTGCTGCGTTTCTGAATTATGGATATATGATTGCTCCTGGCTCGATCGGAGGCCAAACAATAGAGAGATAAAGTTCCATTAGGATTGGACTTTTATGCACGAAAAGTTCCTACCCTGGGGCCAGGGAAAATGAATGAAAGCCGCTACTACTATTTCTGCTGAATCGCTGAATGGATCAGTAATTCATTTTTTTCTAGTTATTTTCGACCTTTGGAGGTGCAAAATCCAAAAGATGCCCGAACCAGATCCTGGGCCAGTGGGCCATTTGGTACGGATTTGTGGCACTGCATTATGCCAGGCCGGCCCATCAAAATAACAAGGAGGCATTCTCGTTTCTTTATAGGGAAAACAGAGCGCCTCCTCATCACCATGAACCTGGGAATTATAGACTCACAAATGGCTCAACCATGGGCAGTAGAAATGCATGGGTTCTCATGATCATCTTTTAGGAGGAACCACGAAATCTGCAAGTTTGTGACAAAGAGAGTCGAACTAAGACATACCTACACACCTACATGCTCTCCCATAGAGTTAAATAGCTGGAGGTTTCCACCATTACATGGCCCCGAACAAAAGCCATCACATAACATTTCCTTTCCAGTTTTGAGGCAAAATATGAGGTTCAGATGACCCTATCTGAGACGGTTTGATGGTTCAGCACGACTTCAGCTATGCAGTTTGATCCCACAAAAAGTTCCTGCAGTTCTTCGCCCTACTTCGAATTCTCTATCGACCTAGATGCTATCCAGCCAGTTGCCAATGCTCTCCTGTGATCCAAACTGCAAATCCTGTCACAACACAGAAAAAACGAGGCAGGATCAGAATTGGCAGACATATGGGCACCAAGAGAGAGCGACGCGGGATAAACTTACAGCAAGCTGAAAATCTGGAGGTGTTCCAAGGTCTACATTGTAGAGATCAGGTAGTCCATACACCGCATTCAGGTTCCTGTCAAGAATCTCATTCCCGCCTTGGGACAGAATTGGGCGGTCAGAAGGAAGCAATGTTTCATGATAGAAGGAATCCAGAACTTCATGACAGCGCAGGGATTCATCCAAGTTAGGACAGGCCTGAACTGCTTCCCTCGCGGCCTGGGTTTCTCCAGCGCACCACGCAGGATTCCCAGCATCATCCTTCAGGCTAACAATAGGTATGTTAGACTCCTCTTCGTCCTATAATAATTCGCAAATCAAAGAACAAAATTAATATTTTCAAATGGTGAACAAATACAGCAAAACAAATTATCATCGATGCTTAGATATATGTCATTTTTCATCATCTCTCAAAAGGGAAGCATACAACTTTCCAGAATGTTGAGAGTAGTGGTTTGATACTCCATTGAAAAGAATAATATACAAAACTAAAATATCCTAAGGATTACAGTTATAGTTTGAGTTATTTTTAGTGATCGGTTGAGTGCAGATCTGAAACCAGATTATGAAATGTTTCCTGCTTCAGTGGTTACCCAAATTCTGACCAAATTGGCTTTCAATTCCTCATTTGCATCAATGATAACAGAAGTAATGTGCATTACCTGGTCCTCCAAGATGGGATCGTAATTTTCTGTTTCACATGGACTGTTTTTTAAGCGACGTGGCTGTGGGATGTTTGTCTTTGGAGTTTTTGGACCAACCCTTGCAGCAAATGCATCAGATTCTTCATCAGCATTTCCTGTTTCAGACTTGTCTATCTGTTTTCCATGCAACTGGTAGGAGATTTTGGAGACAACAAGCTCCCCATCCTTTTCATCTTCTTCTGCCCCAAGATGGTACTGATGCATCTTCCAGTTAGCCTTATCAGGTTTGGCACCTCTTTGTGAACTCTTGTACAGAACCATTATTTTCTTCCAACCTTTTGTAACCCCCTTTTCAACTATGGCTTTGGATTTCCCTGTCTTGTGCCATCTCACATGTTCAACAGAAACAACATGATCGCAGTTACTGATCTTTCGACGCTTGCGCTGACCACAACCATATGCATTTGAAACTCTATGGAAGAAATGACCACTGGTTCCATCTTTCTTCATACCTGTTGGCCAAAAATAAGAATTTGGTAAATAACATGGATAAACCAATAACTTCGAAAACAGCCATATGCCATCACAAGACATTAAATCCATACCAGGAAGATTTTCCGGATGTGAATAGCATATCCCTTCATCATTATCTATAGTCGGAATAAATTCATCAATGAACGCATGTGGCTTTGAACCCCCCAGGCCAATCTTTTGTTCCAAATGTTCAAGCAATTCCAAATCAGATGGATCAAACTTGACACCAGCAGGCAGCCCAGGCCACTGTATAGCAACCTGCATAGAATGAAATGCAGCAAAATATTGATTAGAACACATAACTTCTATTCAATGTGAGCTGAAAGCTAAAGTTACACTTCAACTGCTTTTACACATGCAGAGATTCTGTGATTAAATTCTGGGATGCATTATATTCCAAAGCCCAATATCAATTCCAAAGCCCAATGTCATTAGGCTCTGAAACTGAGCAAATGATGCCTATTTCTGCCATTAAGATAACCCAATCAGCTCATACCTCCTTTCTCATCAGCAATAACCTACCTTTTTGCAACTATTGGTAACAAATAACAATCAACAGATTAATCATGTACCAGAAACAGGTTTCGAAAATGGGATACCCCAAAATTTAGAGGAATCTAATCCGGTCAACATGGCTGTAAGCTTGCATTTTGAAGACAAAATCATTTATGTACCGGAAGCAAAAGCTGCAGTGCCACCCTGAGTCGGCCAGAAGGTCATCTGTTTGCCGGAAATGCGCATACCTCGTCTTTCCAGCCCGGTATCTGTGTATTGAAGCCCTCCAACTCTTGTCGTCAAGGAGAAACTGAAATGAGTAAAGATAGTTCCTGAGCTGGAGATGAAGCACTTCAGGAGTGTCATCACACCACCTCAAGAGGTTGATTGTATGGCCACTCGGGATCTCATCAACATCAGACATGATCAAAAGGTCATCATCTGTGATCCCGGCAATTTTAATAAGCTGGTCAAGAGCAACCCTCTGATATGACTCCTCGACAAATGGGTTCTCCCCCTTCACAAACCTTCCACCTATCATACCATAGGTCAACCGTGATTCAGCAAACTCAAAACGTTGACGGTTTTCCTTGAAGTGGAGATCCTTTTTCAGGCCAGTGAAGGTTGAGTTGGACTCGAGCAGCACAAATTCTGACACATATGGGCTAAGCTCATGCCAACGGATATCAAGAATGTCAAGCTCATTGCTGAAAAGCACAGCATCAAAAACACGGCGTGGAGTTTCCCTGACTTTCCATCCATGCAACTTGCATAGGTTTGCCATCGAGACATTTTCATGATAGTAGTGAGGAAGCACATTGAAGGGTTTTGGCGGTTTTTCCCAGATCGGTCGAAGAAAGTAAGTCACCTTCTGGCCATGAACAAATATAATGAATATTAGAGCTGGCACACCAATCAAGAGGATCAGAAGTGCCCTCAAATCAAACCCCCGAAGCGCACACTTCAACCTTGACATGCTCAGAATTGCCTTTGAACCATGCTGCAAATGAATTTCAGAAAACAAGTGAGAAATCAGGCTGTCAACTGAAACCAAAAGAAACCCATCTTCTTCACATAATTATTTCAACACCAATCAACTGCACAAAACACAAATGAAAATTCAACAGCATTGGTTCTACCAAACCAGAGGATCAGGTTATCAGTACAAATTGCCAAAAATTCTAAGTTGTAACATCCACCGTGAATCTAGTAGCAGCAATAACCAAAGGATAGTATTTTTTTTTTATTTAACAACAACGTTACAACTACAGGATCATAGACAGTAGAATGTGTGCATATTCCCGGTTAAAAACTCAATGTTCATATCCATGATAAGCTAATGCATATCCACCCAAAAAGGAAATCAGCTGATTGTTTATGTTCCATGAAATTGTTTTCTTTGGCGGCATGAATAATCCCTCGGGAATTTTGCAAAAAGAAAAAGGCAGATACTTGTAACATCCTTATACAAAGGAAAAGAAAAGAAAGATTCCAGGATTAGGCTGGACAACCAATTCGGCCAGCTCGCGAGATTCTACCGGCGCCAGAAGCATCCAAGCTTGGCACTTCACCTAATCCCATCTCCAGCACGCACAAATAGCCCCAACAAATAGAAGAATAAAAGATTCTACGGAAGCAATCAGCAAGCACTTATGAATTACTACGATTACAGACTCGGCAAATCCCAGCGCAAAAACCAATCCAAAATCGAAGCAGCAAGCAAGCAAGCAGTTCTGCATACTTTTATTCGATTCGATCCAAACGCAATAAAATAGCCAAAATCGAAGCATCATCAAGCAAGCAGTTATCCATACTTCTATTCGATCCAAACGCAATAAAAAAAGCCGAAAAAAAAAAAGCAAGGCACCAAGAAGAACGAGGGGTGCTTGGGCTTTTTCCGTGGACCGAGCAATCCAGCGCGAAAATCCCAACGCGGCGGGAGAGAAAGGGACAGATCTGGGTGGGACGAGAGAGGAAAAAAAAAATCTAACCTCGCTGCCGCCGCAGACGCCCCCGCAGATGCCGCCGTCGTTCTTCTTGCAGTTGTAGTAGCCCGCCGCCTCCATCGCGTCGGCAAACGCGCGGAGCAGCAAAGGTGCGGACGCGCTGCTCGCCGCCAATGGCGACGCGTGCGTGTGCCCGCCGATCGCCCGGCCTAGCCCGGAACACCACCAACTCCGCCGGCGATCGCCAAGCAGTTCACGCGTCCCCCCGCCCTCCGACCCCGGAGATAGCACTACTCTTCTCGCCGCCGCGTGCGCCGGCGAGGGGTGTCGGGATTACGGCGGTGAGGGGGGGTGGGAAACGGAGAAGGGGAGGGGGAAGGTTGACGTGGTGGTGGGAGGAGAGGAGGAGATCATGGGAGGGGAGGGGAGGGTAATTATAGCCGTTTGCGCGTGGGCGCGTGGCATCTGGCGGTGGCCGTCGCGGTGACGAGGAGAGGAGAGGAAGAGGAGAGGAGCCGGGTCGCCTGTTTGTCTCGTGCTATCTCGTCACGATTTAAAGGGCTTCAATTCTGGGTCCGTGTTTTGTCTTCTCCTTTTAAAATTAAAAATTATTCGGATTACGATTTTGGAAGGGAAAAAAAAAGGGCCTACTCGTACAATATTTTTTTTAAAAAAAGAATCTTGTAAAGGTTCATGTGGCGTATTGGTATTGGGTCTATATTTTTCATCTCGGATTGGGATTTGGGAAGCCTTTTCAACAACGGATTGAAGTATAATTTATTAAGTATTATAAAATGAATAAAAAATGGATTACTAACATGTTTTTCTTTGTAAAGCACCTTTTGTTTATATTTTTTTTCTCAGGAAAAAACACACTGTTTAGCTGTTCGGGATGCGGGTGTGTTAGAAACGAGCGAGTAGAAGTTAGAAAAGTGTAGTATGGAACACCCTAACTCTCAAATCAGGCAGTTGAGAATTTAGTCTGTGGAATTATGAAATAAATTATGGACTGTTCAGATTGTAACTAAAATAAATCTTACCAAATTTTGACAATGTCAAAACTGTGTCAATTTGGCAATTTTTCCAAGTTTTTTAGGATTTCTTATGTATTTATCAAAGTTTGGTAAAAAAACTAAATATATGCACATCTTTGATAACTTTACCAAAAATTGGTATGGTTTGAAATGGCATCAATCTGAACAATCCGTTAGTGTATGTAGCTGCTCTTATTTAAATTAACCTGACTATGATATTAAACGAGCAAATTAGAATTTATTTGAGGGTATGTGAATTAGTACTTTTTACATGTACAGCCAAGGACAAGATCAGGAAAACACGGACGGTATAAAAAGCAACACTATTTGTTTTCTTCTAGTTTTGATGACTCTTTTAACTTTTATTTGTGATTATAGGGAAGGTGAATAATGGTTACGATTGGTTGAGAGGAGGGGTATGTAAAAAATAGTTTTGTTTAGGATAAAATTGTTGCGCTAGAAACCAAACGTGAATTTCTACCCATATCTGTGTGTAACTATTTCCCATATTTTTATTATATGAAAGACATGTGCATGCATATCACTATATATGCACATCACACACACACACTCCGTAAATGTGTCCTTAACACACCCTCAAATTAAAATGCACATGGCAACGACAAATTCCTAACCTTCAATTAATTTCCCTTTTATCTCTCTCTCATTATACGATAGGTAAATCGATTTTCCAGTGCCAAATGTGTATGTTTGGCACGCTGTTAGTTTGAAACTAAGTCGAAACAAATACACGCTTTTTTCTCTCACGCTTTCTCAAATATCTTTGGCACGAAGGAAAAAAAAAAAGCCTGTCCTGGTTGGATTCGAATATTTTTTGCATGGATGATAATGACGAGGATCTAGGATGTAATAACAAATCAGGCATCTCGGCGAGATGCTTCCTATATGCTGATCCATGTACTTAGTGCCCTGCACTTTTTTTTCTCTCTCTCCATTCATTCTTTTCATGACATGGAAGTATGTTAGACTTGGGCTAAATCATGGCAGACCATGTGCAAATTGCCAACTAGCGTGTGGCCTTTTCTCCATATTAATAACATATGCTATCTGGTTTGAATGAGATAAAGTAATCCCAAACGTTAAAAGCAGCTGAGCATGTTAAGGTGTACTAGTAAGATATATAAAGTATTGACAATCTAGTAAATTTTCTTGCAAAGAGAGAGAAGGTTATGAACCGATAAGAAAAACATAAATTTAGTACGTCCTCCCTCCATTCTTTTTTCCATACGAAGTTGGTTAGTTCAAATTCAAGTAACCAATGTTACATAAGAAGAAAAAAAAAAGAGGGAGCATATAACAAAAATACTGCAACAATGTGACCAATTCTCATCGAGGAAATAAGCGCACACACATAATAATTTTATTACCTGATAATGAAAAGAAAATCAACATAGTACTCACATAAGCTAACAGAACGGCCATCTCGAAGAAATAATATTAGATACTTCCTCCGGTTTTCAAAAGATTTTGCCGTTAACTTTTTAAAAATATGTTCGATCATTTATCTTATTCAAAAGCTATACAAATATGTAAAAAATATTAGTCATGTGAAAGTTATTACCTTTAGAGATAAACTAAACCACTACATAAATAAATGATAATTATTATGTTTTAATAAGACAAGTGTGTACTTATAATCCCATAACTGATTAAGAAAACCATTCCAACTGAATCATATCATTGAGAAACACAGCAGAATTGAACAAGTCATTGCAGCGAGTGACGAGTCGGTCAGCGGAGCATGCAGCAAACACTCGAAACAATCAGATTCTGACTGCGCGGCGCGGTTCCTGTGTCCTGTCGTCTCTTCTTCTTTCCCTGAAAACGGAACCCGTCAACACTACATCGCTGCTTCTCCTTTTCGTGGATCGATAAGCAGCATATGCTGTCTTTTTCTTTTCTTCTTCGTTCGAGCCAAAGCCCAAATTAAGGACAAATTATCAAAGTGCAGAGTTTGTATAGTGGAAAACAGAGTCATGTGCCGCGTTGTGTTTTCTTTTTTTTTTTTTCTTATTTTTCCTTGTATTGACTGCTCGTCGATACTACGTACTTCTCCTTGGTGGAGCTTGAGCTAAACTGTACTATACCACGGTACAGCTCACATGTGTAATGGTTTTTGAGTTTCTCGTAATGTATAATTCTACGGTCATCGCGAAGTCATGTTTGATATATCTGCTTTTGAGAATTTCTTGAGTAAAGTATAAGTTGTGCCAAACGACAGAATGATGCAGTAACTGTCGAGTATTTTCTACGTAAAAAAACTCAACCTAGCAGGAGTCTATAACGAATCTAGATGTGACCCTAGTTTTTTGAAATGGAGTGAGTAGGTTTTTAAGAATTAACTAAAGCAGATACTACTCCACTAGATTTTTCTATAAAGTATATTCTACACAGCCCTACCTATATATAAGATGGCTGCAGCAAATCGCACACACGACATCAAAAATATATATGACAGGAGAAATTATTCCTTAATCCCTCCAACCTAAAATATAAAACTCAAAATCGGATAAAACATTTTATAGGAGCCTGTTTAGATTATAGTACTATAAAATATCGTATCATCTCTAACCAAAGGAGCTAGCCGTTGCCTCCGGATCCAGATAATCTGCACTAAGGCAGAGAGCTCATACGCTAACAATATTCTGAGTCTACTACAGTAACTGCAAATGGTACTGTAGCAAAACTCCTGTAGTAACAGTGAGCCCTTAGATTTAATATTGAGCATCTCCTGTACTTAGGGCATTCCCAACCCAATGACTATGATGGTGTCCATAGCATTAAATAAGTTGCCACCTAGGACAAAAAATGATGTGGCAAGTGAATAAATAAGGAAAGAGAAGGAAACCATGTCTTGCATGAGACATGGTTTCTACACAACATCCAAGACATCATGTGAGATAAGTAGCATTAAATTGAAGTATGGAATAGTGGTGTTTGCATTAGAAGAGTAGTGTCTAGTACTAGTTTCTTGATGATGTGGAGTTTATGAAAACCATGTCTAGTGTTATGGGTTGGGACTGCCCTTAGCAGGCTACGATAGCGATGTAATCTGAACCATTAGATTACTGTTCCTTATCTGTGTTAGTACCTCTAATGGAGACGATTTGAATTCCACCCACATGGGCATGTACCCCGGGCCACATGGAGTATTATGTGGGTATTGGCAAGTGCCCAAGCACATTGCATTTTGATTCGGCGAGTGACAGCTTGAGTGTTTATTACTTTCCTCCGTCTAAAAAATCTAAATTAAATGTGACACAATATAGCATAACGACCTGTCCAAATTCGTTATGAATCCGAACAGACTCCTGTCCAGATTCGTTATATTAGGATATGTCATATTTAATTATAGGTTTGTTTTTGGGACGAAAGAAGTATGATTTACATGCAAAAGGTTTTGAGCCGTTGCTGGGGTCACCGTGATTTCGTCGTCATTGAATGATGGGTACTTAGACGTAGCCATGTGGATAATTTAAGAGTGCATTTTGCAGCAGGATTCAACTTATATGTCTATTTCCGTACGTGGATGCGACCTAAGATATGGTTTAATTAGTTTGATGTCGTAACAATGAAATTCGGTGGTATCAAAGCCGGGACAAGTTTTTGCGATTATGAAATTCGTTATAGTCTTGGTACAGTTAGAAAAAAAGATTGTTTTTTTTTCTTACCAGCCCTAGCGCACTCGATAGGAATTACCAAAATATAAATAAAAATAAAAAATCATACCAGTGCATTCTATGGAAGCCCGGAAGAACTATTAAAAACAAGCTTGCGTTGCTGTTCTTGACTTGGACCAGGCAAGTCGTAGCCTTTTGACGTTTGGTAACGCCGCTGTCTAAGACGACTTATAAAAAAAATTAACATCAGTCGATGCATCGCCATTGGGATGTGCAGACTCGATCAACACGTACGGGCAGTATCTAATTAAGCGCGTCATTTTCTGCCGTTCGCAGATACTTATACCGTCTACCGGCCCGGTTGCACTGCCAAAACCGGCGGCAGTACAAAACCCTGCATTTTCTGTAATATTGTTCCGTCTCTCTCATCGTTCTTGATAGTAAAAAAAAAAAATAATCTAAGTTAAGATGTGATACATCTTAATATTATGGATCTGAACAGAATGTCTAGATTTATACTATTACGATGTCACACTCCGTTTTAAGTTTGTTTATTTTGGAACGGAGGAGATAAATTCCAATGAAATGTACACGTTGTTTTGTCTGAATATATCAGAGAAATGAGTTCTTAGCAAGCTTTCTTTTTTAAAGCACAGTCCCAGTGCAAATTCTGAACATGAACTCTGAATCTCTGATAATGCCGCTGTTGTCTTGAGCCAGAATAATTAAGCTAAGAAGATAAGACAAATACGGTATTTAAGGCTTAATGTCACTGAAATCTACTCCCTTCGTCCATTGGTCCATATTGTACATGAATCTGTCTCGCTGTCATGAGTTCTTAATAAATGCTAAAAAAACGCATGTTGTTTGTCTGAAACTCTGAATATATCAGAGGAATGAGTTCTTAACAATCATGCTATTTTTCAGTGCATTCGTTGTGAAAAATCTGAACATCTCTGATGTTTTCTTGAGCTAGAAAGATACAGTTTTGGTTCTGGCTCTTGACCGGTAGGTACTGCGAGCTTGAAAAGTCGGAGGCCATATCCAGATATATATGCCATTTGTCGCACAGATTTGAAGAGTATTTTGTTCCGTTGCTTCTACCTCAGCCGTTAATCTTATGTAGAAAGATAAAGCCAGAGAGAAACAGAAGCTACAAAGATAAGTTGTGTGCGTACAGCTTACCAAAGCAACAATACAAGGAGCAACAAGAGGAAAGCACAAGAGAAATCTGTGGACTCTGAACTTCCTGTACTTTTCTGAAGAGATAGTGGACTCTGAACTTCCTTGAAACTGCTTGATGGCCTGTAGGCTTATAGTTAGCCTGAGGATCGGTGGATGTTCAGAAATACAGAATAATCAGAGAGGTAACTAGCACTAGTATAATTCAACTAGGGCATCTCTTAGGCAGTGCTTATGTCCAGGAAATTATATATCATGGAACATTAAGAGATTATTGCTGCAGAGTTTTTTTTGTGCCAAATTGGAAAAGGAGTAGAATATGTAAACATATGCCTGCCAGCGCCAAAGATGACTTGGAAGCAAGTCAATGAGGCTTACTCATGCATAGCTTCAACAAGTTCAACAAGAGAGATACTCCAAATTCTTGGCATTTTGGCACAATTGGCCGTTGGCTGCTGGGCTTCAGAAAGCAATCCCAGTGTCATGTCCAAACTCCAAATTCTCCATCATAAACCTCCAAATTTCCAAATCTAGTCAAAATTCTCCGGTTGTACTGCCAAACCGACAGCAGTACAAGCCTGCATTTTCTGTCATGCTGATGTCGTAGGACTAGTCATACTGTACATGAAGTCTGCTTCTCTGTCATCATTGCATCGTACAATCCAGTGACATGTATACGTTGTTTGTCTGAATGACTATTCAGAGAAATCTCGAGACAACGGTTATACAACTGTTTACTAATTTTGGATGGAGATTCACAAACAGAATTCAATAATCGTGTACTCCTTATCTTTGGTTGGTAGTTTTTAGTTTGCTTTTTCTTCACAGTTGGTGTCCTCTTTTTTTTTTTTGTGAACCTTTTTATTTTTGAGTGTTACGCTGTAATAATTGGCTGTAGCTCGTTGAGTAAAGGCCGGGATATTCTATTCCATTATCTAAAAAAAAGTCATCAGAGAAATGAGTTATTATAGCAAGCTTTTCTTTTCTTTTAGTATAGTCCCTGTGGAAATTCTGAACAAGAACTCTGAATCTCTGACAATGGTGGTCTTGAACCAGAATAATTAAGGTCAGAAGATAAGACAAATATGGTATTCAAGGCTTTATCTGTACATTTTGGACATGGCTCTTGACTGGCTCTGCGAGCTTGAAAAGTCGGAGCCATATCCAGATATGCCATTTGTCGCAGAGCTGGAGAGTACTTTGTTCCGTTGCTTCGAATTCACCCGTTAATCTTCTGTAGATAGATGAAGCCAGAGAGAGACAGAAGCTACACAAGTTCTGCGAAGCTAATTAAAAGCCGTTGTGAGGTATGAGTGCTGAGTACCCAATACTCATACACTGGGAGGAACAACCGGACAAGAGCTCTTTAGTGGTGATCCAGAAAAAGTATATCAGGATCCAATAATACTAATAATAATATAATTATCATGTATAAGTTTGTAATTAATATATTATAGGATAGATAGAAATTGATATCTTACCCAGTGTCCGGTACAATAGGATAAGTACATGAAGGTATGCCCCTCTCTCAGTACGGTTTTATTATCTTGATATAATTAACTGAGTTTAATGGAAGTTTATATCATCTTTTAAAAACCTAGACTATGGCTAAAGAGGAATCTTTGGACTCTGAAGTTTCTTTGAACTGCATGATGGCCTGTAGGCTGTAGGATGTAGTGAGCCTGTGAATATTCAGAAAGAGTAAATTGCACCCATGGTACAATAACTCGGCAGGTGGGTGCGATATAATGCAAGATCTTGCGAATTGAACGTTTAAGTACAACAACTTGACAAGTGGGTGCATTCTAGCACAAGAACTACAATTTATAGTATTTTGGTGCATCAACTTGGCTAAGCATATGCTAGGTGAGTTTTTTCACGATGTCAATATGCCATTACACAATATTCCTACGGATATTACCTTATAATATTGAATTTAATCTTTAAGAATTATACTGCACATACAATTTACATCCAATTACCCTTAAGATTTTTTTTTCTTTCTTCACCATCTCAAATATCAACCGAAATATAATAATTCTACATCCAGTTTTATTAACTTTCAGTTATTAGTTATTAGGATAAATATATAAATATGATTATACAAATCCAAGCTAAAATATTGTCAAAATAAATACTCAAAAAATTAAAATGCTCCAAATAATTAAGTTGTCATATAACTTCTTAATTTATTGTATCAAAATCGTACCTACTTGCAAGTTGTTGTATTTATACGATCACTTAAGTTCTTATACTAAATTGCACCTTCATACCAAGTTGTTGCACTATAACGCTCATTTCTCAAGTTATTGCACCAAATTACACCCACCTACCAAGTTGTTGCACCGTGGGTACAATTTACTCATTCAGAAATTCAGAACAATCAGAGAGGGTAAACTAGTATTCAACTGTGGCATCTTTTTTGAACGAACTGGGGCATCTTTTTTGGTTAGGCAGGGCTTGTGTACACCAGCAAATTTTAAATATGGCTCGGGACATTAAAATATTCTTATTGCATTTTTTTTTGCCGGTTTGGTAAAAAGAGAACATGTAAATGTAAAGCATATATGCCCTTCAGTGCCGTACATGACCTGAAAGCAAGTCAATGAGGCTTTATCAACAACTAAGCCCAAGGGACTCATCCACAGTCTTCAACAAGATATATTTACAACCTTAAATATTTTCTTGGAAACTAGGCAGAAATTGATTAAGCTTTTTATCAGAAAGAAAACGACCACAAAACTGTAACTCCGTATGTCTAAATTCCAAAGTTATTTAGGAAGAGAGAGATGCGTTTCAGATTCAGAGTATTCTTTTACTTGACCCATCAGAATTGAGATTTTCTTTCTCTTTAAGTGGAGGCATGGGCGACGCAAAGATTAATAGCGACATTACATTAGAAGTGGGGATCTACTCGGCCATGATTCTTGGAACCACGAAATCTTTTTGGGTTTTGTTTGTTTCGTCCTAGTGTGCCTCGACGATTTTCAATTGGACGTGGATGGATGCTCACTCGAGGTCCCAGACCACTTTCCGGGCAGCCAATCGTCGACCCTGCGAAGGTCTTCCACTTGGAATTATCAGCGATGCGCTTTGCACTTTTATGCTCTAATGTTTGAATTATTTATGGGTAAGCCATAGAAAAATGAAGAAAAATTGAATGAAACAATTAAAAGTAATTTATCAATAGGACTTTTATATCTACCTGTTACTAGTGGTTTAAAAGGTGCGAGGTGCTCGTGGTGACTTCGTTTCTCAAGATATTGCGGCACAGTCTTCCGAAGATGCTTATAAGAGAAGAATATGCGTGTGCGTTCATAGGAGTGAGCGTGTACGCATTATAGACACATGCGTTTGTACTATATTTAAAAAAGGATAATGTTATAAAATGATTACGATGAAAAACTCTGAAATCAATTCCAAAATTAAGTTAAAAATTTAAATTTTAGTTACGGTAGATAAGCTAAGAACCTGACCATGAGAGACCTCGCCTCAACGCAATGCAACGTGTATGAGAGCAAAAGGTAAACCTGCGGAATTCGTAGCTTGCAATGTTTTTTCAAAAAATATTTGAAATAATTTTAACAGAATAAAAATCCATAAAAAAATATTTCATTTTTTTTAAAAAAGGAATACTTGCTGGAGCTCGTCAGGCAGATGAACCTGTACATGATGTTTGTCAATCTGGCTGAAGCGGACGTCCGACAAGAACAGCCTGTTCCAACCCACTTCGTCCCACAAAATGCCGCCTTAACATGTCGCTTAACGGCACGAACAGACGAACCCTCACAATAACTAAAAAAATATATATCAGAGAATGTGATAGTTTACCGAACTGAACCTGCCAGCCAAGCAGCTCATTAACCATTACCAAGAGGATAAAATGATAAAAGGCAGTGAAAACACTGCATTTCTTGCCAACCTGCAACGACTCTGGTTGTTTGCTCTGGTTGTTTGCAAACAGTTAGCTGAGACCAAACACCAACTGCATTATACATGTGCTTTCTGTAGTGTACAGCAAATGTATCAAATGACAGGAGGATATGATTATTGCCCGGAGAATCAATGCCGGGGAAACTCATCGTAAGTGAATGATACTGTACAGAACAAGATAAAAAAAAAATTCTGGATGTCATCCAGTTCACAATCTACAAGAGTTTCTGAGTTCATATATCAACCATGGAAGTAATGGGTAAAACTCAGGAGGTAAAAGCACACACACTGCTGAGCTCCTCTAAAAAAAACAAGAACGCAGCGCCCAAGCATGCGCTATGCTGTCAGGCCTTCTTCCAATGTTTGGCTACACCAGTACAAAATCATGAACTCACCCAAATCGCCAAGCGATCGCTCAACTAAGTCAGCCAAATTGTATCAGGTACAACCATTATCTCGCATGGTGTTCTCCAAAGGGGCATCATCCACGATCCCCATGCACATCAGGTTATGCAAGCTGCAAGTGCCTAGCCACTCTCTCTCATGCATCGCCCTGGAAGAAGATAACTGTACTGATCTACTTTCTCTAGCAAATAAGCAGGAAGATGAACGGCAGAAAATGTGCTTGGGATTGGACCCAGCTTGGCAATGATTTCTTGGAATGTGTATTCTTCAGGAAGCATGTCGAAAAGATCAGCTCCTTGGCATATCACATGCTGAATTCTTTTGGGGTTCAGGAAGTACTTAAATCTAATCCGATCAACATGGCTATAAGCTTGCATTTTGAAGACAAAATCACTAATGTAGCGAAAGCAAAAGCTGCAGTGCCATCCTGAATCAGCCAGAAGGTCATCTGTTTGCCGGAAATGTGCATACCTCGTCTTTCCAGCCCGGTATCTGTGAATTGAAGCCCTCCAACTTTTGTCATCAAGGAAAAATTCAAATGAGTACAGATAGTTCCTGAGCTGGAGATGGAGTACTTCAGGTATGTCATCACACCATCTCAAGAGGTTGATCGTATGCCCACTTGGAATCTCATCAACATCAGACATGATCAACAGGTCATCATCTGTGATCCCAGCAATTTTAATAAGCTGGTCAAGAGCAACCCTCTGATATGACTCCTCGACAAATGGGTTCTCACCCTTCACAAACCGACCACCTATCATACCATAGGTCAACCGTGATTCAGCAAATTCAAAACGTTGACGGTTTTCCTTGAAGTGGAGATCCTTTTTAAGGCCAGTGAAGGTTGAGTTGGACTCAAGCAACACAAACTCTGACACATATGGGCTAAGCTCATGCCAACGGATATCAAGAATATCAAGCTCGTTGCTGAAAAGCACAGCATCAAAAACACGCCGCGGCGTTTCCCTGACTTTCCATCCATGTAACTTGCATAAGTTGGACATTGAGACATTTTCGTTGTAGTAGTGAGGAAGTACTTTGAAGGGCTTTGGGGGCTTTTCCCAGATTGGTCTGAGGAAGTAAGTGACTTTCTGACCATGAAGGTATATAACAAAGATCAGAATTGGCAGACCAATCAAGAGGATCAAAAGTGCTCTTAAATCAAACCCCCGAAGTGCGCACTTCAGCCTTGACATACTAAAAACTGCCTTTGAACCATGCTGCAAATGAAATCAGAAGAAAGTGAGAAATCAGATCGTCAACTGGAGCCAAAACCAGAATAGAGCTAAAAGTAAAAAAAGGCAATCTATGTCGATATCCTTCCACAGCCATAGAAACCCCAGTGAAATATATATAAAAACCACAGAGATTTTCAACAACAACGGTTACAACACCCAGGACGTTGGTTTATCAACCACTAGCACAGTAAAGCTTACAAAAGATGCAGGTTGTATGGCAGGATTGAGGATTTTGGCAAAGATGCTTATGAATGTAGTCCTATCAGAGATGACAGTCACAAAAGATGCAGGTTGTGTATGGCAGAATTGAGGATTTTGGCAAAGATGCTTATGAATATAGTCCTATCAGAGATGACAGGGTGGCAGTGGTACTAAGCAATGGAAGGACAATAAAACAGCATAACTTAGTACGCAGGAGTACATGAACACTTTCCAGTGATTCAAGGCACAGAATTGAGAAAGCAAGTTAAAAATTTCAATATCCTAACATAGCATCACCGCGGCATAAAGCACAAGATTTTCCAGCATCCACCGTGAATTTCGCGGCAGCATCCAAAAGATAATTTATTTTGTTTAACAATGTTACCGCGTACTTTAAGACAATAAAGTATAGCTGGAGCAAAGTACTCATTACCATGTCGGATTATTTTTTTAATTAAAAAAAACAGCATCCCTATGAATAACATGCTAATGCAGATCCACCAAACAAAGAAAAAGTGGGGAATCATCTAATCATTTATTTGCAAAATTATTTTCTTCCACGGCATGAATGATCCAAATCTGGACTGCCACAAAGAGAGATGATTTCCAGATACTTTCTACCAAGAAAAATAATAAAGCTCCAGAATTATAGGCTGGACAGCCAATTCTGCCAGCTCGCGAGATTCTACCGGCACCAGATGCATCCAAGCCTCGAACTCCTCCACCTAATCCCAATCTCGAGAACCAGGGCAGATACCCCCCGATTCCTCGAAAGCAATCAAGCAAACTTCGCGACTAAATCAATCCAAAACCTGAGCTCTCCGAGAGAAAGCTAAAGCCACCACTAATCGAGATTGAGATTGAGGAGCAAATTTCTTTTTTTCTCATAGCAAACCAAACGCGATAAAAAGAAAAATAGCAGAACAAGGCAAGGCGCCGTCAAGAACGGGTTCGAGAGAGAGAGAAACACGCGGCGCGGGGAGTGAAAGCGACAGATCTGATGGCGGAAGGAGGAGGAGGGGGTGGAGGGAGCCGGGCCGCTCACCTCGCTGTCGCAGACGTCCTCGCAGATGCCGTCCGTCTTCTTGCAGTTGTAGTACCCGCCGGCCTCCATCCCCGCGGCGGCGGCGGTGGCGGAGACGAAGACGAGCGAGGAGGAGGAGTATCACGGGGGGGGAGCCTCTCGACGGGGGGGAACGGGAAAGTATTTGTGCGACTAAATTTAATATTGTATTTGTGCGACTAAATTTAATATTGTATTTGTGCGACTAAATTTAATATTGTGTAATACTGTAATAGGTTCAACTTCAAACTTAATTAATAAATTTATTCAATTTAAGGATGCTATGATATGTTTAGGAACTTAGCTTTCGAAACTTTTTTTTTTTAGGGAAAAAGGATCGGATTCACATAATAAATCTAGACCAACATTCTTCTCACATGGAATGGTTGATGGGTATCCTATGTGTACCTATGCTAAACCAACCTATATATTAAACATGCCTTAGGCCGAGTTATTTTCAGCTATTTGGCTGACTACACGTGAAATGAGCTGGCCCATTAGTTGATGATCAATTGAGTATTAATTATTACAGTATGAACTAGGAAAATTGATTTATTTGTTTTTTTAAAAGAAACTTTTAATATATAAAGTTTTCTAAAAACAGTTTAGGAAGCGACTCATGATTAACGAAGAAGTCACTCTCTGTCAGTAGATTAAAACGGGGCTTTACTCAATACCTCTTGCTCATTGTCACTTCCAACAAAAACTCCCTCTGTCCAAGCAAACCCAACTTATGGTTATAAATGTGGGCAACTTATATCGTAGGAAAAAAAGAACCTTTTTAGATGGAGGGATTAACTATTTCTAAATCCTATCATATAATATAAATTAATACCTTTGTGAATTTTTTTTATGTAGAGTACCCTAATGTTGGTATGGCAAAAGGTTCATGATATATAGAGATGCTTGGTGTACTATTTTATCTATACCTTTTATACAATTGGAACCGACTATATCGTAAATTTCAACATGTAAGCATACCATATTATTATTCAGTTGCAATTATCATCATAAAACTCATACAGACATGCTATATTATGGCAAAATTTGCTACAGGACACATAAAAAACGCGTAATTAGCTGAGGGACACCGAGAAAACGTGAAACTGCCCGAGGTCACTTCAAAAATTGTGTAATTGGCTATAGGACGCTGGTCGCATTATTTTATTATTTTCGGGTCAAAAGAGGTGAGATATTTTTCTAAATGCCCGGATTGCTCCTTCTCTTTCCTTGGTTTTCTCCTTCTCTATCCTTCTTTCCCCTTCCCATTGACTTCACCGGGAACACGCGATGGGGCGAGGTCGGCGCGACGTGGGCGGTCGACAGGGGGAAGCGCCGGCGTGCGGTGGCTAGGCGCATCCCCTTCCCCTCTCTCTCTCTCCCTCTCTCTCTCTCTCACGGGACGTGCAAGGGCGGGAGGTGGGTGGCGGCACGAGCGGCGGCGGGCGCAGCTGGGACGCTGGGTGCCGAGCGTCTGGCGGTGACGCGGTGGCCGTCTACCTCCCTGTCGATTGGTTGGTTCTTGATGGCTTCAAGCGGGAGCGGGGGGAGCGCGGGGGCGGGGTTGTCGATGGCGGTGGAGGAGGAGCTGAGGGCACTGATGGAGCAGCGGCGGGCGAAAAGGATGCTGTCAAACAGTGAGTCGGTGCGGCGGTTGTGGATGCGGAAGTAGCGCCACCTTGACGACCTCACCATGCAGGTGGTGCACCTCCACCGCGCTCGGCCTCACCACCCAGGGCCTCCTCGCTATCGACGCCAAGAATGTTGTCCTTCGCACCCAGGCCGCTAAGCTCGCCGCGCGCCTCGCCTCCCTCATCGACATCCTCTCCTTGCATCGCCTTGCCGCTGAAGCTGCCATGGCATAGACCAACAAGAAGAAAAAGAAAATATACTTGCCATTGGGGGCAATCTTGGCATTTCGAAAAAATACTCACCACTTTTGGCCGGAAAATAATAAAATAATGCGTTCGGTGTCTTAGGGCAAATTTCACATATTTTGCAGTGTCCTCGGGCAGTTTCACGTTTTCTCGGTGTCCCTCAGCTAATTAATTACGTGTTTTTTTGCGTGTCCTATAGCAAATTTTACCTATCAATAATGTATATCTACAAGTACTCTCTTTCAGTTATACACAACATACCATGCACCCACAAACACGCACGCGCACGTATCTTTATAAACGTACGCATGTACACCAACCGATATACTCCCTTCGTCATCTTAATACTAAGAATCTAAACAGCTTTCTATCAATATTCGTAGTATTAATATATGTCTCATCTAACCATAATCCATTATATTTTGGAGTATTTTAAGATTTGCGGAAGTCACCGCAGATGCTTTGGTGTAGATAGGTATGCTGCCTACATATACATGTCACCCCAGGATAATTGTGTTGTAGATACGTAACTGTAAAAGTTTATTTAAAACACAAGCGTATTTGCACCTACAAACTTTCCGTAAGAATTTTTTTGAGATTCATGCGTACAAATAAGGCACAATTTTGTATTCCTCTGCTCACTATAACACAATCTCAAATTCTCAATAAAGCATATATTGTCTTGTAGGTGAGCACACCCTTACATATAAAACAATCTTCTGTTGGAATCACAAACGATCAAGTGCAATCAAAAATTACGTAGTTCAGTTGTTTAGGTTCCTTACAGTACAATATGTTCACGTGTAAGTTATAAACTTAACGATGGTGTTAGTATTTAATTACAAAAGCATATGACTTCATCAAATCTCAAGATTTATAGGCTCAACTTATGAGAAACGTTTATAGAGATGCATGCGGATAGCCGGATACGTATACAAGCATTGTGTTTGCACCGTGTTTAAAAAATTACAACCATAATCAACTTATCGGAGGTGTTTATAAAGATACGGTGTGCCAACGTATAGAAAAGGGTTTCTCTGGCGTAACTTTTCGCCTAACATGCTCACTAACGTGTGGCCTCGTGGGTGATAGGATCTATATGCCAGCGACCACGTCCCTCTAACTTATGTCTAAGGATCCTAATCCGTATACGAGCGTTTTGTATTGTGTGAAAAAAATTGCCAACCGTATGTATAGAAGTATTGTACGGAGTTGTAGATGATCCATTTTCGTTCAATCGCGTACTAGGTGCCGTGCTACGTTCGTGGGAAATTTCAGCACTAGTTAGCTACATTATCAAAAACAAATATACGCTTTTTTGCTCTCTCAAAGAAAAGGCGTATGTACATTAGGCAGTCCAAAACTACACTAATGAGCTTGCCTGTCTTTCTGTCTATCTGTCTAGCTAGGTTGGATTCGAGTATGAATGATGATGAGGATTGAGGAGCATATATATATATATATGAGATGTAATGACAATGAGATCTCTCGGCGAGATGCTTTCAATTCTATACTCTGGTCCATGTACTCCACGCTTTATGTTTCTGGGTTTCTCTCCTCCGGTTTTTTTTTTCTCATTTGGATAATATATAAAGACAGTTGTGTCTGAATCATGGCAAACCATGTGCTGTTAGTTGTTTACTGACCATGCAAACTTTTCATTGTTAAGGAAATAAATACTTTATAGATTTGAAAGTAACTGAGCATGTAGCAATACCAAAAAAGTATCATGCTAGATCCTCCAAAGGAACTATGCATAGCTATACATGCAGTTAAATTGGCAAAGCCTCATGAGATCATGTCCCCCATTACAAGATTAAGATAATTAAACATGCCAATAAAATCAAGGAAAAAACATCGAAGTGAGCACAGTTTAACTAGTAGATTACTTGTGGTAGAACATGGCCATCCACGTTTAACGTTAAGTCCTAAACTTGATATGTGTGCTCGAATTTATGGATAATTTTTTTCAATGATAGACAACGTACCCGTTAACAGCAAGACGCCCATACGTGATGACTTCATCAATCTCAAGATATGTCGGTCCAGTCTTTCGAATATATACATAGAGGTAATGTGTGCGTGCATGGATTCATAGGAATGAGTGCGCACAGACAGCAATGCGTCTATAGTGATTTCGATAATCTCAAGATATGTCAGCTCAGTCTTTCGGAGGGTAGGAAGTGTGTGCATGCGTATATAGCGGTGAGTGGAATGTACATTATGAATGTTTGTGTTTGTACGTAATTTTTTTAGAAAATCAGGGAAAATCAGAATTGAACAGGTCTTTCAGCAAGTCGGCAGCTGGATCATCAGGCCAATCAATCAATCACTCCTGCGGCACATATCAAGTTGCAGTTTTTGTGTTCGTTTTTCTTTTTTCCCCCTGAAACCGGCGAGTCGACAACGGCTGCTTCCCCTTTTGGTTTTGGATATCTTTGTTGTTGTTTTTTTTTTTTTTGAGAACTTTGGATATCTTTGTTTGCTTTATCTTTTCCGAGGCAGAGAAGGGGAACGGCGAATGTTTCGTCAAAGCGGTCTCACACTGTACGGTACGGTGTAACAACTTCTTCCTTTACTGAATTTTTACTTGAAACAAACACGCATGAAAACGTATTTTGTCGCCTAAAAACGCATCAAATTCTGTTTGCTTCCGACCGAAGTGTTTCGTCAAAGCGGTCTCACACTGTACGGTACGGTGTAACAACTTCTTCCTTTACTATGAATTTTTACTTGAAACAAACACGCATGAAAACGTATTTTGTCGCCTAAAAACGCATCAAATTCCGCTTGCTTCCGACCGAAGTAACGCGCAATTGTTTGTACCGCCGCCGTTGGTCGTAATAAAATCTCAGGTTTTAGGACCGGTCGTATCTGTTGACTACTGCAAAGTGCCAATGTGACCACAGAAACAGTACCAAGCAGGGCAACTAGTACGATTTATTAACTGCTACTAGTAGTAAGTTCTATAGCTAGAGTCATGGTGTGTTTTTTTTTCTAAAAATATAATCTATAGAAAAAATGCTTTAAAAATCATATTAATATATTTCTCAAAATTATTTTAACTAATGATTAATTAATCACGTGTTGATGGATTGTTCCGTTTTACGTTAAGAAAGGTGAATTTTTCATCCTCTATCTCCGAACAGAGTCTTTGAAAGAGAGGTTGGGATTGAATTCTTCCTACATGAAAAAAAGAGAAAAGTTATTAGCTTTTATTAATTTATATTAGTTATTATTGTAAACTTGAAAATAGATTTATCTTTCTAAAAGAATCTCCATATATAAAAGGTTTCTAAAAAAATATCATTTAGTACTCCATAGTTGAGAACATGGTCACAGAAAATGATGGAGTACGTAGGTCCTCCAACTTATATTTGGAACTCAGCTAGGCTTAACCACCATTGGAAAAATCAAAGCTCCCACTTTAGGATTCAGATCCGGTGCAGTTTATACTTGAAACTGCAAGTTAACAACTGTACACAATTTTGTCCCTTCGCTTTTCTGATAAACGGTTCAGATCCAATGCTACAGTACTCTGTCCTACAATATTTTTGCTACCATGATATGAGCCGTACAGTGTGTGATCTAGACTGTCCGATTTTCATTCAATGACACACAATGCTACTTCTTAAAGTTGCGATCACCATTTCACTGTGTAACTATTTTCGCAGCTTATGACCCTTACCCAGGTTAATTTGCCTAATTTCAGAAGAGGAGCACTACTATGTTTGAAAACCGACCTAATTTACCGTGGTCACTGTCTAGTCAATTAGCTATGGCTGTGTTATCCAAAATTTGGATCCAAACTTCAGTCATTTTCCATCACATCAACTTATCATACACACACAACTTTTCAGTCACATCATCTCCAATTTTAACCAAAATCCAAACTTTGAATCCAACTAAACACAGCCTATACTAGAGTTCGATGGGTAAATATAGTAACGGGATCAGTGTGGATTAACTTAATCTTTCTCAGCAGCAGAATGTTTTCGATGTGATTGGCCGGCGTTGATGGGTACAATACAATTAAAATAGTGGTACAAACTGAAAGGAGCCGTTGCCCTCCACATGGACTTGTACCCCCTCCCACATGGAGAGGCATCAATCAATCAGCTAGCTTGGATTATGTATGCATATGCCTTGCGTGCGTGACCCCCGGTGTTAATACGCGGGCGGCAAAAGTTTCGGCTAAGTACCCCCTACCTAACCACGTGACAGTGCCTCGAGTGCTCCTAGTACTCGCTCTGTCCCATAATAAAAATACTGCCTCTGTCCCATAATAAAAGAAGATTTTAACTTTTTCTTACAACGTTTCACTACTCATCTTATTTAAAAAAATTTATGCAAATATTAAAAATAAAAAGTTGTGCTTAAAGTACTGTGGATAATAAATTAATTCACAAATAAAATAAATAATAATTCTAATTTTTTTAATAAGACGAATGGTCAAACAGTGCAAGCAAAATTTCAAAATCCCTTATATTATGGGACGGAGGGAGTACTACTTAGGCTGTGTTCGGGAGTGACCCTCACTCCCTGGCATGTAAAACGGAGCAGCATTTAGCGTGTGATTAATTAAGTATTAGCTATTTTTTTTAAAAAAAATGGATCAATATGATTTTTTAAAGCAACTTTCGTAAAGAATTTTTTTAAAAAAAAACGCACCGTTTAGTAGTTTGAAAAGCGTGCGCACGGAAAACAAGGAGGGGGAGTTGGGAACGGCTTGGAAGCCCACACTATCTCTATAGATGCCTTCAAAATATTAGACCGTTATATTTTAAAATTAACGAAGTTACAACGGACGAGTATGTCACCTACCGCCACTTGTGCAATACACCCTATGAATATGAGTTGGGAAACTGTATGGGTGATAGTTTCTCAGCTAGTACCCTATTAGCAACATTGATGGGGAATAATCAAATGTGTCGGTTTAGAAAGTGATTCCTTTGATGTTCCATGAATCGAGTCGATACTTCGAGCGGCCTCCATTGCCCTCAGATTTATCAACATTAAAAGAACAAACACACATAATCAGAGCAGTTGATCGCCCCGAATTCAATCAGCGTCCCACAACAAAATCAACAATATTCAAGAACACAATCAAAGAAACAATATACAAGAACAAAATTGGCATCCACAGATCAAACACAAAGTCTAAGAACACAGCTAAGACATGGTGAAGTCCGCCGTCAAACCGACTGCATCATCCAAATCCGACTGACCCCAGATCCAACGATCGATGAGCTCCAGGCGGTTGGATCTGGTGTTCCTCGATCTCCAGATGGCTGCCACCACTACATGCCATCACCATCGCCGCCAAGCCCCTTCGTCTTGCCTACAACGGCATAGGGACTTCCGTTGTCGAGTCGACAAGCTCCTCCTATCCCCGTTGAGCTAACTATATCCTCCACCGCTATGAAACCACATGTGTAGCGCCTTCTTCCCTAACCTCAATGAGCTCCACCATTGAGCCGATCCCGTTGCTCCTAAGCGTTTCCCTGTGTTGCTTCGTCGAGGGCTCTGGCCCAAAATGTTTTCCCTTCGTGTAGATCTAGCTGGTCATTTCCAAACCATCTCATCGACGAGTTTGCTGGATTTTAAATAATGTAGGAGGAATAAGTAGATTGGATGGAGGGGATGACGACAACAATGGATACGACAAGGGAGGAGAGGGTCGATTACGAGTTTATGATGGTGAACAAATAATAGAGAGGGCTTCGACAACCAAGGGGAGAGGGTTACGGCTGCAACGTGGCATGCGAGAGGGTGGAGGCGACCGTGCTTGCATCGCTCAAGAAGCCGAGGGGAATATGAGATACCACACGTGCGTTGTAGGGGATCCTGTTCGAAACATCGGGGATGATACCCCAGTAAATAGAATTTCGGGTGTTAAAAAGACATACGCCAATGACAAATTCTTGACTTGGTTAAAGTTATATTACGCACACCGCGAATATTAGAATTTAAACCATTGTGTGTAGCCTGGAGCTTGAGAGTTAAATCTACTTTGAGAATATATATACTGACTCATGAAATATTATTTCACGGCATAACTTAATTATTAAATCCTCTATCAGTGTACTTTTGAAGACGAGTGACAGAAACAAGAAAAGCACGGAAGACTCGTTTTTTGTCTCCTTTTCTTGTGAAGTGTTAACTCCTATATATAAACTGATTCCCGTGAAATTTCCGTGGTTGAAACCAAAGAATGCGGGTTGTCCGTCAGTCAATTTGCAGAAAACACAGTGTGATTCCTTGATCACATTCCTGTGTAGTTGACCTCGACAACGCAAGTCTTACACCTTAATTCGCTAAAAGTAAATGCAATTTTCACAGACCACTTGTCTAGTGATGCTCGGACTCGATCAACACCGGCAGTATTAATGACAAAGCGTCATGTTCAGCTGATCGAGACGGGGGCACATATGGCTGGGTAATACACTACAGTAAACTGCCAAAATCGGAGATACAAATTAAACTGTTATGGGTGTGTTTAGTTTACACTAAAATTGGAAGTTTGGTTGAAATTGGAACGATGTGACGGAAAAGTTAGAAGTTTGCGCGTGTAGGAAAGTTTCGATGTGATGAAAAAGTTAGAAGTTTGAAGAAAAAGTTTGGAACTAAACTCGGCCCATGAACGCTACTAAATTTAGCATACATAAAATGGATAGTTGTGTTATTAGTATGCGTGCTTAACAACAAGCATCTAACTGGAAGTACTCATCAAAATCTAGCTATTTTGCCCTCTTTGGGCTGATCATTGACCGAGCTCAGTCCGAGGCGATCTTTAAAGGTCAGAGCCTTATCGAAACATCTACCATCCAATCCAGATATGTCACTTGCCAGTTACCAGTTACCACAGAATCGAAGTGTTGAACAGTATATTGGATGTTCTACTGTTTCAATATCCACCACTTTCTTTTGTAGAAATATACATATCCGGTCCAGAAATAAAAGCAACAAAATAAAATCTGTAAGTAAAGCAACAAAAGCATCTCTGAACTGATCCTATCCTATCCATACAAGTCATTTGCACACAGAGCTGAAGTGTTGAACAGTGTCTTGGAAGTTCCATCGCTTCAATACCAACCATTTATTTATCTTCTGTAGATATACATATCCCAGAAGTTAAAAAAAAAAACTGCAAAATTTCTGTAAATAAAGCAGATGCAAGATGTACCCAACGTAATATTCTGTCTTATGAGCAGCCAGAAGATCAGAGGAATCTGCTGAACCATTCAACTAGGGCAGCTCTTATGTCAGCCAGGTCCTATATGTATCAGAAGATTTAATCATGGGTAGTTTTTATTCATAACAGATGCCATTAAAAGATGTAGTACTAAGTATAGATAATCATGTTCATTTGAAGTGGGATAGTAGTACATATAGAAAATTTAAAAAGAGAGAAAGAAGAGAATCTGCAATTAAGGAATATGCTCGCCATATATACACATGACTTGGGAACAAGTCACCTACTAGGCTTCCTCAACAGCTATGAATAAACTAGCTATGCATGATCTCCAGACACTTGTCCAAAATTTAAGTGTTCTTTTCCAGGTTGATCTTTGTGATTGATGATCTCTCTTGGCTGCCTAACCTTGACATTTCCAAAGTTCCAATGTATTTAAGCCCCATCAAATCGAGATTTCAGAGAAAGACGCATGTGTTATTACGACGCAAAGTAATAGCGACATTTGGCACGCACGCATCTAAGCTTTTGCCTACTTCAATACTGGAGTAATACGAAAAATCTATAGTTTTATTTGGATGGAATGGGTTGTCGTTGAGGTCATGGTTAGGAGGAAGTCCTGTTGTTTCTGTCAAACTCACTAACACCGACTCGGTGTTTATTTGACAGTCAAGTTTGGAACGGCGGAATCTCAATACTAGCTTTTACTGCAAAATCGTATAATTTGCAAGCTATTCTTGCGAACTTCTCATGTTCTGAGACAAAGTTTATCTGTGCCTCTGGTCATAACCAATCGATTACATGGCTATTGCCTACTCGTTTCTCAGATTTTCAGTTCAGCTCAGCCACTTCTTTTTCTTGAGATCAAAAGGAGATCACCACAGTAGCACACACAGTGACACAGCTAGCTAGTGCAGATGGCAAAAAGGAGAAGAAAATGGACATAAGAGACCACTGCAAATCAAGATTTTCTCCGGGTGTGTGTGTGTGTGTGGTGCAGCAGACAGAAGTTCAGACCACCGGGAGAGAGACGAGACGACGACTTGGCAGAAGCAGAGCAATTTGACTTGAGACAAAGGCACGGATGATTCGTCTAGCTAGGATCTGAATATCTCAAATGTGATGAACGCAGTGGTCGCCATCATGTGCTCATCCTCCACCGGTTGCCAATGCCAAACCACATGTGTGTATGTTTGGCTGAGCTACCACCAGTTTGCCTATCTCCCAGGACACCTTGAAGCAGATCCATCTCGACTGACCAAGAAAGATTTGATGGCAATTGACATGACTTAAAGGATGGAAATTCGCCGCGTGTCAGATATCCAATTCTGTAGCAATCCAAAGCGTTTTATTATAGTGCTGATCACAGTATCCAGAAATATCACAACTTCAGAAGCCTGATCTTCTCTTCTTCTTTGGTCTGGTTTGTTCCTCGCCAGGAAAAGTTTGGCTGCCTTTTTTTTTCTGCAACAAGAATTTACTTGCACCATGCATGACAGAACAGGGAAACTGAAATGACTGCCACTTGGATAGTACTCCGCAAATAGGGCCTTATTTAGTTCCAAACTTTTTCTTTAAACTTTCAACTTTTTCATCACATCAAAACTTTCTTACACACGTAAACTTTTAACTTTTCCGTCACATCGTTTCAATTTTAACCAAACTTTCAATTTTGGCGTAAACTAAACACACCCTAGGAGTAGTGAAATTTCTCAAACTTTGATTATCTAGTCACTAACAGCAGACATAGACCATGGTGCAGGTTCTCCAACAAAAGCACATCAGAACACTTGACAGTCACTTGGAGCTTCGGAATATCCCCATAGCATCTTCCATTTCTGTGGCTTGAAATCTGGGGTGTTCATGTCAGCAGCAGAGACAGTGAGTGGCCAGTACCACTGTTTGTGGAGTGTCTGCACGCACCACCTTCGATGGCTGAAAAACCGTGGACCTACACATGATTGTGTTTTGAACTCTGAACCTTTTCTGGTGTTTCGTCATAGTCTTCTCAAAAAAACGTTCTTCAGACGGGCATCAACGGTTAATCAGAGGTAGTACAATTTTTTGTAGCGGATTACAGATTTTTCTTTTGTTAAAATCACCCGTGTTCTAAAGAGCTACTTCCTCTATTTTATATTATAAGTCATTTGATTTTTATCTTAGTCAAAGTTTTTAAGTTTGATTAAATTTTAAAAAAATAACAATATATACAACATTAAATTAGTTTTATTAGATTTAATATTAAATGTTGTTTTTATTGAAAATATTAGTATAGTTTTTCTTATGCCCCACTGGGAATCTCATCAACATCAGACATGATCAACAGGGGCATTTCATCTGTGATCCCGGCAATTTAATAAGCGGTCAGAGCAACCCTCTGATATGAGCTCCTGAACAAATGGGTTCTCACCCTTCCCAAAACGACCACCTACAACCAAGGTTCAACCGTGAATTCCAGCAAATTCAAAACTGTGTGACGCGTTCCTTGAAGTGGAGATCCTTTTTTAAGGCCAGTGAAGTTTGCAGTGACTCAAAGCAACACAAACTCTGACACAATATGGACTAAAGCTCATGCCAACGGAATCAAGAATATCAAGGCTCGTTGCTGAAAAGCACAGCATCAAAAACACGCCGCGCGTTTCCCGACTTTCCAGCCATGTAATTGAATAAGCTTGACATTGAAACATTTCGTTGTAGTAGTGAGGAAGTACTTTGAAGGGCTTTGGGGCTTTTCCCAGATTGGTCTGAGGAAGTAAGTGACTTTCTGGCCCATGGAGGTATATAACAAGATCAGATTGGCAGACCAATCAAGAGGATCAAAAAGTGCCTCTTAAATCAAACCCCGAGGCGCACTTCAGCCGTGACATACTAAAAAACTTGCCTTTGAACCATGCTGCAAATGAAATCAGAAGAAAGTGAGGAAAGAAATCAGATCGTCAACTGGAGCCAAAACCAGAATAAGCTAAAAGTAAAAAAAGCAAATCTATGTCATATCCTTCCACAGCCATTAGAAACCCCCAGTGAAATATATATAAAACCACAGAGATTTTTAACAACAACGGTTTATAAACACCCAGGACGTTGTTTATCAACCACTAGCACAGTAAAGCTTACAAAAAGGATGGAGGTTGTATGCAGGTGATTGAGATTGGCAAAGATGCTAGGATGTAGTCCTATCAGAGAGACAGTTACAAAAGATGCAGCGTTGTTTGCAGAATTGAGGATTTTGGCAAAGATGCGGCTTAGTGAATATAGTCCTATCAGAGATGACAGGGTGGCAGGGTACTAAGCAATGGAAGACAATTAAAACAGCATACTTAGTACGCAGGAGTACATGAACGCTTTCCAGTGATTCAAGGCACAGAATTGAGAAAGCAATGTTAAAAAAATTCAATATCCTAACATAGCATCACCGCGGCAATAAAGCACAAGATTTTCCAGGCATCCACGTGGATTTCGCCGGCAGCATCAAAAGATAATTTATTTTGTTCTAACAATGTGACCAGTACCTTTAAGACAAATAAAGTATAGCTGGAGCCCAAAGTACTCGATTACATGTCGGATTATTTTTAATTTAAAAAAAACAGGCATCCCCTATGAATAACTTGCTAATGCAGATCCACCAAACAAAGAAAAAAAAAGGGAGGGGGATCATCTAATCATTTATTCTGCAAAATTATTTGCTTCCACGGCATGAATGCATCCAAATCTGGACTGCCACAAAGAGAGATGATTTCAGATACTTTTCTACCCAGGAAATAATAAAGCTCCAGATATTATAGGGCTGGACAGCCCAATTCCTGCCAGCGCGCGAGATTCTTACCGGCACCAGATGCATCCAAGCCCGAAACTCCACCTAATCCCATCTCGAGCAGATACCCCGATTCTGAAGAATCAAGCAAACCTCGCGACTTAATCAATTCGAAAACCTGAAGCTCTTCGAGAGAAAGCTAAAGCCACCGAACTAATCGAGATTGGAGAATTGAGGAGCAAATTTCTTTTTTTTCTCATAGCAAACCAAACGCGATAAAAAGAAAAATAGCAGAACAAGGCAAGGCGCCGTCAAGAACGGGTTCGAAGAGAGAGAGAAACACGCGGGCGCGGGGAGTGAAAAGCGACAGATCTGAGGGCTGGGAAGGAGGAGAGGGGGTGGAGGGAGCCGCAGGCCGCTCAGCTCGCTGTCGCAGGACGTCCTCGCAGATTGCCGTCCGTCTTCTGCAGGTGTCAGTACCGCCGGCCTCCATTCCCCGGCGGGGCGGCGGCGGCGGAGACGAAGACGAGCGAGGAGGAGGAGTATCAACGGGGGGGGGGGCTCTCGACGGGGGGGAACGGGAACGGCTACGCGCTGCTCCCGCCTCTCTCCGGCCCACGTCTCCCTAATGGCAGCGGCGGCAGGAGACCCCTCGCCGGCGGCGAGGTGGGGGAGGCGGTGCGCTGCGCTCCCTGTCCGTCTTCTCCTGGTCTTTTTGCGTTCTCCCTCGGACTAGCCCAGAATTACCGCGGCTCCTCGCCGCGTGCGGCAGTCGGGCCGTCGGGGGACGTGTTCCCGAAATACGGGGAGTGTGCGGGGTGGAAGCGAAAGAGTGTTGTTGGGTGGTTGGGTTCGATGCGAGAAAGGGCCGAGAGGTGGGATAATTGGAAGCGACTAGTATAGCCGTTTGTGGGAGGGGAGCTGGATTGAGAGGAGCCGGAGCGGGTCTTGGTTTGTCTCGGCGAACGGGGGCATCTCCGTCAGGGTTAAGCTTGCCTGTGTTATTTCTCCAGTTTTCTAACTCACATTTTCTCGTTTTTCGTTCAAATGGTTTTGAAACTGCTAACAACTGTGTATTTTTTATAAAAAATTCGTATATAATAATTATTTTAAAAATCATATTAATATATTTTTTAAAAAGCTAAAACTTAATTAATTATGCAATAATAAGTATTTCGTTTGCGTTGCCCTCCTCCGAACCCGGTCCTAACTGCTTTTACTTTCCTCGTTTTCTATTCCCAAAATTCTGAAAACTGTATATTTTCGGTAAAAAAATATGAAAATTGTCTTTAAAAAATAAAATATATCAATTTTTTAAGTTTATAATAATTATAATTGGGTTTAATCACATTGGTAATGAGTTTTCTGCGTATCAATAATCTTCCTCTCTGACGAAAAGAAACGATTGAGTCAAGGTCTTTAAGTCATACCGTACGTTCTTCTCTCTGAAAAATCACCTTTGGTTACTCATCTCACGAGAATATAGATATTTTCGTCGAGGACGAGGGGAAGAGGATTGAGAGATACATATGAATGGTAAAATTTCTACCAAAATAACGTAAAAACACGTAATTAGTCTTGAGGGACACCGAGGAAAACGTGAAACTGCCCGAGGGTCACTCCAAAAATTGTGTAAATTGGCTATAGGACGCTGAGTTCGCATTATTTTATTATTTCCGAGTCAAAGAGGTGAGATATTTTTCCTACATGCCCGGTTTGCTCCTTCTCTTCCTTTGCGTTTTCTCCTTCTCTATCCTTCTTTCCCCTTCCCATTGACTCACCGGGAACACCCGCGATGGGGCGAGGTCCGGCGCCGACGCTGGGCGGCTCGACTGAGGGGGAAGCGTCGGCGTGCGTGGCTAGGCACCCCTTCCCTCTCTGCTCTCCTCTCTATTCACTCTCTCTAAAACAACCCATCTGCGATCATTCGACTCACCTCTCTACGGGACATGCATAGGGCGGGAGAGTGGGTGGCGGCCCCGACGGGCAGCGGGACGCAGCTGGGACGCTGGGGGCCGAGCGTTCTGGCGGGTGACACGGTTGGCCGTCCACCTCCCTGTCGGATTGGTTGGTTCTGACTGGCTTCGAGCGGGAGCGGGGGAGCGCGGTGTAGGCAGCCGCGGGGGCGGGGGGTTTGTCGACGGCGGTTAGAGGAGGAGGCTAAAGGGCCACTGATGGAGCAGCGGCGGGCGAAAGGATGCTGTCAAACAGTGAGTCCGGCGCGGCGGTTGCGGATGCGAAAGCAGCGCGCCACCTCGACGACCTCACCACGGCAAGTGGCGCCATTTCCACCGCAGCTCGGCCTCACCAACCCAGGGCCTCGCTGCGCTATCGACGCCAAGAATGCCCGTCCTTCGCACCCAGGCCACTAAGCTCGCGCGCGCTCGCCTCCCTCATCGATCCTCTCCCTCGCATCGCCTCGCCGCTGAAGCCATGCAGAGACAACAAGAAGAAAAAGAAAACTATCTTGGCCATTGAGGGCAAATCTTGGCATTTCAAAAAAATTACTCACCAGCTTTTTGGCCCAGGAATAATAAAATATGCATTCGGTGTCTAGGGCAAATTTCCATATTTTACAGTGTCCTCGGCAGTTCAACGTTTCTCGGGTCCTCAGCCTAATTACGTGTTTTTTGCTGACCTATAGCAATTTTACCCTATTATCGATAATGTATATCACAAGTAACTCTCGTTCAGTTATACACAACATACCCATGCACCACCAAACCGCACGCGCACGTATCTTTATAAACGCACGCCTATGTACACCAACCGATATACTCCCTTTCGTCATCTTAAATACTCTAAAGAATCTAAACAGCTTTCTATCTATATTCGCAGTATAATATATGTCTCAACTAACCATAATCCATTAATTTTCGAGTAGTTTAAGATTCGCGGAAGTCACCACAGATGCTTTGGTGTAGATAGGTATGCTGCTACATATACATGTCACCCCAAGATAATTGTGTGTAGCTACGTAACTGTAAAGTGTTATTTTAAAAACACAAGGTATTTGCACCTACAACCTTTGCGTAAGAATTTTTTGAGATTCATGCGTACAAATAAGGCACAATTTTGTATCTCTGCTCACTATTACACAATCTCAAATTCTCAATAAAGCATATATTGTCTTGTAGGTGAGCACACCCTTACAATAAAAACATCTTCTGTTGGAATCACAAACGATCAAGTGCAATTAAAAAATACGTAGTTCAGTTGTTAGGTTCCTTATAGTACAATATGTTCACGTGTAAGTTATAAACTTAACGATGGTGTTAGTATTTAATTACAAAAGCATATGACTTCATCAAATCTCAAGATTTATCGGCTCAACTTATGAGAGACGTTCATAGAGGTGCATGCGGATATGTATACAAGCATTGTGTTTGCACCGTGTTAAAAAAATATGCAACTTATCGGAGGTGTTTATAAAATACGGTTCGCGAACGTATAGAAAAGGGTTTCTCTGGCGTAACTTTTTTGCCTAAAATGCTCACTAACGTGTGGCTCGTGGGTGATAGGATCCTATATGCCAGCGACCACGTCCCTCTAACTTTATGTCTTAAGGATCCTAATCCGTATACGGCTTTTTGTATTGTGCCAAAAAAAAAATTGCCAAACCGTACGTAAGAAGTATTGTACGGAGTTGTAGATGATCCATTTTCGTTCAACGCGTACTAGGTGCCGTGCTACGTTCGTGGGAAAATTCAGCCCTGTTTAGCTACATTATCAAAAACAAATATAACGCTTTTTTGCTTTCTCAAGAAAAGGCGTATGTACATTAGGCAGTCCCAAACTACACTAATGAGCTTGCCTGTCTTTCTGTCTATTCTGTCTAGCTAGGTGGATTCGAGTATGAACGATGATGAGGATTGAGGAGCATATACATGAGATGTAATGACGACAATGAGATCTCTCGGCGAGATGCTTTCAATTCTATACTCTGGTCCATGTACCACGCTTTATGTTTCTGGTTTCTCTCCGTTTTTTTTTTTTTTCTCATTTGGATAAATATAAAAGACAGTTGTGTCTGAATCATGGCAAAACCATTGTGTGTTAGTTGTTTACAACCATGCAAACTTTTCATTGTTAAGGAAATAAATACTTTATAGATTTGAAAGTAACTGACCATGTAGCAATCCAAAAAGTATCATGCTAGATCCTCCAAAGGAACTATGCATACATGCAGTTAAATTGGCAAAGCCTCAGAGCAGGTACAATAGCAGGCTATAAACCAACTATAACCACATATCAAGAAGAAAAGAGAAGACAGAAGAAAGCGAGCTACAGATTTGTAAGCCAACTGCAACACGGACTCCAAAACGTTATATGTGTATGAGAGGTGAGACCAGGTATTAATGATGTAGTATATTTTTATAGTTAATCTATTGTATGAATAGGCTATTAGATTAGCCTATTATATGATTTGGAGCCCGTAGTTGGCTATACTATTAAACTTGCTCTCATTGAGATCATGTCCCCCATTACAAGATTAAGTAATTAAACATGCCAATAAATCAAGGAACAGACATAGCTGACTGGTAACATTACTTGTGGGTAGAACATGTCCATCCACGTTTAACGTCCTAAACTTGATACATTGCTCGAATTTATAGATAATTATTTTTCAATAATAGACAATGTACCCATAACAGCAAGACGCCCATATGTGATGACTTCATCAATCTCAAAGAATGTCGGTCCAGTCTTTTGAAGGTATACATAAGAGGTAATGTGTACGTGCATGGGGGATCGATCATAGGAATGAGTGTGGCGGCATAGATAGCAATCGTTTGGGTGATTTCTACAATCTCAAATATGTCAGCTCAGTCTTTCGGAGACGCTTATAAGGGTAGGATGTGCGTGCATGCGTTATAAGCGGTGAGTGGAATTTGTGTTTGTACGTAATTTTTTTAAAAAAAATCAGGGAAAATCAGATTGAACAGGTCTTTCAGGCAAGTCGGCAGCTGGATCATCAGGCCAATCAATCAATTATCAATCCCTCTTGCGGCACATATCAAGTGCAGTTTTTGTGTTCGTTTCTTTTTTTGTTTCCCTGAAACCGGAGGCGTCAACGGCTGCTTCCCCTTTTGGTTTTGGATATCTTTGTTTAAAATTCTTTTTTTCTGAGGCAGAGAAGGGGAACGGCGAAAGCTTCGTCAAAGCGGTCCACACTGTACGGTACGGTGTAACAACTTCTTCCTTTACTGAATTTTTACTTGAAACAAACACGCATGAAAAACGTATTTTGTCGCCTAAAAACGCATCAATTCTGTTTGCTTCCGACCGAAGTAACGCGCAATTGTGTTGTACCGCCGCCGTTGGTCGTAATAAAATCTCAGGTTTTAGGACGGTCGTATCTGTTGACTACTGCAAAGTGCCAATGTGACCACATAAACAGTACCAAGCAGAGGCACCTAGTACGACTTATTAACTGCTACTAGTAGTAGGGCCTGTTTAATTCGCGAAATAAAAAATTTGGGTGTCACATCGAATGTATGACTAGATGTCGGAAGGAGTTTTCGGACACGAATGAAAAAACTAATTTCATAACCACCTGGAAACCGCGAACGAATCTTTTAAGCCTATTAAAACCCATCATTAGCACATGTGGGGTTACTGTAGCACTTATGGCTAATCATGGACTAATTAGGTTCAAAAGATTTGTTCTCGCGATTTCCTCCCTAACTGTGCAATTAGTTTTTCTTTTAGTCTATATTTAATGCTTCATGCATGTGACCAAAGATTCGATGTGGTGTTTTTGGGAAAAACTTTGGGAACTAGCGGGCCTTAAGTTTTAGCTAGAGTCATCGTGTGTTTTTTAAAAAAATCATATTAATATATTCTCCAGATTATTTTAACTAATGTTTAATTAATTACGTGTTGATGGATTGTTCCGTTTTACGTTAAGAAAGACGAAGTTTTCATCCTCTATCTCCAACAGAGTCTTTGAAAGAGAGGTTGGATTGAATTCTTCTTACATGAAAAAAAGAGAAGTTATTAGCTTTTATTAATTTATATTAGTTATTATTGTGAACTTGAAAATAGATTTAGCTTTCTAAAAGAATCTCCATATATAAAAGGTTTCTAAAAAAATATCATTTAGTAGTTGAGAAAACATGGTCACAGAAAATGATGGAGTATATTTGGAACTCACTAGGCTTAACCACCATTGGAAAAATCAAGCTTCCACTTTAGGATTCAGATCCGGTGCAGATTATACTGAACTGCAAGTTAACAACTGTACACAATTTTATCCTTGCTTTCTAATCAACGGTTCAGATCCAATGCTACAGTACTCTGTCCTACAATATTTTTGCTACCATGATATGAGCCGTACAGTGTGTGTCTGTGTGATCTAGACTGTCCGATTTTCATCCAATGACACACAATGCTACTTGCAGTCCCATTTCCCTGTGTAATAGGTTCGCAGCTTATGACCTTACCCAGGTTAATTTGCCTAACTTAGAAGAGGAGCACGAGTACTATGTTTGAAAACCGCCCTAATTTACCATGGTTGCTGTTTAGTACTTAATTAGCTAGGATCCGGTGGTAAATATTGTAACGGGATCAGTGTGGATTAACTTAATCTTTCTCAGCAGCAGATGTTTTCGACGCGATTGGCCGGCGTTGATGGGTACAATACAATTAAAATAGTGGTACAACTGAAAGGAGCCGTTGCCCTCCACATGGACTTGTACCCCCCCCACATGGAGAGGCATCAATCATCAGCTAGCTTGGATTATGTATGTACTATGCATTGCATGCGTGACCTCGGGTGTTAATACGCGGGCGGCAAAAGTTTCGGCTAAGTACCCCCTACCTAACCACGTGATAGTGCCTCGAGTGCTCCAAGTAGGGAAAGCAATAGAATTTTTTTCCTTAAAAGCCAAACTACAAACTCACGCCCACACTATCTTTATAAATACCTTCAAAATATTAGACCAGTATATTTTAAAATTAACGAAATTACAATGGACGAGTATATCACCTACCACCACTATGAATACGAGTTGGGAAACTACATGGGTGATAGTTTCTCAACTAGTACCCTACTAGCAACATTGATGGGGAATAATCAAATATGTCGGTTTAGAAAGTGATACCTTTGAGGTTCCATGAATCGAGTCGATACTTTCGAGCGGCCTCCATCGCCCTTAGATTTTATCAACATTAAAAGAACAAAATACACTAATCAGAGCAGTTGATCTCCCCGAATTCCATCAGTGTCCCACGACAAAATCGACAATATTCAAGAGCACAATCAAAGAAACAATATACAAGAACAAAAATTGACATCCACAGATCAACACAAAGCTAAAAACGCAGCTAAGACATGGTGAAGTCCGCCGTCAAACCGATGCATCGTCCAAATCCGACTGACCCCAGATCCACGATCCGATGAGCTCCAGGCGGTTGGATCTGGTGTTCCTCGATCTCCAGATGGCTGCCACCACTACATGCCATCACCTCGCCGCCAAGCCCCTTCGTCTTTCCAACAAGGCATAGGGACTTCCGTTGTTGAGTCGACAAGCTCCCCCTATCCCCACTGAGCCGACTATCTCCTCCCGCATGAAACCACATGTGTAGCGCCTTCTTCCCTAACCTCAATGAGCTCCACCATTGAGCCGATGCCGTTGCTCCTAAGCGCTTTCCTGCGGTTGCTTCGTCGAGGGCTCTGGCCCAAAATGCTCCCCTTCGTGTAGATCTAGCTGGTCATTTCCAAACCATATCATCGACGAGTTTGCTGGATTTTTAAATAATGTAGGAGGAATGAAGTAGATTAGATGGAGGGATGACGACAACAATGCGTATGACAAGGGAAGAGAGGGTCGATTACAAGTTTATGATGGTGAACAAATAATAGAGAGGGCTCCGGCAACCAAGGGGAGAGGGTTACGGCTACAATCGTGGCATGCGAGAGGGTGGAGGCGACCGTGCTTGCATCGCTCGAGAAGCCGAGGGGAATATGGGATACCACATGTGCGTTGTTGGGATCCTGTTCGAAACATCGGGGATGTACCCAGTAAATAGCATTTCGGGTGCTAAAAAGACATACGCCAATGATAAATTCTTGACTGGTTAAAGTTTTATTACACACACTGCGAATATTAGAATTTAAACCATGGTGTGTAGCCTGGAGCTTGAGAGTTCAAACTACTTTGAGAATATGTAGTGACTCATAAATATTATTTCACGGCATAACTTAATTATTAAATCCTCTATCAGTGTACTTTTGAAGACGAGTGACAGAAACAAGAAAAGCACGGAAGACTCGATTTTTGTCTCCTTTTCTTGTGAAGTTGTAACTCCTATATAAACTGATTCCCGTGAAATTTCCGTGTGTTGAAACCAACGAATTAATGAGGGTCGTCCGCCAGTCATTTGCAGAAAACACAGTGTGATTCCTTGATCACATTCCTGTGTAGTTGACCTCGACAACGCAAGTCTTACACCTTAATTCGCTAAAAGTAATGCAATTTTCACAGACCACTTGTCTAGTGATGCTCGGACTCGATCAACACCGCAGTATTAATGACAAAGCGTCATGTTCAGCTGATCGAGACGGGGGCACATATGGCTGGGTAATACACTACAGTAAACTGCCAAAACGAAGATACAAATTAAACTGTTATGGGTGTGTTTAGTTTACATCAAAATTGGAAGTTTGGTTGAAATTGGAACGATATGATGGAAAAGTTAGAAGTTTGCGTGTGTAGGAAAGTTTTGATTGGTGAAAAGTTAGAAGTTTGAAGAAAAAGTTTAGAACTAAACCGGCCCATGTACACTACTAAATTTAGCATACATAAAATGGATCGTTGTGTTATTAGTATGCATGCTTAACAACAAGCATCTAACTGGAAGTACTCATCAAAATCTAGCTATTTTACCCTCTTTGGGCTGATCATTGACCGAGCTCAGTCCGAGGCGATCTTTAAAGGTCAGAGCCTTATCGAAACATCTACCATCCAATCCAGATATGTCACTGCCAGTTACCAGTACCACAGATACGAAGTGTTGAACAGTATATTGGATGTTCTACTGTTTCAATATCCACCACTTTCTTTTGTAGAAATATACATATCCGGTCCAGAAGTAAAAGCAACAAAATAAAATCTGTAAGCAACAAAAGCATCTCTGAACTGATCCTATCCTATCCATACAAGTCATTTGCACACAGGACTGACGTGTTGAACAGTGTCTTGGAAGTTCCATCGCTTCAATACCAACCATTTATTATCTTCTGTAGATATACATATCCCAGAAGTTAAAAAAAAACTGCAAAATTTCTGTAAATAAAGCAGATGCAAGATGTACCCAACGTAATATTCTGTCTTATGAGCAGCCAGAAGATCAGAGGAATCTGCTGAACCATTCAACTAGGGCAGCTCTTATGTCAGCCAGGTCCTATATGTATCAGAAGATTTAATTATGGGTAGTTTTTATTCATAACAGATGCCATTAAAAGATGTAGTACTAAGTTAGATAATCATGTTCATTTGAAGTGGGATAGTAGTACATATAGAAAATTTAAAAGAGAGAAAGAAGAGAATCTGCAATTAAGGAATATGCTCGCCATATATACACATAACTTGGGAACAAGTCACCTTACTAGGCTTCCTCAACAGCTATGAATAACTAGCTATGCATGATCTCCAGACACTTGTCCAAAAATAATGTTCTTTTCCAGTTGATCTTTGTGATTGATGATCTCTCTTGCGCTCCTAACCTTGACATTTCCAAAGTTCCAATGTATTTAAGCCCCATCAAATCGAGATTTCAAGAAAGACGCATGTGTCATTACGACGCAAAGTAATAGCGACATTTGGCACGCACCGATGTAAGCTTTTGCCTACTTCATACTGGAGTAATACGAAAAATCTATAGTTTTATTGGATGGAATGGGTTGTCGTTGAGATCAGGTTAGGAGGAAGTCCTGTTGTATTTGACAGTCATGGCTGGAACGACGGAATCTCAATACTAGCTTTTACTGCAAAATCGTATTAATTTGCAAGCTATTCTTGCGAAGGTCTCATGTTCTGAAACAAAGTTCATCTCTGCCTCTGGTCATAAGTCATAACCAATCGATTACATGGCTATTGCCACTCGTTTCTCAGATTTTTCAGTTCAGCTCAGCCACTTCTTTTTCTTGCGATCAAAAGGAGATCCCCACAGTAGCACGCACACCACAGCTAGCTAATGCAGACAGATGACAAAAGGAAGAAGAAAAATGGACATAAGAGACCACTGCAAATCAAGATTTTCTCCGGGTGTGTGTGTGTGTGGTGCAGCAGACAGAAGTTCAGACCACCGGGAGAGAGACGAGACGACGACTTGGCAGAAGCAGAGCAATTTGACTTGAGATAAAGGCATGGATAATTCGTCTAGCTAGGATCTGAATATCTCAAATGTGATGGACGCAGTGTCGCCATCATGTGCTCATCCTCCACCGTTGCCAATGCCAAACCACATGTGTGTATGTTTGGCTGAGCTACCACCAGTTTGCCTATCTCCCAGGACACCTTGAAGCAGATCCATCTCGACTGACCAAGAAAGATTTGATGGCAATTGACATGACTTAAGGATGGAATTCGCCGCGTGTCAGATATCCAATTCTGTAGCAATCTAAAGCGTTCTATTAAGTGCTGATCACAGTATCCAGAATACACTTCTTCAGATATCCAATTCTGTAGCAATCTAAAGCGTTCTATTAAGCCTGATCTTCTCTTCTTCTTTGGTCTGGTTTGTTCCTCGCCAGGAAAAGTTTGGCTGCTTTTTTTTTCTGCACAAGAATTTACTTGCACCATGTATGACAGAACAGGGAAACTGAAATGAACCAATTGGATAGCAAATAGGAGTAGTAAAATTTCTCAAACTTTGATTATCTTGTCACTAACAGCAGACATACAGTAGACCATGGTGCAGGTTCTGCAACAAAAGCACATCAGTCTCTACACTTGACAGTCCGTTGGAGCTTCGGAATATCCCATAGCATCTTCCATTTCTGTGGCTTGAAATCTGGGGTGTTCTTGTCAGCAGCAGAGACAGTGAGTGGCCATTGTACTGTTTGTGGAGTGTCTGCACGCACGCACCACCTTCGATGGCTGAAAAACCGTGGACCTACACATGATTGTGTTTTCAACTCTGAACTTTTTCTGTTGTTTCGACAGAGTCTACTCAAAAAACGTTTTTTCAGACAGGCATCAACGGTTGATCAGAAGTAGTACAACTTTTGTAGCAGTTACAGATTTTTCTTTTGTTCAAAACCACCCAGCGTTCTAAAGAGCTAATTAAAGTTAGTTACTCCTCATTTTTGTTAACACGTATTTTAAACAGTTAAACTGTATGTTCTGTAACAAAAAAGTGCTTACAAAATTAAATAAATCTATTTTATTTTTCTAAATAATATATTTAACTAATTATATTTCTCGTTCAACGTGCAACTAACCAGCAAAAACCTAATACATGCATTCAGTCTCTTCTTTCCGCTTATGTTTATAAGCTAAAATTTAAACCTTAAATTTTGAGTTATTTTGGTGTGTTTTCAATGCAGTTTATTTTTCAGCCTTTGTTTTCAAATCGCTAAAAACACATATATAAAAGTTTAACTCACAAATTATTTTCTTTTACAGATATACCGTTTTAGCTTATTGCGGCTAAATCTTGAATAAGCCAAACGGCGTATACAATCCGAAAAGAACGCGCCAAGTGGGACATCCATGCGAGCGCAAACGAGAGGCTGACGCGCGCGCGCGGGGCGCGGCATGAAGGGCTCGGCGTCGGCGGCGGCGGCGGGCGGCGAGGACGACGTGGAGCTGCTCAAGGCGGTGGCGCAGGCGTGGCACGCGCAGTCGGGCAACCCGCGCGCGCGGCGGCGCAAGGGGCGGACGACGGCGGCGGCGACGTCTCTTCCTCGGGCGCGCGCCGCGCGGGAGTGGGAGGCCCGGGACGGCGCAGGCCGTCACGGTTCAAGCGGAGGCCGCGGCGGCGGCGGCGATCCGGGACCGGGACGGCGAGAGGGCGTGGGACTTCGCGCAGTCGCTGTGGACACGATACCG
>CM020178.1:39729819-39756409 GCA_009805545.1 Oryza longistaminata
GAGCTCGTCGCCGTGGCGCGGAGGCTCGAGTCCGGCCTCGTCCTCGCCGACCACCATCCCGGCGCCGCCGCCGCCGCGGCCCAGGAGCGCGCCGCCACCACGCGGGAAGGGGGAGGAGGGGTGAAGCGGGCGAGGGAGAGCAGCCGCAGCCTGAGGAGCATATTCCTCCGGTCATCGTGGTCATCGTCCAGGAGGTTCGACGAACCAAGCAGCTAGTGCTCTCTCTTCTCCCCCATTATATTGACGTGCAAATGAGCAATCCTTTTGCGCGGTCGCGAAAAAAGAACTCTTCTCCCCATTAACAGGTGTAAAGCTCTCCCAAACACAGATATTTTTCCATTGTTTTTTCAGATAGAGAATCATCGAACAATCAAATCATAAGCATAATTCAAGATGCCTTGTTGCACAAAGCACCTCTATTTCATCCATTCAGTCAGAAAATGGTAACAGAAACAGAAATTCTTAGATAGGGATACATCATCTGAGCTCCTCCAGTGGATTTGGGGTGAAGTGCACCATCAGAAGGACTGAAGGGGGATCAGCTGCTTGCGCGACGACGACGGTAGCGGCTCCACCGCTTGTCTGAATCACGCTCACCGCATCAGTCGCGGCGCCACCGTTCACTGGCATTGAGTTCTTTGTGCACTGACGTGCAGCATAGGGGACAGGATTGCTGGGGAGAGAATTCTGACCATGAGCTGCCTGGTAGCCATGATGTGCAGCATAGGAAGGATAGTTGTAGATGGCATTCTGATCATAGCCAGCATGGTGGTATGCAGGATTGTTTGATATGGCATTCTGATCATGGTCATCAGGGTAGGCAGGATTCTTGTTGATGGCATTCTGATCATAACCTGCAGATGGTTAGCCAGCATTCCCATGAGCCTGCTGGTAAGCCATGGGATTGGCATCTGCATAAGGTGGAGCACAATATGGCCCAGCATGAGCTCCTTGCTTATAGGATGCAGCTGCAGGAAGATAACGGCACAGCTTGAGCTGGTTGCTGATAACCGGCAGAGTGGTTGATACATGCTGGTGCAGCTTGAGCTGGTGGCATGATGCCCCTGGCATCCCAGATTGACCTATTGGTGGTTGTGCCGCTGTTAGCCATATTGCATCTGCTTGTTCAAGAACCAAAGTATGAGATATGTTAGAATCATGGTGTTATCTGCTAAGGGAACATCTTAAGAGTGGGGCTCAATGAATTGATGACCAATTGTTAACAGAACATATTCTCAAAACACACCCTCACACACGCACACACACACTCGCACTCACAAACTAACTGACACACTAGCACTGACACACAAACACTAACACACATTAACTGTGACACATTTGAAGGGAATGCAAATTGGCAAATATTACTAGGATAGAATAAGGAAGTATTATAGTAACAATCTCCAAACTGTAGCTAGATCAAACTTTCCAATGGGAGATAGGCAAGATGAAAAAGTGAAAATGGCAGTTGGACATAAGCAGGCTGAAAAGAATTGTACGATGCTGGCAAGGAACCAAATGATTCCTGCCATTCACTAGTTCTGCACCAGAGTATTACTTGCAACATGCTAAGATTGTAACTCAAAGCATGTAAACTTACACAAACTAGACTAAAAATGTCAACCACTAAAATAATTAGCTTGTATATGAGAGTGATCCAAGACATAATCATCAAGACACTTGATTTGGTCCTAGTCACGAACTTGTCCGGAGGCAAGAATCTTCTCCTAGGCACAAACTTAGCTTCTTGTTGCTCGCAGCCGCAGCTCATCTTCTTCGTTGATTCCTCTCATTTTCTTTTGCTCTCTTAAACTTCAGCTGGTATATCTCATTCTCACCAAATACATCTTTGTACGATGGATGCATACCTTGGAATATTTCATTTTTACAACATGCATTTAACAAAGTGTAATAGTTGTTCTCAGGAAGCCTGAGTTTCAACTATTTGTAACTTATGCTATATGTGTATTCATTCAATCAAATCAGTCTCAGAATTGAACTCATGCTGTCAGAATTTTCAAGCACAGTTGTTTTAGCAGTTAATCATACAACGATACAATATATTTCATTACAAATTCAAAAGATAGAAAGATAAGTAGGGTGATAATAAGATTATGTGCCAAAGTCACAATATGTTCAGATTCAATGAGAAGTTATATCAACCAAAAGAACTAGGTTTACATGCACATAATGATCTAAGAGAAGAGAAACCCGCATCATCAAGCGCAAAATAACCACCTAACATTTCAGCGCCATGGTCGTTAAAAGCGTGAAATACTACACGACAAGACAGACACTCTCAAGTTTGTTGGAAGCAAGGATCTATTATTCTGAGATAAGTTATAGCTTCTTCATTCTTACAACTAATCTTACTGATTTTATCTCACTTCACTTCACCTGCTTCACCTGTTATACCTCACAAATGCATCTTGATACTTGATATGATGGATATCTACCTAGTAGTACTATATTTGTTTGCACAACATGCACTTCACTCAATATGGACATATCTTTTTTTAGCAAGCCTAAGGAATTCCACTTTAACTGAGTGTCAACACTGCAGTCTAACAGCAACAATTTTAACAAATGAAAAACAAGGGTATAATTTTGCTTGGAATATGTAGGGACAAAAATTGAAATATGCAGGCTTGGTTGTAATCGAATTGCAATTATATTCAGGCATCAGAGAACTAACCACAACCTGCATGTTAACTTTCTATAAAGAATGTTGGCATTTTCCTAACAAAAAGCACCATAAATTGCACTTGTTTGTCAAAACAAAATACTCATATGGTCATACCTGCAGAACAGCCAATGCAAAGTGGCAGATGATGTCACCAGTTCAGAGATCAGCTTGATGTCTTCAAATTTTCAACAAAGGAACAATACAACAAGAAACAGAGATGTCACGGGAAGAATTTGAAGGAGAATTGGTTTTTTGGTGGTCGGCACTTGCAGGAAGCCGACACATCCTCTGAGACAACAAATATTAAGAAGACTATATGAGCTCTCCTTTGGACAGTATACTGGCTTCACAATTCCTCTTCCTCCAATCCAAGACGAGCAAAAAAAATCAGAGATTCAGTAAACTGAGATGGTACTCTGTACAGTAGATGCCATGGTGCCAACTGCATTCAAAGTTATGGTACGAAACACTAATTTCTCCACAAACTGGCATAACTTAACTGTACAATAGTAGCAATATCCTGGATAAGATTTTGAGTTTTCAACTTGTCTACACAGCAAGTTGTATTTGGAAGGTGCAAAAATAAATTTATGCCAATATTGTGCTGAACTCCAAGAAGTAAAAGATCATCATTTTTGAAAGGCACGAATTTCATATAAGCAAACAAGGCACAAAAGCTCTTCCATACATAGCTACAATTCCAACAGTTCTGATGGCATCCCACAGAAAAATAAATTAACATCTCAACTCAAGATACCCTAATTAAATTAAATTAGTTACAACATGCTGATTTGCCCCCATCCTTAGTACAACGGCGGCCGTCTCAGCCATTCTACAGCATTCACATATGAGCCTAATTTCAGCCACCAAATTAGATGACCACAATAAAGCAAATTATCTAAGTAAGCATAGAAAGCACCAATAGAGCAGGTGGGATGCCTAATTGGTACCAGAGACAGGCTTCTCGCCGGGGCTGCACAAGGAGCTCATGACCTCCCGTGAATCGCCACATACTGGCAGCTCGGCGGGGCTGCACAAGGAGTTCATGAGCTCCCGCGGATCACCCCATACCGGCAGGTCGGTGACGGCATCCACCAAGGCTGCCTCGTGCGCGTGGCAGAACTCGTCGATCTCGTCGCACACCTCCGTCAACCGCTTGAGCAACTGCTCCGTCACCTCCGCCTGCAATGGCCACCACCCCCACAAATGGATAGTGAACAATAAGTCTTTATAAGTACATCAACATACCATACTAACATTCTTACTTGATGATCTACAGTGGGGATTAGAGGATTAGGAAAAAACATGTTAAAAAAATTGCAACCTAGACAGTTGGCAAAATCATGCTTTAACAGTTTCATATCAAGGGTTCTCAGTTTCATTTTTATTTTTATTTAAAAGCAAGGGTTTTCAAGATTCTGGGAGGTGAGGAATGGACGAGTTGTTACGGTGAGTTACCTGGGCGAGGAGGCCGTCGATGACGGTGAGGTCGGAGGAGGAGGAGGAGGAGCCGGGAGGCGGCGAGGCGGCGACGGGGTGGGAAGGCGGTCGGGGAGGAAGGTCCGCGGCCGGCGCGGCGGGGAGCGGCGCGAGGACGTCCGAGGAGAGCGACTCCCAGCGGGAGAGCTCGTCGAGGTACCTGGCGCGGAGCCGGAGGAGCGCCTGTCGGCGGCGGCGGCGGCGGATACGGCCTCGGGTGGCGGCCCGGGCGGAGGAGGTCGCCGCGGGCGCGGCGGCGTCTCGAGGTCGGGCGGGTGGAGCACCCGCGGCGCTTGTAGACGAAGCCGTCGCAGTTGCAGATCTCCCAGTCCTCGTCGCCGTCGGCGGCGGCGGCGGCGGCCATCCGTGCGCGTGTAGACGCGGCGGCGCGGCGGGGAGGCGCGCGTGTGGGTGAGGGAGGAAGGGATTTCGATTTGGGTTTCGGTTTTTTTTTTGTTTTGTTTTTTTCGGGGGGTTTAGATTTGGGAGAGATGCAAATTCGAATTCGGAATCGTGGCCGCGGCTCGGCGGGGCGCGTGCGTGCGTGTCGGCTGCGCTGAAAAAAAAAATTCAGCTAATCTGATGTACAGTACAGGTTGCGCTTCACTCCAGTTCAATTCTGCACTCGATCCCGGTTGGGGACGGACACATCCTAGCCCTCGATCCCCGCCGCGGGGCGCGATCCAACGGCGGAAAACACACGCGCCTGGCATATGGACGCCACACGCTCCTTTCCGCCGCGGCCCTGCCGTCCGTCCGGCCGTAGAGCGTAGTTAGTGCTGACGAACGGGCGGCCCGGCCCAGCACGGCACGGGCATGCCGGTGGCACGCGCCGTTAGGCACGGCTCCTGTAGCGAGCCGGGCCGTGCTGGCACGGGCCCAAATATAGCACGTGGGCTGGTGTAGGCCCATTAGCACGTTTGGCCCACAAAATTTGAATATGAGGCCGAAAATAATAAATAAATAATGTGAAAAGAAGATGAAAAAGGAAAATTTGTGAAAATATTAGAAAAAATGACGAAAAGTAGTGGGAAATAGAAAACAACATATGAAAAAATTGGAAGAAAACGAGAAAAGTGAGAGAAAATAGACAAAATATATGAAACAACATCTAGATCGTGCATCTTGACTTATTCCTTCCTTGAGGGACCAAAGGCCATAACACTGGAGCTCAGCCATGGCAGTGACAAGGTCACTCTTAAGGAGTCAGCCAAGGGAGGTGGAGGTCACGACGATAGCGGTGGCTAGGGACAGAGGCTGAATCGTAACCTTTTGCTACTGGCGACGGTGGTCACAAGAGGACCAGGGAAAACAAAGAGGGGATGGAGCCCGAATTGAACCATGCTTCTTCCATCGGCAGCGATGGCCGTCGTCCTCGGCGGGAGGACAGTGCTCAATAGGGAGTTGCAGGCTTATAGTGGCTGATGGTAGGAGACTGAGGAAGAAGACGAGAACAATATAGTCTACACATTTTGTTCGATGCATCAAAGGGGTATGCAGTGGCATTTTTTGAATACCTAAAAAGTTATAACGGCATGACTACAAATAAGTGAATAGTAATTGTATATTTTAAAACTGAAGAATTTATAATGGTATATACTCCCTCCATCTACTTTTGATAGTTATATTTTATCTTGGCACACAGACCAAGGAAAAGTAATTCTACTTATCATTCATTTAAACATGCTACTAGTTATTCCTCGTAAATAAGCGATTCATTAATATTTACATTTCTCGATGCCCATGTAGCCAATCTTGTGTGGAAGAATGGAGAGCCACACATTAAATCCGAGAAAGTCATTAAGGGAATAAGTTATTGGATTGAAATATGCCTATCAAAAATAATTTTTTTAGATTTGAAAATATGCCTATAAAAAGTAGATGGAGAGAGTATTAATTAACCCTTATTTAAGGGTATTAAACCTATTTTTCAGTTTGTTTGATTTGAGGACAAATAAGATGGGATGATCCTTGATACAAAATATTCCCCTAAGACCAAGATCAAGTTAGCCTAGTCCCTCCGGAATTGGTGGACCAATTCAACCCATTATTTTTCTCGCTGACACGTGGAGAAAATTTCAATTCTAAAAATAAATCTGAACATACACCGTATTCAAATTAATCTTTAGGACTGATAATTTTTGGAACAGAACGAGTAGCGTCTTCAAACTAGTCTTCAGGACTGGAAATTTTTGGGACTGAACGAGTAGCAAGAAGAGATTAACGGGCAGATCGAAAGCGACATCTTTAGGCTGAATGTTTCTGCGGGGAGAGAAACATGTTAACATGAGACATAAATCGACGTTATGCGGCGTATGGAGATCACCGGTTTGCATATATCAAAGGCCGGCAAAAACTTACATGCATCGATGTGCCATCCCTAAACAGTGTCTGTGAAAAATGGATGTTTAGTTCACAGTTTGCAAGAATCGAGCGTTCACAAATCTTTGCACCTCGCCACCACACAGCTGCAACAAGGTATTAATAATTAATTGTCACATGGATCAAGGGCAATAAGCAGTTAAGCACCCAGCACAGATGGTGACTGCATGCAAAGGTCTCAAAAATTCCAGAAAACATAAACCAAACCAAGCAGCGCGGCATCTTACGATCTTCAAGAAAGCTATGAAAGCAGCTCGGGAGCAAACGTTAGGAAATACAGTTGATCCAGTACCTCACGATTTGACTGGTGCAATTACCGCGAGATATACCATTGTTTCAAAAACTATGATAATCACGATAACCGCACGGTTTTGTAAACCCTGGTATGATCACTTCATAGAAACAATCCAACATCAGACCAAATCACTTCAGAGAAACAATCGACCATTGGGACCAACCCGAAATTCAGCTCTTCGTTTTACAATCACTGCTCCCTGCTTGTTTCAGTCCAAAGAGATTTTGAATTTCGGTAGGTGGAATTTTCCCCCCTCTTCTCAGCAATCACCAAAACAGATAACAACAATCAATGAAATTCACAAAGAGAACACCTAAAATTAATCCTAAGATCATTTCAACCAGGCAATCAGCAATGCATGGAACACAGAAAATCAGCAACGAACCTGCACCCAACATCATTCATACCAACATAATTGCTGGATTGACCATACTTAAAATCTCATGCTAAAGCAGTAGTACAAAATCTCGTTGCGCAATGTAAAAACTAGTAAGCTGCACTGTAACATGGGTATCACAGATAACAAAAGGATTTGTTTGGTAAGGCGATCTTCAGTTGTCTAGGCCGGGCACCTGCATGCGGCGGTTGGCGTCCGACTTCTTGCCGCCGAGGAACTCATCGGGGACGACCTTGAGCTGCTTCCGCTTCTTGGACTTGGCGATCTTCTGGATGGTCTTGGGGTTGGTGACCCGCTGCAGCTTGGTGCCCGAGCGGAGCACGTTCTCCTTCTTGCGCTTCTCCCGCTCCTCGCGCTGCTTCCGCTTCGCCGCCTTGCTCTGCCGGATCTCCTCCTTGAGCTCCGCCACGCGGGCCTGGTACGCGCGCTTCAGGGACTTGTCGCGGGCGCGCTGCTCCAGCGGGGTCGGCTTCCGGGACGCCGCCAGCGCGGAGGCGCGGCGGGTGCGCGGCCTCCTTCCAGCGCCGCCCGGAGACCGCGCCGGCGATGACGCCGTCGTAGGTGGGCTGCCCGAAGAGGCGGGCTTGGAGGGGTCGGAGAGGGAGGCACCGCGCGGAGCTTGGACGGCCTGGCGTCGGCGTCGAGGTCCATGGAGTCGGCCGCGGCGGCCTCCGCCTCCTCCGCCTCGCGCCGCTTGCGCTTCCCGCGCTCGCCGCCGAGGCCCTCGTCGAGGTAGCGGAAGTCGAGGTGGGACGCCATGGGGGATGGGAGAATCGGGGAGCTAGGGTCGCCGCCGCCTCGGGTCGGGGAGGAAGAGAGGTTGGAGGCGAGCGAAGGGGAGAAGTTTTATTAGGGTTTGCATCAGAATAGGTGGTGGGCCATTTGGGCCGGCGAAAATTTGGGCTGGGCCAACTTACTGCGGCCTCGTTTCTTTTGTTTATTATTTCAGCCAAGAAAATTCGAATAAATCTTTTTTTTTCTTGTCTATGTTACTAACGCTACTTCCTCTGGTCTAAAGAAAATGTCATTTTAAACTTTTTTTAAAAAGTCAACATTATACAATTTTTACAACGACTACTGCTACCTAATTTTGTTTAATATAAATTTAAAAAGTTGCACATTCATGTCCAAAATCTATATTTTAAATAACTTCCATAGTTAAACTCGTTTTGACGGCACGCATTTTGAAAGTTGTTTTTGAGACTGAAGTATGACTCTACGTGTGTCCGTGGAGTGTATGTACTTCATTTTAATGGATCAGTATTTCGCCTGTTAACTCCAAAAACACTTTTTTCTAAAATGAAATCAAGCATACAAATATATACTGCAGTGATGATCAGAATATATGTAATAATACGTAGAAGTAATCAACGCAATAGTGTTACAGTTAAGAGAATCGTTCTTGTGACTGTTCTCTTATTTCCAGTTAAGATCGCAAAAACCCTGGATTCCTGGTATGCTCGACCATTCTGAAGCAAAACCAGAGAAAGACATCTGAAGATTGTACAAGGCTGTGACGAACGAAATGATGATCTAACGCTACAAGAAACGAAAATCGGTCAGGACTAGACACCTAGTCCGAAGGGAAAATTGTGTTTCAAAAGAACGCAGCCCGCCAGTAATTAATCGAGATGCGCGATCACTGCATCTGTGACTTCCTGCGTGGTGCTGCTGCCGCCCAAGTCTTTGGTTCTGTACTTGCCTTCTGCGATGACTCGCTTCACCGCAGTCTCCAGCCGGTCCGCGAATGATGGGAACTGCAAATGCCGCAACATCATGGCAGACGAGAGAAGCAGAGCAACGGGGTTAGCTTTCTTCTGTTCCACAACTTTGACGTTTCCAACATTTCCTGCAGAAGCACCTTGCTCGAAGACAGCATGGTCCTGACCCACATTACCTGAAATTTGTGCATTACATGAGGATGTGATGCTTTTGTTTTTTTGCATATGCACAAATATGAAATATGCACAAGTTGAGTGTTAACACACATCTATAAGAGGTTCTGACAACATACAAAAATGAGCGGGTACAAAAACGTGTATAAAATGCAACACAAAATATCGCACAATACATAGCCTGTAACTAACAGACAATTGCAAAAGCAAGCCTGTCGGTTTCTAGCTCCTGATAGCCCTATTGACTATTTGTGCAGGTAAAAGTACAGAATTACAAGCAATAGTTCAAAATTTACCTCCAGGCATGACACCAGTGCCTCCAGCAATACCTGCAGCCGTGTTAGCCACCAGATTGCCATAAAGATTTGGCGTGACCTACAAACACACAAAATAAGGACATGATAAATCAAAAGTTCCTAGTTAATCAAAGAAACTTGATCTGAGAACTGTAACAATCAAGAAAACATCCTTCAGACAGAAGTACAAAGGGAATTAATATTCTATCACATTTATTGCAGATAATTTACTAAGGCCCTGTTTGTTTCAGCTTAAGATTATTATAATCTAGATTATTGAACCAGATTACTATAAGCTAGATTATAATAAGCCGACATAGAATAAGCTGTTAGCCGTTTGATTCTCTGGATTATTAGCTGTTAGTCACCCAATAATCTAGAAAAAGCACCTTTATAGTGGATTACCAGATTATAGTAATTTGGCTTAAGGATTATAATAATCTATCATAATAAGCTATTTGTTTGTTCCAGCTTACTCCTAATAATCCTGATTATCATAATCCTAAGCTGAATCAAACAGGGCCTAAGTACTCTGATAGTGTGCATTTGATCAATATATGTAAACATCAAGCAGAAACTAAAAACTTTACTTTGTTTTCGTTTTTATGACATGATAAAATCATAAAAGCATAGATCAGTAGGTGAGTATAGAATATGGTGACATTACAAACAGAATGCATTTGATGAGATGCATAGTAATGATAGAAGTAACACACTTACCATAACATCAAATTGTTCAGGCTTAGCAACAAGCTGCATACAACAGTTGTCCACGATGATTTCGTTATATTGAATTCCAGGATACTTTGTTGCAACCTCACGGCAAGACTCCAAGAATAAACCATCAGCAAGCTTCATGATGTTTGCTTTATGCACGGCAGTCACTTTCTTTCTGTTGTTGAGGTACGCGTACTCAAAAGCATACTTGGCAATCCTTTCAGAGCAGAACTTTGTGATCACCTAGTAAATCCATTTAGTAACAGTAACATATAGAAAAAAACTCCTTTAGATGATGAAATGAAAAGCGGCAAAAATTTACATACGTTCTATTTCAGAAATCGGTACTCACGCAAATTTGCAAAATAGGAGTATAAAGAATATATGCAGTAAAGGACTGCCTGCCAAGACCTGATCAGCTAGAGTGCCATCAACAGGCCATTTATGGAGGCAAAAGCATTAAAAATATAACTAATTGACTCAGATCACCATGGACTAGTGACCAGATTAGCAATATCAGATATGAAATACATCATGTGTCGATATAACACATATCAAGTATTAAACTGTTTACACATTCAGGTCAATTGCTAATGCTAACGCATACCATGGTATCTGTTCCAACGATATAGGATCTAACCAACATCAAGAGCTGTTTGAACTTAAACCACTGCTCCTAATGTGCAGCTAGCAGCCAAAACTTCAACTGTGAGATCCATTCACCTAAGAAAATTGTCACAGGACCCAAAAGAAACTTGTTTCCTCTTCAAATCAGAACTACACCAATGATAGTTAACCTAATAATTTTATACCCTTCTCAAAGGATGTATAATTGGATACCGCAAGTTATCAGATTATTTTTTATGCTTCATTTGGTGCTTATTACATAGCATTCCTTGTGGATCATCCCATAGATTTATCAATTTCTACAGGTGATTACATAAATTTTGTAAAACTGACTCAATTTGAGGATATTTGGAAGCCCATCCATCAAAATATGTATTAAATAGTCCATATAATTCGATCATACCCACTATCTCAACCTTACCGCAAGCATGCTTCATTGCAACAAACAACTTACCAGTTACATATGCCTAAAGTGTTCTACGCACAACCCAGCAATACATGGATCTCGAATACTCATTATACAAACCACTACCATCTCAAAAAAGCATCAATACACATGGTAAGTTTCATCAATTCAACTGAATACTAAGGTTACTAGATGTGGACAATAAACCTACCAATCCAGTAAGGTAACAAGCAGTAGGTAAAACAAGCATGTCCTAAGTATATAGACGAAATTGCACGATAAGTGGCAAACCTAAGTTGCATTTGGGTTTCTCTCGGCACGCACATTAACCCAAGCACCCTGGCAAACACTACATCAACTAGGTGAGTTAGCAGCAAGCAGAATTCGCCATACCTTAAGGCTCTCCACGACGCCAGGGACGACCTCGTGCTCAAGCCCGGAGTACTCGCCCTCGGTGTTCTCCCTGATGACGACGATGTCGACGTTGTCGTGCCTGGTGGGCAGCCCCGGGAGGTTGAAGCAGTTGACGAGGGAGGCGTAGAGGTCGAGCTCCTTGCGGAGCTGCACGTTGAGGGAGGAGACACCGCCGCCGACGGGGGTGGCGAGGCCGCCCTTGAGGCAGACCTTGTTGCGGCGGATGGAGTCGATGACCTCGGGGGGAACCGTCGGCATGTCGCCGCGGACCTCGTAGGACTCGAAGTAGACCGGCGCGTGCATGGCCTCCATCACCTGCCGCACGGCGCCGGTGACGAGGGGCCCGATGCCGTCGCCCGGGATGAGCGTGACGGCGCGCGGGGCGCCGTCCCCCGGCCTCGGCATGTAGGTGACGGTGCGTGCGGAGACGCGCGGCGGCGAGAGGATGGGGCGGGAGAGGGGAGGGGAGAGGAGGCGCCGGAGGAGAGGGGCGGATCGCCGCGCCATGGCCGCCGCGTTAGGGTTGGAGGCGGATGCGATCGTCTTCGAGGAAGACTCCAAAAGCGGGGATTGGGAGGAAAGAGAGAGAGAATGGTTTTCTCATTTATTTTAAAGTACCATATTTAGAGAAAAAAAGAATTAAATTTGCATTAGAGTCATTTCGTAAAGAAAACAAAACTTTATTGTACCAAACTGTAAATGGGGATTAACATGAATTATAGATATAGTATTATGCATGTACTCTATTTTAAGTTTTTAAGTTAACACTTAATTAATATGCGATAAATGAGTTGCTCCAATTTACAGCGCGCAAAAAAGAGTGTTGAATCTCAAATCAATCCGTAAAAATCCAAAGACAACAATGGAGGCTACTTGCCCTACAGTGGCGTGAAGCGGCCATGGCCTTGTAGACAATAGCTACAGTGGATTAAATGACATTGCTACCCTTAATGTTTTCTATCGTGACTTCTCACCTCCTCTCACGACTCATCGCTTTGTCCTCCTCTCGCAATTTCTATCCTCGCCTCTGATGCCCCAGTGTGCTAGTCCTCGCCGCCAAGAGTGCTGAAGATGAAGCCCGCAGTGGCTACGAGTATGAAAGGAGTTGGTGTGTGGTGCCGCCACCGCCCGAGACCTAGGGCCGCCGCCCTTTCCCCAACGGAGCCGCGGGATGTGATCGTGGTGCCGGGACCGACGGCTCCACCACGGTAGCTCTAGCACCACCCCACCGCTCCAGCCCAGCGTCAGTTGCTGCACCACCGAAAGCTGTAGCCCCAGGATTCGATTTGAATAGTACCTAGGGTTTGCTGGTGAGTTGAGAATCTTGAGATGTAGAATTAGGTGATGATTTCGTGTTTTGGTCCTATATTTATGTTGGAAAACATCAATTTTGTTGCTCCCTTTTATGGACTCCCACCATGGTGGGTACAATGAGGGATGAAAGGAGTGAGACGGCATATGATGGGAAAAAAGGCGGACGCGGTGCGAGAAGGTGGCCAAGGGCGATTTAGGAAGCGGGGACCGAGCTCGTTTGGAGGATTACACAGTGAGGTCACGACCCCCACAACACATGTTCTCTGTCGCTCCACACTCCACTCCCCCTGAATCAGATGAGGAACTGTTATCAAGTTTGGTATCGCGGACTTCAAGTGGATGCGGCAGAAGCTAACGTGTGCCAATATTCGTTGGGGGAACGGTTAAGCCCAATGCACTAACATCACACTTCTCTTACTACCTTTAAAATAAGAGCAAGGTCAATAGAAGAGCTAACTGTAGCTCCAAAAAAGTTTCATGTCATTAGGAGTTCACTTAGAGCTAACTCATACAACGAATGCGCTCAAGTTAGCTGCAAGCTATCCTTATTTAAATAATTGGAGTATTTAATATTTGCATGATTAACAGTAACTAGTAGATAAAAAACAAACCATCATCTCTTGGCCATTTTTGGTGCGCCGCACTGACTCCTCATTCGACCAAGACTTCGTTGCCGCAGCTGTGCGGGCGTATTGAAACGGACTCGGGATCGGCTGGAAAGCGGGGCCCCACAAAACGTGGTTTCTATCGTCGAGAACGGCTGCACGCAAGCGGTAACGCCATAGAAAGAGCTGCTAATGCCCGGCGCTTAGAACAAGCGCTCGCTTGTTTCTCTCTCTTCCAATTCTCTTCCTTAATCTAGGATGGTGTGAGAAATTTTGGAGCCTATTTAATCATCCTATTGTACCTGCTCTAACGACGCTCTTTGCACGGAAACACGGCACTCTTCCCGCTTCGCAGTCGACATCGCCCCACCTGACATCCGCGGAATGGAAGTGGAACACCAGGGCCGCGCGGTTTTACGTGCCCGGCAGAAGAGAGCGCACCAAACAAAACAGACAACGCGCGAAAAGAGAGTTGGCTTCCGGGTGACGAGCCAAACCTGGGCCTCAACCCCATTTTTTCTGGCCCAAAACGCCGCAAAACCACCGAGATTTCCCCTCATTTTCATCCCCCCCACCCCCACAACGACGACACAGGCACACGCCCTCCGCGAGGCCCAACCCGGGCCGCCCAGCGCCTCACGATTTCGCCCCACCTCCCCTCAATCCGTGGCCCTCCCCTTATCCCTCTCTTCTAGATAAGCAAGCGCAAAACCCTCTCCGCCTCTCCCTATCCATCCCAAATCCAACCCTCCCCCCCCACTCTCTGCGCCTCCCCTCGCGGCCTCCCATGCCTCCTCCGCCTCCCCTCCGCATCCACCTCCTGTTCTTCTTCCACTCTCCCTCTCCACGCCGCGCCTATCGGCTTCCTCCGTCGGATTCTCCTCGCCCGCGTCATGGTTCGCGCACGCTCGGCCGCTGCGTCCAGGGGCACGGGGCGGCGCGCGGGGCTGCTGGTGGTGCGCGCGGCGAGGGGGAAGTTCGAGCGGACCAAGCCGCACGTCAACATCGGCACCATCGGCCACGTCGACCACGGGAAGACCACGCTGACGGCGGCGCTCACCATGGTGCTCGCCTCCGTGGGCGGGAGCGCCCCCAAGAAGTACGACGAGATCGACGCGGCGCCCGAGGAGCGCGCCCGCGGCATCACCATCAACACCGCCACCGTCGAGTACGAGACCGAGACCCGCCACTACGCCCACGTCGACTGCCCCGGCCACGCCGACTACGTCAAGAACATGATTACCGGCGCCGCGCAGATGGACGGCGCCATCCTCGTCGTCTCCGGCGCCGACGGGCCCATGCCGCAGACCAAGGAGCACATCCTGCTCGCCAAGCAGGTCGGTGTCCCCAAGATTGTTGTCTTCCTCAACAAGAAGGACCAGGTCGACGACGAGGAGCTGCTCCAGCTCGTCGAGCTCGAGGTCCGCGAATTGCTCTCCTCCTACGAGTACGATGGCGACGAAGTGCCCATCGTCGCTGGCTCCGCGCTCAAGGCGCTCGAGAACCTCATGGCGAACCCTGCCATTAAGCGCGGCGATGATGAGTGGGTGGACGGGATCTTCTCGTTGATTGATTCCGTGGATAACTACATCCCTGTCCCGCAGCGCCAGACGGACCTCCCGTTCTTGCTTGCTGTTGAGGATGTGTTCTCCATCACCGGTCGTGGTACCGTCGCCACTGGCCGTATTGAGCGTGGCACCGTCAAGGTTGGGGACACGGTTGATATCGTCGGTATCCGGGAGACTCGCAACTGCACGGTGACTGGTGTTGAGATGTTCCAGAAGACCATGGATGATGCGATGGCTGGGGACAATGTCGGCCTGCTGCTCCGTGGTATGCAGAAGGATGATATCGAGAGAGGCATGGTGCTTGCGAAGCCTGCTTCCATCACGCCACACACCAAGTTTGATGCGGTTGTGTATGTCCTGAAGAAGGACGAGGGTGGACGGCACTCACCGTTTTTCCCTGGTTACCGCCCTCAGTTCTACATGCGGACTACCGATGTGACGGGGAATGTCACAATGATTATGAACGACAAGGACGAGGAGGCGAAGATGTGCATGCCTGGTGATCGTGTCAAGATGGTTGTGGAGCTCATCCAGCCCGTCGCTTGTGAGCAGGGAATGAGGTTTGCCATCCGTGAGGGTGGAAAGACCGTCGGTGCCGGCGTCATCAATACGATCTTGAAGTAAACTGGATGGAGCATATCCACCATGAGAATTTTCCTTGTTTACTCTTTGCGAAATGCTCTGTAGTTGTTATTACGCGTTGAGTTTTAGGGGTTGCTCATGTGAAATTGTAGTATGGCACTTTTCTCTTCAAGTGAATTTGCATACTTTGTGATATTCACGACAAAGATACATCTGTTTGCAACTAATTTGGCTATGCAGTGCCATCTACTGTCATGTGTTCAATTGTTCATCTATTGAGCTTGATGCCACATGGAATTGTAGAGTTACACATGTACGGATGTAGTACATTTCTTGCTTCAGATTATATAAGCTATCAGCCTAGCATCATCTGTGATGTGGTTTGCTTGCTTGACAAACCTATCTTGATGCTAGTTCTGATGCTTACTTATATATCAATTTCATTATCTTCTTTTTCTTTGGGGAACTAATATTAATTATCTGGTGGTTAACAAATTGGTGTGTCCAAGTGATTGTTCTTTATGTGCCATTTATAATGAGGTTGCTTAATTGCCTATTGGAATTAGGTGTATGCAATTTGAGCTGTTTGAGATGATTGTCTCAGTCTATGCACCCAACCATACTAATTCTTTCTTTGCATTTGTTTTACCACATTTACATGCAGTATTTAGCTTTCATGAATCTGCCAGTACTTGTGTAGTTGTGTTTTCTTGGGTGCTCTGACATGTAATTGTTTTCTTCACCCTTTTGTGCTGGGCTAATAGTGCTAACTCATTTAGCTCCCTGTTGTTATCTTCGAATAATTTAGTGCATTAACCTCTTATGGGCTTCAAGTGTCTGCATCATGAGCATGAACTCCATTAGCTGCACCCAACCTCTATAATAGGTGTGTGTGGCTCTGAAACTGGTGCTGGTCTAACATTGTGGAGAAGATCACCAGTTCAGTACTTCAGTAGGCATATAAGCTGTGAATTTCTTTCAGAGATGCTCAACCAACAAATACTGGCCTTCTGGGAGAGATGTCCTGAGAACCACTTATGTTGGAAAATTGAAAGTTGGCAAAAAAGGATCAGTTATTTGTACATAGGAATAGTGCAGTTTTAGTACCTTTAATGTGAGGGTTTTTTGGCTTTGTTTGAGCTTTTTTCATTACTTTTTAAGTGGCCATCAGCTTTCCAAAAACATGTGTTTTCTCTGATCATAAATATTCAGTTGACGTGTAGGATAAGATTTGGTAAATTTTGAAACTTTGATAATTAATGTCTCACATGCTTAGTTAAAAAAAAAGAGAGATGGTATACGTATATTTACCTAAAAAGTATAGATTAATGGTTAAAATTAATGGTTAAAAGTTTTAAAATTTTTATTCTAAATGTCAGATATTTATGATCGAATGCAGCACATTTTCGTAGCTAAAAACATGTAGTATAGGTTATAACAGCATTCTGTTATGCAAACTTCATTAACTTGAAAAGTACCTAAAAATGTTGTCTTTTCTCCATCCATTGAGCAGGTATGATATCCATCACTAGGACATGAAGGTTTCCTCTTTTATTTTCTTCTTTTTTCTTTTTTACAGGAACCAGGACAAGAATGTTTAACTCCAACGACTACAAGTTCGTCTCTCTGCAGTTGTCTGAGCAGCCTTTTCCCGTTTTCTCTAATCCATTCTGAGTTTCTGACGGCTAGCATCTCTTGTGTTTCTGTGTATGATGTGAGCTTGCTTTGCATGGGATCTCAGGTGGTGTTTGGATCCCGGGACTTAACTTTAGTCTCTGTCTTTAGACACTAATTTAGAGTATTAAATATAGACTACTTACAAAACTAATTACATAAATGAAAGCTAATTCACGAGACAAATTTTTTAAGCCTAATTAATCTATAATTAGATAATGTTTACTGTAGCATCACATAGACTAATCATGAATTAGTTAGGCTCAATAGATTCGTCTCGCGAATTAGTCCAAGATTATGGATGGGTTTTATTAATAGTCTATGTTTAATATTTATAATTAATATCCAAACATTCGATGTGATAGGGACTTAAAAGTTTTAGTCCCATCTAAACAGGGCCTCGTTCCCTTCCTCTTGCAACTCTGAAAGGGCCAACGAAATTCTCAACTAAGCCTCTGACCTGCTTGGGCATATTCCAGATAATTAGAATCGAACAGTGTACATTTCTCTCTTGTAAAACTCATATTGTTGGAGAAAAATTGGCTGCACATTTACTGGAGGATTATCCCAAGCATCAGTAGTATTTTATTTGATTCCGTGGACGGCAAAGTCAGGTCCTCCATTAAAAAAAGATAAAAAAGGCAGAAATTTCCGTGGACTCTCTGCTGAAGAATGCAAAAAAGAAAGGCACCTTTGTAGTAGGAAAAAAAAAAGAGATCTCTTGTGAAAAAAAAAAGGAAGCAAGAAAAAGGAGAAAGGGACAGAGGAGAGCCTCTGAACGAAGAAGTGAACTCGTTGGTGAGCCGAGGAGTGAGATGGTCGCCCACAGAATTTCCACGTGTCTCACGGTCAGCCGTTGCTGCCGCTGTCACCGGAAAGCTACGGCTTTTCTGGCCCCCGGCGCCGGCGGCCGTGCTGATGCGATGCGTGCATGTCTGTCAGGCAAATAGGCAATCGGCCACGAAGTAGGACGCCGTCGGGATGTCGCGCGCCACCACGTAATCGAACCTCCCGGCGGCGCCGGCGGCGTACGGCTGCACGGTGACCTTGAACTGGCACGCCTTGTCCTTGTGCAGGTCGTCGGAGGCCTTGCGCCACCCGCGGTCCGTCCGGCTCGCCGGCGCGTAGCACAGCTTCACCTTCACGCTCTTGAACGCCGCGTCGGCGCCCGCCGGCTCCGACGCGTTCAGCGACCACGTCACCGTCACCGTGTTCTCGCCGGCGTGCACGACTGCTCACCACCGGAATAATTTTCACCTTGATTAGTGATTAGTAATAGTAGTACTTCTTTCGTTTCAGATTACAAGACGTTTTGACTTTGATCAAAGTTAAAAGTTTGACTTAGTTTACAGAAAAAATTAATAACATTTTCAACCCAAGACAAATTTATTATGAAAATATATTCAATTATTGATTTGATGAAACTAATTTAGTATTATAAATATTACTATATTTGTCTATAAACTTAGTTAAACTTAAAACAGTTTGATTTTGACGAAAGTCAAAGCGTATTATAACCTGAAACGGAGAGTAGTAGCCAAAGTACAGGTGACACTTTTAATCTGATTATTTTAACAGCCAAATTCAACGAAGCCTAACGTGCACTTAACTTGTTTTTTTTTTGAAAAGAAAAAGAGAAACGAAAGTGAACTAACAAAAAAAATAGATTTTGTAGTACGGCCATGAGAAAATGAAGTGAACTTGAAATGAGAAAAAAAATCTTATTATTATTCTTTAAAATAAAAGAATAGCATAGGCCGGCCTGGCTATCACTAGGATAGGAGTTTCTTAGGGACATATTCCTCTCCCTTGCTGTTCATCCCTTTTCGGATGCATCGATCACAGGCGACAAATCAGACAAATCATCATTCGGAGTTTCAGTTGCGCAAGTGGGTATCGGAACATATTCTTAAGGCTGATTTTACATCAAACTTTAGGCGAAAAATACTTTTTTTTTATAATCGCTAGCTAGGTAGCCATGAAGAGCATTTTCGGTTCATAATGCTGCATGCTAATCAAGAGCAATCTTGGGTGGTTCAAACACGGTTTCAAAATGCAACAGTAAACTGCCTGGTTGTCGGTCTTGTCGAGCTGGTTCGAATTTAGAAACCGCTGGATAAACCGGCCAAGTTCAAAAAAAAATCAAACCAAATAACTTTTGGCAAAATGTTAACTGCTCGGTCAGTAACTGAATGGTCAAACGGTTTTTGTAAGAAAGAAGAAGCAAGAAGGTCATCATCATCAGCTACTAGTTGTTATATACCTTCGCCGTGCTTGGGCGAGACGCCGACGACGAGCGCTTTGGGCAGCTGCTATTGTCACCTCCATGGTGATGCTTCTGTTTCCTTTTATTTTTCCTCTTAATTCCCCTTTGCCCCTCTCTTCCATGTCAAAACAGTTTGTTACCAAACTTTAATACACTAACTATTGTTCTTGCTATTTGCACAATTATGTTTCAACCTCCACATTTAGGCATTGCTGCTATCCATTGTTACATGGAATTCTTTATTAGGCCAGTGTTCACATCTGCCTGTGCTTGTGATTTGTTCTGCTGTTTGTGTGTGCCGTATGAACATATAAAAAATATCGGGTTAAAATTTCCGTTGCGGTTGTCATTGTTATTTTGCCTTCTCATACTACGTGTGAAGCTGAATAATTTAGTGGGAGGTTAGCTCATTGCTGTCCCTATTAAGTACCCAGAAAAACTATAATGTTTAGTCCTCTTGGCCTTTCACTACGCTGGAAGGAGTACAAATTACAAAGTTGACTATGAGATGGCAAATATATGTTAGGCAATTAGTTAGCTTCCTATCATGTTTGCTGCAAAGTTGTAAACTGAACACTCCAACGAGATAATTCCCCTGGTAATTGGAAGCTCTCTGGCAAGAATGCATTTGATTTGATGCTATGTTTGGGAGTGGGACCAATTCATCAATTTTTGTTTTTCATTTTGGATTTGAATGCAAAGATAACTTTAGAAGCTTTCTTGTTCCTTTTGGCATCCGCTGCTCACCTGACCAAGTGCACACAATGTACATGCTGCCCAATATACTGTACATACCATACCAGAAAAAAGACAAACTTTGAGTTACAGCAACCAATTTATTTTCATATTCGTTGCACGTGACCAAACAAAAAAGAAACAAAAGGTACATATAATTTTTTAAAAAAAGGTAAAAACAAACACAAAATTATATCCGAGGAGAACATCACTGTATACATTTATAACAGCAAGCTAAAGTACGCATTTCTTTCTTTTTCTTTTCCATAACGGAATTCAGTCCACTGAAGCTGTGTACTTGCGTTTGCAGCAAGATGATCTACTTGTCCTTCTTGCGCTTCTCGACGACGAAGAAGAAGGCGAGCGCGGCGATGGAGAAGGTGGAGGTTGTTTTTTCACGAATTTCCAAATTTACTTTCGAAATGTTCCAGATCTGTGTGACCAATAATTGCTACCTGCCAGGTGCTGAGATTACTGTGGAACTGAAATTGTAATTTTTGAACAACCCAAGCCCTGATTTGTAACAATACTTGAACTGTCTTTGGTCCTAATACATTATCATGTAGGATGATTTATCACCTCTACCAGATATACATGTAACTACTAGGAAAGACTAGCAAGATCATTGGTAAACTTTTTGAGCCAGCTTTTCTTTTTGTGGAAATTTGTAGCATGATTTTAGAATATTCTGGTGGTTCCTGGTTATCAAATACTTTGACTGTTCATGCATATAGTTTGTCGTTTCAACTTTCATATGGTTTGGGCCTTTGGGGAATGATTTTCTTCCTGTCTTTATGCTCAGTTCCTAGTTCCTACAGTCAATTGCTTTAGCCCTTGCCTTGTGGTTTGGGCCGTTCCAATAACCAATCAATAATTGCTGGTCATGCCCAATTGCAAAATTAATCAATTTACATTTTAATAGTTCTATTGTGTAGTTTTTATGTTTTAAAAATCGCTGGTCCTACTGAAATTTACTCGTAATTTTATTGTTTTAAACATTTGTTCATGGACTTGAATGTTGCAGACCGGAGACAAACGAAGAGAAGGATTTGAAAGAACAGATTAACCTGCTTAGGGTGGATTTGAAAGAAACTGAAGCAAACATAAGTGACGAGGATAAAAACGGTTTATCAGAAAAGTTATCCCAGATGGAAAGGGAACTGGAGCGTCTTACAGTTGAGTTGGACAACAAGGTTCGATTTGGGCAAAGACCTGGTTCTGGATCTGGCAAGGTTACTGCACATTTAAGTAATTCACCAGACGAATCACAGATTACAGAGTCAACGGAACAACCACGTTCCCGTAGCAGCATAGACCAAAATCCTAAACCAGCAGAAGAAAGGTGGGGGTTTCAGGGCAACAGGGACAGAGGCTCATTTGGTGGTAACAGAAATACAGACAGGTTTGTTTGTTCCTACTGTCCATGATGCTTATTCGCATAAATCCAACTGAACGCGATTAACATTGATCACAGTAACTTTGTCCTGTATTACTAGACATATCTGTCAAGTTTAGATCATTTATTAATTTTCAGCAGATGGTAGATGTGAACTCTTTGTCTACCTGCTTTTCAGGTCGTTAACAGGGCAGAGATGGTGAACTCTTCTGCCATCCATGGTTTTGGCCTTTTGAGCACTTCTATCCTCGGACAGATCTTTTTTTTTTCTTCTTTTCCTGTTTTAAACAATGAACAAATAAGTTGTCGCGTTCTTGTTGCTGCTTGACTCCCATTTTGTTTGCCTTGGAAGAGTGGAGGGGATAATGGAATACCTCGCAGGCTCGCTCAAGGGCCCAAGCTATTGTCACCTCCATGGTGATGCTTCTGTTTCCTTTTATTTTTCCTCTTAATTCCCCTTTGCCCCTCTCTTCCATGTCAAAACAGTTTGTTACCAAACTTTAATACACTAACTATTGTTCTTGCTATTTGCACAATTATGTTTCAACCTCCACATTTAGGCATTGCTGCTATCCATTGTTACATGGAATTCTTTATTAGGCCAGTGTTCACATCTGCCTGTGCTTGTGATTTGTTCTGCTGTTTGTGTGTGCCGTATGAACATATAAAAAATATCGGGTTAAAATTTCCGTTGCGGTTGTCATTGTTATTTTGCCTTCTCATACTACGTGTGAAGCTGAATAATTTAGTGGGAGGTTAGCTCATTGCTGTCCCTATTAAGTACCCAGAAAAACTATAATGTTTAGTCCTCTTGGCCTTTCACTACGCTGGAAGGAGTACAAATTACAAAGTTGACTATGAGATGGCAAATATATGTTAGGCAATTAGTTAGCTTCCTATCATGTTTGCTGCAAAGTTGTAAACTGAACACTCCAACGAGATAATTCCCCTGGTAATTGGAAGCTCTCTGGCAAGAATGCATTTGATTTGATGCTATGTTTGGGAGTGGGACCAATTCATCAATTTTTGTTTTTCATTTTGGATTTGAATGCAAAGATAACTTTAGAAGCTTTCTTGTTCCTTTTGGCATCCGCTGCTCACCTGACCAAGTGCACACAATGTACATGCTGCCCAATATACTGTACATACCATACCAGAAAAAAGACAAACTTGGAGTTACAGCAACCAATTTATTTTCATATTCGTTGCACGTGACCAAACAAAAAAGAAACAAAAGGTACATATAATTTAAAAAAAAGGTAAAAACAAACACAAAATTATATCCGAGGAGAACATCACTGTATACATTTATAACAGCAAGCTAAAGTACGCATTTCTTTCTTTTTCTTTTCCATAACGGAATTCAGTCCACTGAAGCTGTGTACTTGCGTTTGCAGCAAGATGATCTACTTGTCCTTCTTGCGCTTCTCGACGACGAAGAAGAAGGCGAGCGCGGCGATGGAGAAGGTGGAGAAGACGCCGGCGGCGACCTTGAGGGAGGCGTGGATGCCGGTGATCCCGGCGACGTCGAAGGCGGCGTCCGGCGAGCTCTGCCCGTAGGCCACCTCCGTGCCGGACGCGTCCACCGCGTAGGCGCGCACGAAGTAGGACGCCGTCGGGATGTCGCGCGCCACCACGTAATCGAACCTCCCGGCGGCGCCGGCGGCGTACGGCTGCACGGTGACCTTGAACTGGCACGCCTTGTCCTTGTGCAGGTCGTCGGAGGCCTTGCGCCACCCGCGGTCCGTCCGGCTCGCCGGCGCGTAGCACAGCTTCACCTTCACGCTCTTGAATGCCGCGTCGGCGCCCGCCGGCTCCGACGCGTTCAGCGACCACGTCACCGTCACCGTGTTCTCGCCGGCGTGCACGACTGCTCACCACCGGAATAGTTTTCGCTTGATCAGTGATTAGTAATAATAGTACTCTTCGTTTCAGGTTACAAAACGTTTTTAACTTTGGTTAAAGTCAAACTGCTTTAAGTTTAATTAAGTTTGTAGAAAAAAATAGTAATATTTTCAACCCAAGACAAATTTATTATGAAAATATATTCAATTATTGATTTGATGAAACTAATTTAGTATTATAAATATTACTATATTTGTCTATAAACTTAGTCAAATTTGAAACAGTTTGATTTTGACCAAAGTCAAAACGTCGTATAACCTGAAACGGAGGGAGTATTAATTAAGCTATCAAAACTCACTCAGTCTCGAGCTTTGGCCCAAGGCTTGGACCAACCCATAATATTTTGTGCTATTTTTATTTGCACCTATCTTTAAAATAAAAGAATAGCATAGGCCGGCCTGGCTATCACTAGGATAGGAGTTTCTTAGGGACATTCTTTTCCCTTGCTGTTCATCCCTTTTCGGATGCATCGATCACAGGCGACAAATCAGACAAATCATCATTCGGAGTTTCAGTTGCGCAAGTGGGTATCGGAACATATTCTTAAGGCTGATTTTACATCAAACTTTAGGCGAAAAATACTTTTTTTTTATAATCGCTAGCTAGGTAGCCATGAAGAGCATTTTCGGTTCATAATGCTGCATGCTAATCAAGAGCAATCTTGGGTGGTTCAAACACGGTTTCAAAATGCAACAGTAAACTGCCTGGTTGTCGGTCTTGTCGAGCTGGTTCGAATTTAGAAACCGCTGGATAAACCGGCCAAGTTCAAAAAAAAATCAAACCAAATAACTTTTGGCAAAATGTTAACTGCTCGGTCAGTAACTGAATGGTCAAACGGTTTTTGTAAGAAAGAAGAAGCAAGAAGGTCATCATCATCAGCTACTAGTTGTTATATACCTTCACCGTGCTTGGGCGAGACGCCGACGACGAGCGCTTTGGGCAGCTTGGAGAGGAACACCTGCGTCTTCGCCGCGGCGGCGGCCGCCGGCCGGGGCACGCCGGCGCCGAGCAAGACGAGCACCACCGAGAGAGCAGCAACGCCGCCTAGCCTCGCCATTGCTGTACAACCAAACCGACTGATTCTGGATATCAACCCAAGGACGGAGACGGAGACGAAGACCAAGAAATGAATCTGCTGCTGCTGCTGATGCTGAGATCGATCGATCGATCGATCGGTGAATTTATAGGCGGGAGAGCGAGGCTACGAGCTCGGAGAGTTGACCAGCTACTTCGTTGGGTTCAAGAGGCAACTTTTAATTGTTTGTGATGAACAAGTTGATTAAGTTCAGTGGGGTCGGGAATATCCAAAGTCAGAGGCTTTGACGTGTGAGATGAGAAGAGAAGAGAGAGATCATGCGGTTTTGGGGGGTAATTAAGCTTTTGGAGGGGTCCCAAGGGTTCAGGCAACCGGTGAGAAGCGGCAACCGCGAATGATCTGAGTGTCTGGGTTGTTGTTAATTAAATTGTGAGCATGACGTTCATGGTAGGTTCATTTGGCATTAAGATAATAACATTGGAGTTATTAATGTTGAGAAGGCGTTCTTAATGGAGGAAAATTTGATGATATACTAGTGTTTTGGCAAAAAAAAATAAATAAATTTAGATGTTTTCATATGGAAAAAACTCAAAAAGGGTTCATTTCACTCATCCAAACTATTTTAGGTTCATTTGGCATTAAGATATTATTGGAATTATTAACATTGAGAAGGCGTTCTTAATGGAGGAAAATTCGATGATATTCTAGTGTTTTGGCAAAAAATAAATTTAGATGTTTTCATATGAAAAAAAAATTCATTTCGCTCCTCCAAACTATTTTGCCATAGCATTTAACCTCCTAACAATTCTTCGGCTTGGTTTTACACCCTGAACTATTGAAAACAGTTCAACTTACTCTCTAATAATATTCCTCAAGTACTGCTGTACTCCTACTTCCGAAGAGATGACATGCATGAGCGCAAGAGCAGGACAGCCATCCGTCGATCGAACTCGAACACGACCAAGTCTGCACTGTGTTGATCATATCAGCTCAGCTCAGCTAGCTGGTGGCCAGCTCCGTCTCTTGATTGCCTAGTGCTGCAATTATATCGACCCAGTTCTAGCTAGCTTTGCTGAAGCAGATCGATGCTTTGAAACAACAGCCTGCCGAAAATAGGCAATCGATTCTTACTTACCACGACGAGAGTAATTATCCTTTGAAATGGCATATGATCATTGAAACTTGGTAGCAGTTTCGCCACGACACACCACAAAAATCCTTTTTAAAAAGTACTACATTTATTTTTAAATATCCGACGATGTTGATTTTGAAGTTTATTTTATTCAAAATTTATCAATTAACATACTTTAAGTATAATAAATGTTATATTTTCACTAAAATTTGATAAATGATCAAACACATATCACAATACAAGTTAACGGAATCATACATTTAAAACGAGCGTAGTACATTGGACATAAGCTCACTCAACATAAACCACACTCACATCATCACAAACAACTCTATTTTTTTCCTTCTAACTTTTATGTCATACTACTCCCTCCGTTTCATATTATAAAACTTTCTAGCATTGTCCGTATTCATATAGATGCTAATGAATTTAGATCATATAGATGTTAATGTTCATTAACATCTCTATGAATGTGGATAATACTAGAAAGTTTTATAATATAAAACGGAGGAAGTATTATTTTCCGGCAGAGGAGTGAGGCGGGAGAGGTGGGGAATCGTGTGAAATGCCCTAGTGCTTCTACTGCGTATGTCCTCTCATATATGATATGTTGATCTAGTTGATTAAAGCCAACATTTATCTCCAGCTAGCTACTAACGACTATGGATTGAGATCCAATGCAGTTGCCACAGTGACTATACAATAGCAATGTACACAATCTGACCCCTCTATTTCTTGATCCAATGGTCCAAATCTATTGCTACAGTAAAAATCAATAAATCC
>CM020178.1:39756440-39777257 GCA_009805545.1 Oryza longistaminata
CACATTCATATAGCTATAATAGGAAAATGAGTAAATTTCAGTAAAAGCACAACTATTTTCGTTAAAACTACTAGTTTGCAACGACTTTACCTAGTTTCTTAAAAAGTACAATAATAGTTGATGATTTTCTGCAACTATTTTTATCTTATTGGTTTTGGCCTATATGTTAGACATACATATAAATATATAATACTTATACTGTTGCAAGTTGGGTCCACATGTCAGAAACTCACACCAGTTAAAGTTGTAGGTTTTATGGTAAAATTGTTCACAATCGTTGTAGTTTTGTTTTTTTTTTTTGAGAACTGTTGTGGTTTTGTTAAATGTCCTGTTATAGTTGCAGCTAACTGATAATTTGCAGTTTTACGAAATCCACTCTAGGAAATACTATTAGGGTATGCAGAGTCCAGGAGCAAACGGTCAAATTTCTCATTTTTAGAACGCCCAGCAGATGGGGCGAACTTTATCATCAAGGAGTACTCAATTGTTGCAAAACCCAGTGTCATATATATGATCATCCTCAGTGTATCTGGAAATGTTGTTTGATGGCATGATAGCAACAGCATGCCGGCATTGACATGGTAAAAACAAAAATAACTAATAATTAAAAGAGGACACAAACTTCATGTGGGGTCATGTGGCTCTTAACACCGGTTAAGAGTTACAAGAAACATCATTTTGTTTGACTTGCCTCTATCTGTTAGTGTGAAAATACAGAGAAGACGTTTGGCTTATCAACTGGTGTTGTTTAGATGTCATGAGAGTGATAGGAGGAGAGCGGCGGGTCAGGAAGAATGATCGACGCCGGGACAGATCATACTTAATTGTATAATGTCGACATGATTGTTGAGGGAATGATACGTTTTTAGGCCTTGTTTGGGGCAAATTGTTGTGCTGGCTGTCATTGACTAGGAATTTAATCTTGTCCTGTGTTTATACTTTTGATGTTTGTTCTTCTCCCTGGAATTTAATCTTTCTTGGGTATTGCTTCCTTATAAAACCATAAACAAAATATTCGTTTGATCATCTATTTTATTAAAAATTACAATTATCATCTATTTTGTTGTTATTTGTTTTATCATCAAATACATTTTTAAGCATGATTTAAATTTTTTTATATTCGCATAAAATTATTGAATAAGACATATGATCTAATGAAATGTACATGTATATCTAAAAGTTAGAGGAAGTTTTTTTCCCCTACTTTTGTTCTTTCTACATAGGCTATATTTAAGTACTCCTATTAATATATGCAAACTATAGCAGGAAGCCTAAAATGGTTTAGTAACTTGCAGTGCTATAGAACTAAAATTGTGAACTCTGGACTCTGGAGTCTGGATGCTACAAAACTAATTTTGTCTGTGTAGTAACTATTCTGCTGGTAACGCACTGAACCAGGCAGGGTTTCAGCAACAGATATTGCTAGGCAATATCTATGTTGCTAGGCACCATGGCTTCAAGTTCCAACCATTTATAAATCAGAAGCAAAACAAAACAGTACTCTTCGGCCTGGGAATTGTGTTGCTTTCATCTAGGCCTGCCCTGTATTCATTACCCATCCACATATCCATAATCCATACCCACATTATTTGGGTAGGGGAGGGTATTTACTCATTTTACCTACTTCGTCCATATCCATTTGTTATATGTAAAATTCGGACATAATTTTTTAAACTCGTGTTTCACATTACAAAATCTTATAAATTTTAGAGGGATGATTTATTATATGAAAAAGCAACTTTGTACAATTTTGATCCCTTTCTACATCTGGGACCCATATATGTCTCTTCTTGTATTCGTTGGGTTACCCATGCCCATCTATCTATTATATACTAAAAGTCCATTAAACTTCCTACAAACGCTCTCAAACCGTCATGTGTAAATCCTACAAACGCTCCTAAGTCGCCACATGGCGTTTTAATAAATTTAAGGAATATCTAATAATTCTTAAAAAGGAAAACCATAGATTTTATTTTAAATACGGTGGACCCACTTTAAATCCGTATCGTGTACGTGCTGTGTGCACGTACGTACGCCCTATATCCTTTCTCTCCTCCTCTTCATGCTATATTATATAGAAAATACATAATACATCATTAGAACATTAGATTATTTACCAAAAAAATTATAGTTCAAGACCCAAACTAACTATATTTAGTAAGTAAAAGAAATAAAACACATTTATAGGGAAAATCGTATAGATATTTTAACAATCTATTTAGCAACACATATATTTTAAATAGAACAATATGCAATAATAAACAATTTTAATTAGAAAATAGATATTTAATAAGTATAGAACTTTGGGTCATTATTATGTTTGTAATATAGATAACTCAAGTTGGCGAAACCAAGGAATCTATCTCAAAGGAAACAAAACTCATCTCCTCCTAATGTCGGGCGTACCTGTGCACGTCTCCTGTAAGCAAGATCATGATACATATATCTAATCTATCTTTACTGATCCATATGTAAATATATGTATAACAAATTACATTAATATAAAGGAGGGCTAGCTTGATGGTCCAACACCTTATTTTTAATTTGAACTTTTAGACATGTTTTCTAAACAAACTAAGTTTATCTCTTTTTTAAATGATGAAGAAGAAAATAATAATTACTTATACAGATGAATTAAATATTACGTAGTATGAAGATAACAAATACCTAATAAAAATTATTTGAGCAAAGCCAGCAAATAAATTTATGAAGAAAATGTACTTCTGATCCTTATAAGTTTTTCAAATACAGGCTTATGATATACTTGCCCGCGTGAATACGCGGGCTACCATCCTTGTTGGGTAAATGATAACGCCCACTTAATTTAGGTATGGGTTAATCTTTTTGTAGATGAGGATGGGTAAAATTGAGATGGATTCACCCAATACCCTCCGCAGCAATAGGCCTACTTTCATCACTATCTCAAGAATCCAAGACTATGAAGTATGAACTACCATTAATTTCCTTGAAACTTGATAGCAACGATCCAGGCCTGTTTGGGAACAATAAATTTGACCAAATTGTATACGAAAGAAAGAGATTCCTACGGAAATTCTACCTCCCAAACGAGATGAAACCTAGTAAACTACAGCCATAAATTCAAAATATGGAAAGACTTTTTTCCCCATACATGTACAACGGGCTTACAATACAGAGCTGCAACAACTCAAGATGACAGCCGGAGGTGCTCCAAAACTTTGGACGTCACAAGCTTGTAGACCGAAATTCGTTAGCGAGATTGCAGTTCTTGAAGCAGAGGGCCAATCCTTTGAGCGCCAAGAAATAAAGCGTCAACAAGCACGAGTGCTCCAACCTGTTGTTCCAGGAAGGAACATATAAAAGCATTTCCATTGGATAAAAGAATTGATGTGTGCCTTTCTTGAATTCAGAGAATTACCAAACGGCCTGTGAAGATCAGACGGTAGCCCAGCCCTTCTTTCGCAGCCTGCGCACGTTGCTGATCCGTCCAGCTGAAATGAAGTCGATGTCAGTACACAAAGGTTAAAGATTTGTAAACAGATGGAGTGCTGCTGGAGTATGGAGGAGCAATAGTGCATGCTTCTGTGGAAGTCTGAAACATATTTTTGGTTGTGTAATAGTAATAAGAAAATCCCATTATAATGCTCATCTGCCTGTGTAGACACAATCTGAAGTTTTAAGTTGTTGGCAAGTTCTAGCTTGCCTATCTCATTATCACATTATTCTGTTCTTGTACTCAAACAACTGCTTTGATTTTAATACATGACTTGGGTATGTAGATTGGACAGAGAATAAAAGGGATAATAAACCACTAGGAGGGGTGAAATAGCTGGGGTCTTGAAACCTACCCGAAAAATTCTGAAACCCCACCAATACCAGCAAGCTTGAAAGGCTGGGGACCTTCTCGCTCAAAGTCCTGAGGGGGTAAAATTATAAACCGTAATTCAGAAAACAGAAGTAGCCTATATGAAATAATTATTTCTTTTCCCAATTCCTACCTCCTCTTCAGCTGCTTCCAGTCCTCCTTGTACCCAGAATAAATTTTGGAAACCAGAACCATAGAGTTGCTCACAAGCGGCCAATGATCTGACCAAATTTCGGGCAAAAGTGAACACAACGAATAAAATTACACATCCCATGAAGGGCAACACAAGAATGCATTACTGCATTGACTTTCTCAAAAGGTAAACAAGGCGATAAAGTATCGATATGTCATATGCATATCAAATTCAGCATTGATAAGATAGTGAATTACCTCAATCCCTTCTGGCAAACTACTATGATATCTGTATCTTTAGAAAACTTCTCCTCAACTTGCTGTACAAAGTTCCTAGCAATTTGATCTACTATCAGTCAATCTTACTGTTCTGAAAATAGCAGATAAAAGTTCTAAATTCAGTAGATGTTGAGCATACTTGTTAACTATCATTGTTGAGCTGCCACTCCACCAGCCACCTAGGGAAGTCATGGGAGTTCGATCATTTAGATGTCCCAAATTGCAGGAGGGGTGGTGTAAGAGTTGAAAAATAAATTAACAGGCTCACAGAGGATAGAACACTAACCTAAAACAGAAAGCAACACATGCCTTGGTTCAAGTAATTGTGTTTCATGAACTACTAATGTGGTTAGTATGATGGTAATCTAAAAGACGTATGTAAAATTGTCAAACAGCCCAGAGAAAATCATCATTGCATTATCCATTCTAGAGTGTACACATGGAAAACATTCCATGTTACAATCTCCTGTGCTCAGTTTAATGATGAACAATGAGAACAAGGTTTGTAAAGAAAGCATTAAAGAACAAGAGATTGACAGTCAGGTTTGCATATGGTGACCCTGTTTAGCATACCCATCACAAAGTTGGTGAATTTCTTGCCGGCGCCACCCAAATCAAACGATGTATCCACATCAAATACAGGAATCCAGGTAGAGCCTTTCACCCAGGCCTGCAATACGCCGATTTAAATACAATCAAGGACAACGAAAAACGACCCCATTCCGCAATAATCAAACACCCCTTTACTTTAAGAGTCTTGACAGGCAGCGAGACACAACCTTCTGACGCTCATTCGAGGGCCTAACATCAAGAAGGACCTTGTCAGTGAGCTTGAATGTATAGCCAGCTTCCCTGGGTGTAAGAGTCTTGATCTTCTGCTCCCTAATCTTCAGGCAGAGCATCCCACACACACACACATGAACAGCAGAAGCTCAGCATTTCAATAGTCATAGATCACGCAAAGATTATGTAAATGTAAACATATAATGATACTGAATCGAATGTGGGGGAAATCTTAAGAAGAATTTGCATTTTGCAGGCAGGGAGGGTAGGGTAAGGTGAAGGGACAGGGACAGGGACCTCACCAGAGTCTCCCACCGCCTCCGGGCGGCGGCCATCTCCTTGGCCAGCTTCACCTCCTCGTCCTCGCCCTCCTGCTCCCCTCCCACGGCCGCTCCCATCCTCACCACTCCACTCCACCTCTGCACCCAAGAAACCACTCACACAGTTGCAGTCACCGCTCAGTGGAAATGAGAGCAAAGGAAAAGGGGAGGAAAGCCAAGAAAGGAAAAATGGCCGCACCTTTGAAGGAAGGAGACGAGGGCGGAGGCGCCTGGAGCGGCAGGAAGAGGACCACGCCGCGGCCGGGGTGGCGGCGCCGGCGCCGGATACGCGGCGCGCGAGGCCGAGAGGTGACGGTGGCGCGGCCATGTCTGTGAGATGGCCGTGTTCTTTCAGAACGGAGGTTTTTTTTAGCTTCTAGCCGTAGCTTTATCCCCCCAATCCAGTTCCCTGCCCTGCAATTGGATGATGGGGGTGCAACTCCAGACTTGTGGGACCCTCGACAGCGCTAAGCCAGATTGCGAAGTAGTGGTATTTTCTCAGTCCCAAAACAGATCAACGTATTACGAAAGGTGAATCTAAAAGAAATGAACACCTGATAAATGTTTATTTTTGACAAAAATAAACTTCTTTGTTAAAACTGGAATGCTACAAGACGGCTGCCATTTCGGACGAAATGATACCGATTAGGTATCATGTCCTAACTAATATCAGGCGACACCTACTAGGTATCGACTGATAACTGATAAGCATCACCTGATACCTAGTAGTTGTCGGTTGATACCGATTATGTATCATAAGTTCTAAGTTCTAGCTGGTATCATTCCGTTCGAATGGGATTTCGTTCAAAGTTCTAAGCACCGTCGTCATGTATTGAGCCTACAGTTGGTACTTGGGCTGGCACGTTCTATTCTTGGGTCTAGAATCTTAGCACTGACGGGCGACCTGGCCCGATAAATGGGCCATTCTTGGGCCAGCTCGGCACATTGATAGACCAATAGCTTGTGAATGGCTCAATAGCCCAACAGGCACAAGGCCCAGGCTGCGAAGTCACCCCGGCTTACCGCAGCGCTGTCGTGCGCTCGTCCATCAGCAGCCGCGCCACACTGTCTTCTCTCGAGAAGTCGATATTGAAGGTGCTCGGCAACTAGTGGCGATGGGGAAACAGGCGGCGGCGGTGGCGGCACAAGGTATAGCGACGATGTTAGCCTTTCTTTAAGCAATAAAATCAACAATCAATACAAAATCATAGGCAAATGCAAAACCATTATTTTATGGTGTAGGAAAGAGTCTAGTGGAGTGCGAGTATATACTCCATCCGTGGACTTATGGGTCCATCGCCACCCATAGCCGTGGGAGACGGCGGCCTGGTGGTGGGGCGTGGAAAAGACACGGTTAGGTCAGAGTCCGATGGAGAAGGACGGTGAGCTAGCATTAGAGGCGGGGTTAAAGCGAGCTTGTTGTTAGGACATGGCGCTGATGGTGGTGAATCCAATGGCGGAGAACCGTTCAAGATGAGGAAAACGGCGAGGCTGGTGCACCAACGACTAAAAGATGAGTGGGGGAAGGGGAGAAGGTCCACCAAAGACACATACCAACTAGCTAAAAGATAAGGAGAGGAGAGAGGGGGGAGGGGGAGAAGGTCAGCCAAAGGGGCCTTGTTGGCGCTATTGACGTCTTCATACCAACCGATGGGGTCGGTCAGTGGCACATTGGTGCGGAGGAGGCATGGTTGAGCTGATGTCATGTGATGCCATGGAGGGAAGAGAAAAAGAAAAGGAGGGTTATGGTTTGGAGGGATTTACACGAATCTTAAAGCAACCCGATGGTCCAAAATCTACAAGATTGTAGGGGTTCCCAAAATTTAACTCCAATTAATCTTGGATTAGGGCTGAAACAATTGATGCTACTTGTTCATGCTGATGTTGCTGAAACAATGTTTCTTTGTAGAAATGAATTTACATTCTTATGTTGCTTGCTTCATAGTGCGATAGAGATGCGCAAGATCTCGCTTCAATCTGATCGCATTGTTGTCCTTGAAAACAAGACAACGCTACTGAACCAGAACAGGGAACCAACTCATTTACGTGGCGAAGTATGCAAGGCGACAATTGATGGAGGGGATACACTGACCAGGATTGGGCATGCAGAAATATGAGTTCAGAGCACTTCGGGAGATGCTAGGCCTTTAGCCTTTATGGCCATCCAGTTCCCAGCTTTGCGATTGGATCAGGGGAGTGCAAATGCAGTCATGTGGGGCCCTGGAATCAGAGAGGAGCCTGAAGCACCTGCATAGCTGACTCACTGCATGACAACACAACAAAACGACCGCGAACACAGTTACACAAGCCACAAGCACTCAGCAAATATGCAAAAGCAGGTTATATATGGTGTTACACTATTGCCTTACGCCAGAAATCTGTGAAGACTTCGTTGTTGCCACGAGAGGGATTATTAGTTTGGCAACAAGCGTACAACAGATTATATAAGACAGCACATGTCCAGAGTAACATTTACTTTGAATAAATTACAGGCTCGCCCTCAATACAGGCGTACAACAAATTGCATCGCATCTAATCTATAGTATTCGTACACTTGTTTGACTCTGTTATACATTAAAATTGGTGGCTTAAAAAGGGAGACCTTGGGGGCGCAATCCAAGACATTTCTTCAGGGCGATTCTGGCCTTCTCCATGCAGGTTTGCTCCCTTTGGACATAATATGAAATGTCTTGCTGCACACATAGAGCATTATCTGGCAACAGCCACTGCTAACAGCGGCGACAAACTTGGCCAGTGTGTAGTGCCACATCACCATGCTGATCTGGTGTCTGATCCTCACGTGAACAACTCTTTAGATAGCAGCTGTTGCGCAAGGTACTGGCCTTCCGGTTCCTCAAGGTAAACCTTGTCAGTAAGATAATTCTGTAGATTACTCGCTGCCTCAGCCTGAATTCGTGAGCCTTGTTCCTTCAAAGCAGGTAAGAAGCACCGCGATATTACATCTAGAAGTTTCATGAACTGTGATCCGTATTTCTTGTGAAGTGCAAAACCAGCAACCTGAACAGAAACAGAATCCAAGTTAGCTACAACAAACCTGCTACAAGCACACATGCATAGGAGGGGATGGGGGTCTTGAAGCATATTTTTACCTTGAGGAAAGCATGAAGGGCACAAGCAGTTGCTGTGGTGGCCGGGAGAGTATTAAGGAACATGGCAAGCCATTTCCACCCCTCAGCTAAGCCATGTGGATGCCGGACACCCCTAATTTCGGTCTGTAGAAAAAATTGCGGTTGTATTTCAATTCTAAATAAAACATCAATTTGTTGAACAGAAGTCTGCTGCTCAAATAAAATGATCATATGAAACGGTAGTAACACTGGATAAACTTATGGAATTGTGATAGTGAATTCAATTAATGTGCAAAGCAACACATGTTACACTCAGAGTCAGTGCACTGAAAAGAGTTATCTGATCACTGAGAGTCGTATGCACAATGCACTGTGCTAGTTGGAGCCATTTTGGCAAACTTTCATGTTGGTTGTAATGGTTTTTCTGTGAGCTCGTCACCTCTGTGGTGACCCATGTCTAAATAATATCCCAGGAAAGAAAAACTGACAAATTGCAATTAAAGAGAAATAATAAGCCCTTTTTGCAACAACCAACAAGACAAGAAAGCGCCATATTAGTAGAGGGGGAACCAACAAAACGCTCAAAACCATTAAATGCATACCCATTTCTAACAATTAATAACCCTAACAGCTATTTTTACCACACTAGTAATATTAGAAAACAGGCCATACACACCTGAATCATTGCAGCATACAGCTTGACGTATGCGGCAACATATGTCAAATAACTTTCAGTGCTCTCGAGTTGTCCATTTTCTTCCTGGTAGCCAATCAGTCTGTAGTAATCTCTATTCCGTACTTGTGCCTAAACAATTACAAGTAAAATCAGAAAAAAAAAAATACATGAGCTAAACACAAAAATAATTATGTGAATAAAAACATCATTATAATTGTTCAGAACACCTAAATAGAACACCTCACTTGTTTTTTCCATTGCTGCTCATATATAAGCAAGAATATGAACAAGCTGAGAAGATATTGAGGAGTTTAGTGGCATGAAGACTTACGTTTGAAGCATGCAGATGCTTTGGAACTGTGTACATGCAAACTCTGTGGAACTCAGCTAGAAGATAATCCATTGCATCTGGTACCTGAGATTTGTGTTAGTAATTCTTATTAAACTTCATTGAAAGAGCAAAGCCAGGATATGAGTGTACAGAAATATTGGAACTAGCTATCGTCTTAGTGGTCATGCAGTAACGAATTTGCTTTGAGTTCCAACCATGATAAGGGCTGCAAACTAGATTGTGCATTATGTGGTTGCAAACTAGGCTGCAAAAAAGTGACAGATCAGTGTATGACAAAAGATACACTGTAGCCCTATGTTCATCGGAATCAACTGGACTATCTATCCCAGCTACTGGCAAACAGCATGTGAGTTTCCATGCTCCATAATTATTAACCTTCCACTGTTTATTGCCATCAAATTTAAGGATACTTGTGAAGACTTCGTTGTTGCCACAAGAGAGTTTATTAGTTTGGCAACAAGCGTACAACAGATTATATAAGACAGCACATGTCCAGAGTAACATTTAGTTTGAATAAATTACAGGCTCGCCCTCAATACAGGCGTACAACAAATTGCATCGCATGGGACCCTCGACAGCGCTAAGCCAGATTGCGAAGTAGTGGTATTTTCTCAGTCCCAAAACAGATCAACGTATTACGAAAGGTGAATCTAAAAGAAATGAACACCTGATAAATGTTTATTTTTGACAAAAATAAACTTCTTTGTTAAAACTGGAATGCTACAAGACGGCTGCCATTTCGGACGAAATGATACCGATTAGGTATCATGTCCTAACTAATATCAGGCGACACCTACTAGGTATCGACTGATAACTGATAAGCATCACCTGATACCTAGTAGTTGTCGGTTGATACCGATTATGTATCATAAGTTCTAAGTTCTAGCTGGTATCATTCCGTTCGAATGGGATTTCGTTCAAAGTTCTAAGCACCGTCGTCATGTATTGAGCCTACAGTTGGTACTTGGGCTGGCACGTTCTATTCTTGGGTCTAGAATCTTAGCACTGACGGGCGACCTGGCCCGATAAATGGGCCATTCTTGGGCCAGCTTGGCACACTGATAGACCAATAGCTTGTGAATGGCTCGATAGCCCAACAGACACAAGGCCCAGGCTGCGAAGTCACCCCGGCTTACCGCAGCGCTGTCGTGCGCTCGTCCATCAGCAGCCGCGCCACACTGTCTTCTCTCGAGAAGTCGATATTGAAGGTGCTCGGCGACTAGTGGCGATGGGGAAACAGGCGGCGGCGGTGGCGGCACAAGGTATAGCGACGATGTTAGCCTTTCTTTAAGCAATAAAATCAACAATCAATACAAAATCATAGGCAAATGCAAAACCATTATTTTATGGTGTAGGAAAGAGTCTAGTGGAGTGCGAGTATATACTCCATCCGTGGACTTATGGGTCCATCGCCACCCATAGCCGTGGGAGACGGCGGCCTGGTGGTGGGGCGTGGAAAAGACACGGTTAGGTCAGAGTCCGATGGAGAAGGACGGTGAGCTAGCATTAGAGGCGGGGTTAAAGCGAGCTTGTTGTTAGGACATGGCGCTGATGGTGGTGAATCCAATGGCGGAGAACCGTTCAAGATGAGGAAAACGGCGAGGCTGGTGCACCAACGACTAAAAGATGAGTGGGGGAAGGGGAGAAGGTCCACCAAAGACACATACCAACTAGCTAAAAGATGAGGAGAGGAGAGAGGGGGGAGGGGGAGAAGGTCAGCCAAAGGGGTAGTTGGCACTATTGACGTTTTCATACCAACCGATAGGGTCGGGCAGTGGTGCATTGGTGCGGAGGAGGTAGGGTTGAAGCTGATGTCATGTGATGCCATGGAGGGAAGAGAAAAAGAAAAGGAGGGTTATGGTTTGGAGGGATTTACACGAATCTTAAAGCAATCAAATGGTCTAAAATCTACAAGATTGTAGGGGTCCCAAAATTTAACTCCAATTAATCTTGGATTAGGGCTGAAACAATTGATGCTACTTGTTCATGATGATGTTGCTGAAACAATGTTTCTTTGTAGAAATGAATTTACATTCTTATGTTGCTTGCTTCATATGGCCCTGTTCGTTTCTCCTACTAGGGGAGTATAAAATTTTGGATTATCGTGGCACGCTTTTCAAACTGCTACAAAAACTTTCTATATGAAAGTTGTTCTAAAATATCAGATTAATCCATTTTTAAAGTTTATAATAATTAAAACTTAATTAATCACATGTTATTACCACCTCGTTTTACGTAATACACTTAATTTTCGTCTTCATTATCATTCAAACACCACTTGGTGCGATAGAGATGGGCAAGATCTCGCTTCAATCTGATCGCATTGTTGTCCTTGAAAACAAGACGACGCTACTGAACCAGAACAAGGAACCAACTCATTTACCTGGCGAAGTATGCAAGGCGACAATTGATGGAGGGGATACACTGACCAGGATTGGGCATGCAGAAATATGAGTTCAGAGCACTTCGGGAGATGCTAGGCCTTTAGCCTTTATGGCCATCCAGTTCCCAGCTTTGCGATTGGATCAGGGGAGTGCAAATGCAGTCATGTGGGGCCCTGGAGTCAGAGAGGAGCCTGAAGCACCTGCATCACTGGCTCACTGCATGACAACACAACAAAACGACCGCGAACACAGTTACACAAGCCACAAGCACTCAGCAAATATATGGTGTTACACTATTGCCTTACGCCAGTAATCTGTGAAGACTTCGTTGTTGCCACGAGAGGGATTATTAGTTTGGCAACAAGCGTACAACAGATTATATAAGACAGCACATGTCCAGAGTAACATTTACTTTGAATAAATTACAGGCTCGCCCTCAATACAGGCGTACAACAAATTGCATCGCATCTAATCTTATATTATTCGTACACTTGTTTGACTCTGTTATACATTAAAATTGGTGGCTTAAAAAGGGAGACCTTGGGGGCGCAATCCAAGATATTTCTTCAGGGCGATTCTGGCCTTCTCCATGCAGGTTTGCTCCCTTTGGACATAATATGAAATGTCTTGCTGCACACATAGAGCATTATCTGGCAACAGCCACTGCTAACAGCGGCGACAAACTTGGCCAGTGTGTAGTGCCACATCACCATGCTGATCTGGTGTCTGATCCTCACGTGAACAACTCTTTAGATAGCAGCTGTTGCGCAAGGTACTGGCCTTCCGGTTCCTCAAGGTAAACCTTGTCAGTAAGATAATTCTGTAGATTACTCGCTGCCTCAGCCTGAATTCGTGAGCCTTGTTCCTTCAAAGCAGGTAAGAAGCACCGCGATATTACATCTAGAAGTTTCATGAACTGTGATCCGTATTTCTTGTGAAGTGCAAAACCAGCAACCTGAACAGAAACAGAATCCAAGTTACTACAACAAACCTGCTACAAGCACACATGCATAGGAGGGGATGGGGGTCTTGAAGCATATTTTTACCTTGAGGAAAGCATGAAGGGCACAAGCAGTTGCTGTGGTGGCCGGGAGAGTATTAAGGAACATGGCAAGCCATTTCCACCCCTCAGCTAAGCCATGTGGATGCCGGACACCCCTAATTTCGGTCTGTAGAAAAAATTGCGGTTGTATTTCAATTCTAAATAAAACATCAATTTGTTGAACAGAAGTCTGCTGCTCAAATAAAATGATCATATGAAACGGTATTAACACTGGATAAACTTATGGAATTGTGATAGTGAATTCAATTAATGTGCAAAGCAACACATGTTACACTCAGAGTCAGTGCACTGAAAAGAGTTATCTGATCACTGAGAGTCGTATGCACAATGCACTGTGCTAGTTGGAGCCATTTTGGCAAACTTTCATGTTGGTTGTAATGGTTTTTCTGTGAGCTCGTCACCTCTGTGGTGACCCATGTCTAAATAATATCCCAGGAAAGAAAAACTGACAAATTGCAATTAAAGAGAAATAATAAGCCCTTTTTGCAACAACCAACAAGACAAGAAAGCGCCATATTAGTAGAGGGGGAACCAACAAAACGCTCAAAACCATTAAATGCATACCCATTTCTAACAATTAATAACCCTAACAGCTATTTTTACGCGCATACCAACGGACTAAAAGATGAGGAGAGAGGGGAGGGGGAGAAGGTCAGCCAAAGGGGCCTTGTTGGCGCTATTGACGTCTTCATACCAACCGATGGGGTCGGTCAGTGGCACATTGGTGCGGAGGAGGCATGGTTGAGCTGATGTCATGTGATGCCATGGAGGGAAGAGAAAAAGAAAAGGAGGGTTATGGTTTGGAGGGATTTACACGAATCTTAAAGCAACCCGATGGTCCAAAATCTACAAGATTGTAGGGGTTCCCAAAATTTAACTCCAATTAATCTTGGATTAGGGCTGAAACAATTGATGCTACTTGTTCATGCTGATGTTGCTGAAACAATGTTTCTTTGTAGAAATGAATTTACATTCTTATGTTGCTTGCTTCATAGTGCGATAGAGATGCGCAAGATCTCGCTTCAATCTGATCGCATTGTTGTCCTTGAAAACAAGACAACGCTACTGAACCAGAACAGGGAACCAACTCATTTACGTGGCGAAGTATGCAAGGCGACAATTGATGGAGGGGCTACACTAACCAGGATTGGGCATATGCAGAAATATGTGTTCAGAGCACTTCAGGGAGATGCTAGGCCTTTAAGCCTTTATGGCCATCCAGTTCCCAGCTTTGCGATTGGATCAGGGGAGTGCAAATGCAGTCATGTGGGGCCCTGGAATCAGAGAGGAGCCTGAAGCACCTGCATAGCTGACTCACTGCATGACAACACAACAAAACGACCGCGAACACAGTTACACAAGCCACAAGCACTCAGCAAATATGCAAAAGCAGGTTATATATGGTGTTACACTATTGCCTTACGCCAGAAATCTGTGAAGACTTCGTTGTTGCCACAAGAGAGTTTATTAGTTTGGCAACAAGCGTACAACAGATTATATAAGACAGCACATGTCCAGAGTAACATTTACTTTGAATAAATTACAGGCTCGCCCTCAATACAGGCGTACAACAAATTGCATCGCATCTAATCTATAGTATTCGTACACTTGTTTGACTCTGTTATACATTAAAATTGGTGGCTTAAAAAGGGAGACCTTGGGGGCGCAATCCAAGACATTTCTTCAGGGCGATTCTGGCCTTCTCCATGCAGGTTTGCTCCCTTTGGACAGAATATGAAATGTCTTGCTGCACACATAGAGCATTATCTGGCAACAGCCACTGCTAACAGCGGCGACAAACTTGGCCAGTGTGTAGTGCCACATCATTATGCTGATCTGGTGTCTGATCCTCACGTGAACAACTCTTTAGATAGCAGCTGTTGCGCAAGGTACTGGCCTTCCGGTTCCTCAAGGTAAACCTTGTCAGTAAGATAATTCTGTAGATTACTCGCTGCCTCAGCCTGAATTCGTGAGCCTTGTTCCTTCAAAGCAGGTAAGAAGCACCGCGATATTACATCTAGAAGTTTCATGAACTGTGATCCATATTTCTTGTGAAGTGCAAAACCAGCAACCTGAACAGAAACAGAATCCAAGTTAGCTACAACAAACCTGCTACAAGCACACATGCATAGGAGGGGATGGGGGTCTTGAAGCATATTTTTACCTTGAGGAAAGCATGAAGGGCACAAGCAGTTGCTGTGGTGGCCGGGAGAGTATTAAGGAACATGGCAAGCCATTTCCACCCCTCAGCTAAGCCATGTGGATGCCGGACACCCCTAATTTCGGTCTGTAGAAAAAATTGCGGTTGTATTTCAATTCTAAATAAAACATCAATTTGTTGAACAGAAGTCTGCTGCTCAAATAAAATGATCATATGAAACGGTAGTAACACTGGATAAACTTATGGAATTGTGATAGTGAATTCAATTAATGTGCAAAGCAACACATGTTACACTCAGAGTCAGTGCACTGAAAAGAGTTATCTGATCACTGAGAGTCGTATGCACAATGCACTGTGCTAGTTGGAGCCATTTTGGCAAACTTTCATGTTGGTTGTAATGGTTTTTCTGTGAGCTCGTCACCTCTGTGGTGACCCATGTCTAAATAATATCCCAGGAAAGAAAAACTGACAAATTGCAATTAAAGAGAAATAATAAGCCCTTTTTGCAACAACCAACAAGACAAGAAAGCGCCATATTAGTAGAGGGGGAACCAACAAAACGCTCAAAACCATTAAATGCATACCCATTTCTAACAATTAATAACCCTAACAGCTATTTTTACCACACTAGTAATATTAGAAAACAGGCCATACACACCTGAATCATTGCAGCATACAGCTTGACGTATGCGGCAACATATGTCAAATAACTTTCAGTGCTCTCGAGTTGTCCATTTTCTTCCTGGTAGCCAATCAGTCTGTAGTAATCTCTATTCCGTACTTGTGCCTAAACAATTACAAGTAAAATCAGAAAAAAAAAAATACATGAGCTAAACACAAAAATAATTATGTGAATAAAAACATCATTATAATTGTTCAGAACACCTAAATAGAACACCTCACTTGTTTTTTCCATTGCTGCTCATATATAAGCAAGAATATGAACAAGCTGAGAAGATATTGAGGAGTTTAGTGGCATGAAGACTTACGTTTAAAGCATGCAGATGCTTTGGAACTGTGTACATGCAAACTCTGTGGAACTCAGCTAGAAGATAATCCATTGCATCTGGTACCTGAGATTTGTGTTAGTAATTCTTATTAAACTTCATTGAAAGAGCAAAGCCAGGATATGAGTGTACAGAAATATTGGAACTAGCTATCGTCTTAGTGGTCATGCAGTAACGAATTTGCTTTGAGTTCCAACCATGATAAGGGCTGCAAACTAGATTGTGCATTATGTGGTTGCAAACTAGGCTGCAAAAAAGTGACAGATCAGTGTATGACAAAAGATACACTGTAGCCCTATGTTCATCGGAATCAACTGGACTATCTATCCCAGCTACTGGCAAACAGCATGTGAGTTTCCATGCTCCATAATTATTAACCTTCCACTGTTTATTGCCATCAAATTTAAGGATACTTAACATCCACTTCATCTAACCATGACGAACAGTGCAATAGTTCATCATTGCATGCCACTTCATGCTTAAATGAGGTGTCAAAAGCAGCTTCAACTTTTAAACTTAACATGAAACATAACGAAAATTAGTTACTGTGGGTTTCCGTTCCACTTATTAAGGATGAGCTGTCATGTAAGGAAGAAATAGTCTTTTCCTACTATAAACTAATTTTAAGTATCAATATACTTCCACCAATCAAGAATTCAAGATCACAACATATGCCTTCTGAAATATCAGAAGAGAGCTATAAGAAAGAAAACTGAGTGCGGTAAATGTCCAGAAAGTGAACACAATTCGATATGCACTTATTAACAAATGAGTAATGCCTAGTAATACTAAAAAACACAAAAATACCTGGCTGGTGACTAGAAGCATGACATATCCACAAGCAAAGGCCAAATTTCCAAACGTTTTGTCCTTTGTATTTCTACTCTTGACGATTGAAATAATCTGCAAATCAATTGAGGTCAGCTATGTTAGTCAACAATATCAAGTAGAATTTCAGTATGTCAAAATGGACAGCCCGGTAGGACTCTAATTCTAGTACATGAGAAGGCCAAAAATTTCTAGTTAGAGATATGTGAGCACACTTAAGTTCATGTTGGCAACAACAGACCAGTACTGCAGAGGTATACACTACAATATCTATGCAAAGCCAAAAAGTGAAGTGGTAAAAATGTAACTGAAGTTTAGATAATTGGTATGTTAAATGGTGACATGATGCTATTACCTTACATTTTCTAGACACATTTTTTCTATTAAAAAATGTGTCAAAATTGCAAGGTACTAGCATCATGTCAGCAGTTAACATACCAATTATCTAAACTATAAAACAGGTATTTGATGGTTCATGTTTCGACTTTCAACTATTGACTGACAGGTCAGTTCATAAAGCAAGTGTTTGGGCCTAAGTTTAAGCAAGTATGTTCGTACTTATATTGAACTAATTATGGATAAAAATATTGCATGGTCATGTCGTTCAACTCAGACTTTTTGACATTTCACACATATTTATGATGCTACTCGTTTGAAAAAAGAGGCCATTACCACATAAATAAAAGTACCTTGTTCGCAAATATACGGCAAGCAATTGGACGGGGACAATCCTGTCCATCTAAAGTTTTAATAAGCTCACCAGCCCTTGCTCTGCAACAAATGTTTAGGGGTAGATTTCAAATTAAATAAATGTTCAAATCAAATACTCACTTTAAAACCCTTCAAAAACAACTATATGGCCAAAAGGCAATTAGTTCTTATCACGCGTCAAATGATGGAAAAAAGGAGAATAGATGTAGATCTTTTTTATTTGAATGTGCTTATGTGCATTGAGCTATACGGATCTAGGCAGTTAAAAATATGTTTTATATTTATACTCACTTTACACTGTCCGTAGTCGGCATAAGTTTACCAATAGATTTTGCAATTTGTCGGTCATATCTGCTGAACTCCTGCACAATAAAAACAATAATAGTCAAATACAAGCTTAGCACAATTCTCATCCATATGGCAAAAGAACTGAAACCAGCAGGATGACCATCATTCATCATCAATGTTAAAACAACAAATTTGCAGCAAATTGTACAAATGCAGTTGGAAGACCTTGCTGGAATGAATGTTCGCTGGCACTTGATCAAGTAATGCACGCCTCCGCAATTCTGCTTCCAGTGCAGAATGGTCAGCAAAGACTTTGATCCCTGTTATGAATGAGCAATCAACATTAATATCACAGTCCTTATAAAATCAAGCTACGATAGTTAGCCAGTGACCAGTGTAGTTAGGAAATTAACACCGAGGCTAGAAATTATTCTTGATGCAAAAATGGAATGTCTGATGCAGTGCATGAATGTGAAAGCAGAACCACAGTTTTCCCTCGTGTTATTTATGTTTGTATGCTTTTAAGCGTTGAAAATGTGTATCCCTTCAAGTTTAGCATGGTTCCTGGATCTCACTACACTGGATTTTAATTATATTTCAAATATTGCTGTTAGGAGTAGGTTGTCTCAGTACCACAACCTTTGTGCTAATTAAGGAAACATGGTAAAGTTCTAGGGGCTGAACATGGGCTTTGCATAGTTGAAGATCAGTTAGGGGTGATTATCCTTCTGACATGTTCTAATACTTTTACATGATATATATGGCCCTTCATGAGCCTAAGTCCACAGTCTAAATAAGTAAATATACAAGAAAAATGAGAAAGGTTAATCCTTAAATTTACGTTTTAGATTAATATCCACCATTTGATGTTCATAAGCATTAAGCTGTGATAATGGCTGCATGACTGGTAGTATGAAAACTAGTTTTTAAGAAATATGTATATAGACGCAACCTGATTCTACTAAGCAAATCAATCAGCAGATCTTCAGAATAGCTCCATAAAACATTGCGATATAAACTTTGTAATGGTTCTGTAAAAGCAAGAAATACCTGGTAATTCAGATTTAATTTCACTCTTGCTTGCCCTCATTGTTCCTGCAACATTGTTCTGAGAATTTTGGCTGGATTTGGAAGCCTCAGCTGCTGCTTTCTGAGCTTCCGCTGCTTCCTTTGCAGCAGCCTCAGCTGCTGCTTTCTGTGCTTCCGCTGCTAACTTTGCAGCTGCCTTCTGTCTGGCCTGCATCATAGTTCATGAACTTTCTGGTAAACTGGTTATGCATTTAAGCGACTACCAGTGAAGTAAAGAAAATTAGGTTTCTGAACTACGTAGGTTGTAAAGAAGTTCAGTGAAGAAGTAACATGAATAACAAGGTATTAGATGTAACTGAACTAGATGGAACTCAATGGACTAAGTATTATGATAAATACCAGAGCCAAAAGAAATAACAATGAATTAAGTCTCACATATTGACATATATCAAAAGAAATACTCCCTCCATCTACTTTTGATAGCCATATTTCATCTTGGCACATAGACCAAGGATAAGTAATTCTACTTATCATCCATTTAAACATGCTACTAGTTATTGCTCGTAAACAAGAGATTCATTAATATTTACATTTCTCAATGCCCAAGTAGCCAATCTTGTGTGGAAGAATGGAGAGTCCCGCATTAAATTCGAGAAAGTCGTTAAGAGGCTAGGTGGTTGGATTGAAATATGCTTATCAAAAATAATTTTTCAGATTTGGAAATATGACTATCAAAAGTAGATAGAGGGAGTATATCAGTTTATGTTAACAAAAACACACCAAGTGACCAGCACATCTAGGCAAACAAACCTCTGCTTCTTGTTTGGCTCTTTCCTGCCTTATTTTTTCGTCCTTCATGGCTTGCTCCTTTCTTTTAGCTTCTTCAAGAGCAGCATCATCTCTTATTCTACGTTCCACAATTTGCGATTTCTGTTCATGATCCCTTTGGACCATAGACAAATGTTTATCAAGTACTTCTGCACTGCAAAAAGGCAACAATTATAACAAGGTACAGAATCCAACAAAAGATCATCAGAAAATCCAAGTATAACATATAACGAAATATCATCAGAGTATATGTCCTTTATCCTGTGAGAACTACTACAAAGGAAAACAAATACAAACGCTAACATGCAAAGTTTCTGAAAAAATATTTACAGTGCTAATGATTGAACTGGAACATAAAGTTACTACACAAAGAAGTACAAAAACTATATAATTGTGTCACAGATAGTTAATTCCTTATAAAACACAAATAAAGCATTTAAAAAATAGTCAACCTAAGTCTCAGTCGCTAATCATTTGACCAAACACCACAGGTATAAGTATGGAATATTTGTACGTTAAACCACACGATTTAATCAGTTGTGAATAGAATACATAAATTGCTGCAAAATGTATAGAGCTGAAACCTTGGGCTTGGAATTTCCCATTGATCGTTTAAGTAGCAAATTTAACCAAATAACGATGAGGATAATAGCAAATGGTGGAGGAAACATTAAGGATCTTAGTATTAGTCCACAATCACCCAATAAACCTTTATATTGGAATTTGTGCATGTAGGAGATGATTGTTCTCTCTTCAAAACTATGTGCACTAGAAATAATCCATAATAAACTGTGTAGCTACTAGCAAGGTCCGTCAGCCTTCATGAATATATACCTTTTCCACTCAGGAGTAATAAACTATATTGGAATGAAAAACTTAGCACTTTGTAAGCCCTCTTTACAATAAAATAAATTGAGATATGACAAATAAAAATGGCATAACTTTACAAAGCAACCACCAATAAAAATTCAGTCTTGACAAACTAGTACAAGAATATCTTGATATGTGCCACAGAAAATCCTCCAGTAACAAAAGAGAACAAA
>CM020178.1:39779431-39793679 GCA_009805545.1 Oryza longistaminata
TCCGCCTCAGACTGGCCGCCGCCGCCGCCGGAGCGCGAGGCCGGGATGCGCCGCCGCCGGCCGTAGAGGAGAGATGGGCCTTCTTGGGCCGAACACTGGTTCCGGAGGTTTCGCTTGCTTGTTTTGGAAGTACGGTTTTCTGAGAGCAAACGGCAATTCGAAATAAAACCCCAGAACTGGAACTACGATAAAAGACCAAAACGGAGAACGAAACCGAAAAGCAACGAGAAACGGTAGAAATTCGATTCGGTCCCGCTTGGATCGGCGATGCGAGGAGGTCGGCGGCGCGGATAGACGACGGGAGGATGCGGTTGCCGGCAGAGCAGATCGTCGACGCCGGGATGACGCCGAAATGGGACGGGGAGGCAGCCGGATAGGCAATGGATGGGCCAATCTGGGCTTAAACTGTCTGTTTGGGGTTGGGTGGCCCACTAAATAAAAACATTTCGTCTGACCAATTGATCTTGTTTTATTACATACAAGAACCAAAAACACTTAAATTATCTGTTATGTCAACACAAAAGGAGAAAGAAACTTTATTTTTCACAGATAACAAAAGAAAACATATAATGGTATGTAACATGGGTTAATCAACAAGTCTCGGTAGTGCCAGATCGATTAAGCCATTGGATCCGAAGTTCCAAACCTCCGTCTCCAATTACATGCTTAGAAATGGATTTTAATTTCTTAAAGAGATGTTCCCTTCGTTATTGCATATAGTTCAAATTGTTATATATAAAAATTTTACAACATAGATTAATATATGTTATATACTCCCTCCATACTTATAAAGGAAGTCGCTTAGGACAATATTTAAGTCAAACCTTGGGAATATAAATCATGAATAACTCTCAAGTTGTTGAGTTTGAAAATATAAAAATTATATGTATAGATTTGTCTTGAAAATACTTTCATAAAAGTATACATATATCACTTTTCAATAAATATCTATCTATTATATACTAAAAGTCCATGAGACTTCATACAAACGCTCTCAAACTGCCAAGTGGCGCTCTAATAAAATAGAGAAAATCCTAGAAATTCTAAGAAAAAAGCAAAACATCTACCCCTTGATTCACTTAAATTGGTGGGTCCAATATTATACACCGTTAGATAAAATTGATCTTAAAACAAACTAAATATCATGGGTCCCACCTATCCTCCTCCCGCGCGTTGGCAGGTGGCAGGTGGAGTATACGTACGTACATGTACGTAAATAAAAATGGCATAACTTTACAAAGCAACCACCAATAAAAATTCAGTCTTGACAAACTAGTACAAGAATATCTTGATATGTGCCACAGAAAATCCTCCAGTAACAAAAGAGAACAAATTAGTATGGAAGTTAACCCTAGTCCCAGAAAATTGCATCACCAAAGACCTTGTAAAACATACAGTTTCCTCAAAATTTGAAAAATCAACAGTAATCATGAAATGTAGATTTAAAAAGACACAGGAGAAACAATTCAACAACAAAAACATACATTTTTCTCTGGAAGTGGACATCTAGCCTTCTGTCTATCTCTTTTCTTGATTCTGCGTATTTCTGTAGTCGAGCAAATGCAGAAACTGTTCGCTGGATTTCACTTTGGTGGCATACCTCCAATGCAGATAGTTTACTTCTGACTTCCTCCTGAAGAAAAAAAATCATATGAAGAAAATGAACAAAAAGGATTCAGCAGATTTTATAAATCCATCATGGTAAAAAATAAAGGCATGCAACATCAGCCAAAAAGATAATTAGTACTATGATACCCAATACTTAGAAATTTAGTCATACGACATCCCTGTTGGCTTTCTATGTTAAACTTCTTGGATCACAATATCCAATTTGAAGTAAATGCAGTATTGTATTTGAAAAATCTTCTTCAAGTAGCAACTAACAGAAGTGATGTACTGTTTTTCTTGAAATTTCGTCATGCCATTATCCAACCATATCAGTGTGGCACTACACTAACCTTAAAGGGAACAAACAAAAGCTTCATTCAGGAATTCATATACAGTATAACCTTAGAAAGATGAAAGATAATGGAAGCATCCACATGCCTGGATAGCTTAAAATACCTACATAAAGGTGAGGAAAAAAGATATAAAGTTGATCCGTAAAGTGTAACCTAATGCCATGGTAACCCTAAACTAGAATGAGGACTAATGGTAATGAAAATAATTCAATGGTCTATTGCCAACACATCAAAGAAAAATCAGCCCATAAGTACTGCATTCAGTAAGAAAGATATAACAGTATAGATTGATGAATACACACTTGAACTTTCAGTTGATGCTCACGTTCCAGCTCAAGCAGAATGCTCTTCTCTAGGCTCCGTTTCTCCATCAGGTGATATGGTGCAATCCTGCCATCCATTTCATCCTCTGATTCTTCAGCATCACTAGGAAGAAAACAAAAGAAGGGGATATCTCACACAACACGCCATTCATTTAAACTTAACTGCAGATAATGTACCATACTGCAAAGCAAATAAATGCATGCTACTGAGGTTGTAGCTAATAGACCAGTGGTATCCTTATGCTTCACAGATTGTGCTAATGTCAAATGCTATATGTCCTCCTTACAAGTATGCCATGTCCCTTCAAAGTACTAAAGAGCAAAGCTTCAATTCATCATATAATATGGCAATGGATCCAGCAAAGTTGACATACTATTAAACAGAATTTTCTTTCATGAAATTGCAATTGCAGTGGCCAAATTTAGCATCAAATCTTCACCTAGATTCAAGATCATTGCATGAGAACCTTGCTCCATTGGCCTTGGGCACAAGAGCCCGGGACTCCCCATCACTGTCGTAATCGTCCTCATCCGTGTCATCTTCCTCTTCAACCCGCATCACAAAGGCCTTCTCCCTCACGCTGCCACTGCTAGCCCTAAATTAACCAAAAAAAAATCATATAGAAGCAATATAGAGGGAAACAATTCCAGCTTATCGGCGAAACCATAAGCAAGGGAGCGCAAGGGATTGGAGAATAGAGATACCATTCCGGCGGCTGCTTGAGGGGCGTTGGCTGCGCGGTGCGGCGAGTGGCCTCGAGCGCGTCGAGCTCGGTGAGGACGTCGCCGAGGGTCCAGCTGGGGCGGGGGTCGAGGGCCCTAGGGCACCGCAGCTCCACGCGCGCGAAGCCCCTGCGAGGAGGAGGAAAACTAAAACGTAGCGAGGTAGATCAGCCTGCCTGCCATTAACGAACACCAAGCAACGAGGAGCCGAAACGGCGATGGAGGGCTCACATGGCGGCCGTCGACCGGCGAGGTCCGCCTCGGAGTGGCGCCCCGCCCCGGAGCGGATTGGAGCCGCGCCGGCGCAGCAAAACCCCCTAAGTTGCGGAGGCGGCGCGGCGGCGGAGAGGCGGTGGACGCTACTTGGTCTCCCGGCTCCAGTCCCACCTCCAGCCGCTAATGGAGCCGTGCAGGCAGGACGCGTCTCCCCTGCGCCGCGCCCGGTTGGCTTCCTCGCCGTCGCGCTGCGCCCTGCCCTGCCCTCCGTGCCGCGGGCCGCTCCGCCTCAGATGGCCCCGCCGCCGCCGGAGCGCGAGGCCGGGATGCGCTGCCGCCGGACGTAGAGGAGAGATGGGCCTTGGGCCGAACACTGGTTCCGGAGGTTTCGCTTGCTTATTTTGGAAGTACGGTTTTCTGAGAGCAAACGGCAATTCGAAATAAAACCCCAGAACTGAACTACGAAAAAAAACCAAAACGGAGAACGAAACCGAAAAGCAAAGAAAAACGGTAGAAATTCGATTCGGTGGACCGACTTGGATCGGCGATGCGAGGAGGTCGGCGGCGCGGATAGACAGCGAGAGGATGCGTTGCCGGCCCGCCGGGATGACGCCGAAATGGGACGGGGAGGCAGCCGAGGCTAGGCCATGGCTGGGCCAATCTGGCGGGCTGGCAGCTGGGGAAGACGAAGATGACGCCATGGCTGGGCCAACCTGAGCTTAAAATGTCCGAATAAGTCTGTTTCACCTCTCTCTCTCTCTCTCTCTCTCTCTTCTCCTTTTCTTTTCTTTTTTTTCCCTTGGTCGCATCGCATCCCTCAACCGTAAAACCGGGTCTAACATTCCAACTTCAAAAACGGGTTTAGATTGACTCCTTAGATGGTTTTGGAAGCGGCTTCTGTTGACATGGCAATTTGACTTGGTTTAGGTGTGCTAACGTGGTAGCCTGGTCATCAAAACAATTGAAAATAGAAGTTTATCCTATATGTAAGTGATAAGAATGAAAATAAAAAATATTTGGGGCCCAATTGTCAGCTCCACTCCTCCCTTCTTCAATCTGTATGTGCTTCAAGCTGCACTATGACACGTCAAGGTGTGGCGGTGTGGCTTGCGGTGTGTACAGATTGAAGGAGGAGGAGTGGGGCTGACAACTACCCCTTCCCCTGTTTTTGTTTATTTTCATCCTTATCACTTACATGTGAGACCCATTTATATTTTAAATTCTTTTAATGACTGAGCTACCACCTAAATCAAGTCAAATTCCTACATCAGTAAAAACCGCTTTGAAAACCACCGACGGAATGAAAAACTGGTTTTTGAAGTTGGGGATGTGTTATATCCTGTTTTGTGGTTTAAGGATGTCATTTGACCAAGGGCAAGGGATGAGTGAGGTGAAAATAGACTTATTCCTAAATGTATGATCGGACTTGGATGTCCCATTAAAGAAACATTTCGGGCATATTCAGATTGTAGCCAAAATAAACCTTACCAATTTTTTTTCAATTTGGCAATATTGCCAAGTTTTGATATGATTTCTTATGTATTTACCAGAGTTTGGTAAAAATTAAATGGATGCACATATTTAACAACTAAAAAAAATGGTATGATTTGAAATGGCATCAATCTTAACAACCCTTCATCTGATCAATTGATCATGCTATTACAAGAAGCAAAACAACTTAAATTTTGTTTAAAAACACATGAATCTATCTATTATATTATTAAAACAGCTTTGAAAGGAGGCACCACGTTCGCTGTGGGGGCTAGAAATTCCCACATTAATCGGAGAAAAAGAAAAGGAGAGTCCAAGTAGAAATACAATATAAAAATAGCTGAAATTCGGAATTAAAAATAGGCAATATTGAAATAAGAGTCCATATAAGAACCCAATAAGGTGGTAAAAAATAAAGACTATTGTTCGAGAAGACCATCTAAAACACATGACGAAGATAAATTAAGTAACATGGTTATAAAGGAGTAGAGTGGTGACGGTTGATACGACATATAAAAACTGTTAATAAAACATCAAATAGAATCCTAATAACGATTAAAAGGAGGGACGACAGGCATGCCATGAAGCAAATGGGTAAGGCGGTTGCGGGGACTTCTAGAAAGTGAAAAAATAAACCCCATTGATAATCATATTTGATTTTTTAAAATTTCAATGATAATAAAAAGGAGAAGCAGCGGGCGGGGTGAATAGGAGTATAGTTGCAGAGCCGCCGACGGTTGGCGGGACTTCTATAAAATAAAAAATAAACTCCAACGATAGTTATGTTCGATTTTTAGAACCCCAATGACAATAAAGAGTAGGTGGCAGACGGGCTGTAGAGGGGCATGTGGCATCGTATGATGGGACTTCTAAAAATTATAAAAAATAAAACTACAAGTCCAATTTTTAAAGGTTCGGAACTTCTAAAAAGTAAAACAAAAACAATGATAATCATGTTTGATTTTAAAATCTCAATGATAATAAAGAAGGGAGACAGCGGGCGAGCCGTAGAGAAGTACAATGGCACAGCCACAGTCTAAATAAGTAAAATACAAGAAAAAATGAGAAAGGTTTAATCCTTTTAAATTTACGTTTTTACGAATTAATATCCACCTTTGATGTTCATAAGCATTAAGCTGTGATAATGGCTGCACTGACTGGTAGTATGAAAACTAGTTTTTAAGAAATAGTATATAGCGCAACTGATTCTACTAAGGCAAATCATCAGCAGATCTTCAGAATGCTCCATAAAACATTGCGATATAAACCTTTGTAATGGTTCTGTAAAAGCAAGAAATACCTGGTAATTCAGATTTAATTTCAACTCTTGCTTGCCCTCATTGTTCCTGCAACATTGTTGCTGAGATTTTGGTTCTGGATTTGGAAGCCTCAGCTGCTGTTTCTGAGCTTCCGCTGCTTCCTTTTTTGAGCAAAGCCTCCGCTGCTGCTTTCTGTGCTTCCGCTGGCTAACTTGCAGCTGCCTTCCTGGTTGGCCTGCACTAACAGTTCATGAACTATTCTGGTATAACTGGTTATGCATTTAACGACTACCAGTGAAGTAAAGAAATTAGGTTCTGAGCTACGTAGGTTGTAAAGAAGTTCAGTGAAGAAGTAACATGAATACAAGGTATTAATGTAACTGAACTAGATGGAACTCCTGGACTAAGTATTATGATAAATACCAGAGCCAAGAAATAAAATGAATTTAAGTCTAACATTAATTGACATACTATCAAAAGAAATACTCCTCCATCTCTTTTGATAGCCATATTTCATCTCTTGCAGCATAGACCATGGATAAGTAAGTTCTACTTATCATTCCATTTACATGCTTACTAGTTATTGCGCGTAACAAGAGATTCAATAATATTTACATCTCAATGCCCAATTGCCAATCTTGTGTGGACAGTATGATGAGGTCCCTGCTATTAAAATTCGAGAAAGTCGTTATAAGCAGGCTAGGTGGTTGGATTCGAAATATGCTTATCCAAAAAAATTTTTTCAGATTCTGGAAATATGACTATCCAAAAGTAGATTGGAGGGAGTATATCAGTTTATGCTAACAAAAACACACCAAGTGACCAGCAATCTAGGCAAACAAACCTCTGGCTTCTTGTTTGGCTCTTTCCTGCCTTTATTTTTCGTCCTTCATTTTGGCTTGCTGCCTTCTTTTAGCTTCTTCCAGAAGCAGCATCATCTCTTATTCTACGTCCCTAATTTGGGCGATTTCTGTTCATCGATTCCTTTGGACATAGACAAATGTTTATAGTCCTTCTGTGCACTGCAAAAAGGGGCAACAATTATAACAAGGCACAGAATCCAACAAAAGATCACAGAAAATCCAAGTATACATATAACAGAAAATTACATGCAAGAGTATATGTAATTATCCTGTGAGAACTACTAACAAAGGAAAACAAATACAAACGCTAACATGCAATAGTTTCTGAAAAAATATTACGTGCTAATGATTGCACTGGACAATAAAGTTACTACACAAGAAGTACAAAAACTATATAATTGTGTCACAGATAGTTTTAATCCTTATTAAACACAATAAATGCATTTAAAAAAATAGTCACCCTAAGTCTTCAGTCGCTAATTCATTTGACCAAACACCACAGGTATAAGTAATGCGAATATTTGTACGTTAAACCACTAGCGATGTGTAATCAGTTGTGATAGAATACATAAATTTGCTGAGCAAGTGTATAGAGACTGAAACTTGGGCTTGATTTTCCCATTGATCGTTTAAGTAGCAATTTAACCAAATAAACGATGAGGATAATAGCAATGGTGAGGAAACATTAATGGATTCTTAGTATTTAGCTTCCACAATTCACACCAATAAACTTTATATTGGAATTATGTGCATGTAGGAGATAGATTGTTTCTCAGTCTCTTCAAAACTCATGTGCACTAGAAATAATCCATAATAAACTGTGTAGGCTACTAGCAAGGTCGTCCCAGCTTCATAATATAATCCTTTTCCACTCAGGAAGTAATAAACTATATTGAATGAAACACTTAGGTTAGTAAAGCCCCTCTTTAGCAATAAATAAAATTGAAGATATTGATCAAATAAAAATGGCAATAAACTTCAAAGGCAACCACCAATAAAAAATTCACGTCTTGACAACTAGTACAAGAATATCTTGATATGTGGCACAGAAATCCTCCAGTACAAAAAGAGAACAAACTAGTATAGGAAGTTAACCCTAGTCCCAAAAATTGCATACCAAAGACCTGTAAAACATAAGTTTCCTCAAAATTTGAAAATCAACAGTAATATGAAAACTGTGATTTAAAAAGACACAGGAGAAACAATTCAAACAACAAAACATACATTTTTCCTGGAAGTGACACATAGCTTCTGTCTATTCTTTTCTTGATTCTGCGCTATTTCTGTAGTGAGTAAAATGCATGAAACCTGTACGCGTTGGATTTGCACTTTGGTGGCATACCTCCAATGGCAGATCTACGTTTACTTCTGACTTACCTCTGAAGAAAAAAAATCATATGAAGCAAATGAAACAAAAATGGATTCAGGGCAGATTTTTATAATCATCATGGTAAAAAAATAAAGGCCATGCAGACATCAGCCAAAAAGATATTAGTACTATGATACGCAATACTTAGAAATTTAGTCATACGACATCCCTGTTCGGCTTTTCTATGTTAAACTTCCTGGATCACAATATCCAATTTGAAGTCAAATGGCAGATTGGTATCTTGAAAAAATCTTTCTTCAGAGTAGCAACTAACAGAGAGTGATAGTACTGTTTTTCCTTGAATTTCGTCAGCCATTATCCAACCATAATCAGTGTGGCACTCACTAACCTTAAAAGGGAACGAACAAAAGCTTCATTCAGGATATTCATATAAGCAGTAATAAGCCTTAGAAGATGAAAGATATAGGAAGCATCTCACATGCCTGGATTAGGCCTAAAAAATACCTACATAAAGGTGAGTGAAAAAGATATGTAAAGTTGATGCGCGTAACACACGCTCGTAACCTTATGCCATCGGTCAACTCCTAAAACTGGAAATGAGGCACCGTAGAATGTAAATGAGACCAGTTAATTGTTCAGGTATTCAATGGTCCGCTCAACTTGCCAACGACCATCAAAGAAAAATTTCAGGCCATAAGTCATGGGCTTGTTCAGTAAAGAAGATTATAAACGTATAGTACATGTGGTACTGATGAATAGCTCTGGAAGCTTATCGAGCTGTGGGCTTACGAGGTTCCAGCTCAAGCAGATGCTCTTCTCTAGGCTCCGTTTCTCCAGTCAGGTTGATAGGTGCAATCCTGCATCCCACTTCATCCCTGATCTTAGCATCCACTAGAGAAAACAAAAGAAGGGGATTCTCACACAAACACGGCCATATTCATTTAAAACTTAAGTTCTTGTATGATATATGGGTACCATTCTGAACAAAGGGCCAAATACATGGGCATGCTTACTGAGGTGTTTGGAGCTATAACCTGGTACCTTCAGTCTTCTATCATGATATAATGTCAATGCGATATGTCCTTAATCCTTCTTGGTGCAAGATAAATTTTACAAATAGTAATGGCGGAGCATGTCCGCTTCAAAAAGTGACAAGTGGAAAAAGGTCCAGATTAAGCCTTTAAATTCATAGCATCTTTAAAATAGTTGGCCTGCGGGAAATTGGTCTAAGCGAAGGTTCAGATACGCAGAGTTTGAGCATCATACGGGTATGATGCTAGTAAAATTGATTTGGAGACGGGATCTGTTATCGCGACTATCTGTTCTCGTTCATGAATTATGGTGCATATATGCGACAAAGTGGGCCATTTACAAGCCAACTCTGGTCAAACTCTTTCCACGCAATCTTAGGTGGGGGATCATTGGCAATGAAGCTGTAGTCACCTTAGCTAGATCAGATCTTGATACCGCATTTGGGCTCCTTGGGGAGACCAGAAGCCAGCCGGGACGTTATTTCCCCATCAACTGTCCGTATCGCGCTGGCTCATATATGGCCGTGTCATCTCCCTCTTTCAAACCGCAATCATACATATAGGGCCCGCTTTTCCCCTCAACGCCTGCACTGCTAGCCCTAAATTAACGAAAAAAAAATCATATAAGCCAATATAGAGGGGACACAATTCCAGCTTATCGGCGAAACCTAAAAAGCAAGGAGCGCAGGGATTGGAGAAAATTAGAAGTATAATACCAACAATATAAATTCCCCGCCAGGCGGCACCGGGGCTGCTTTTGAGGGGGCGTTGGCTGACGCGGTGAGCGGAGCGAGTGGCCTCGGAGCGGCGTCGAGCTGGTGAGGAGACGTCGCGAGGTCCAGCTGGGGCGCGGGGTCGAGGGCCCTAGGGCACCTGCAGCTCCACGCAGCGCGAAGCCACCTGACGAGGCAACAGGAGGAATACGTAGAGATCAACAGCCTGCCTGCCATTAACGACTACCAAGGCAACGAGGAAGCCCGAAAACGGCGATGGAGGGGGCTCACATGGCGGCCGTCGACAAGGCGAGGTCCTCTCGGAGGTGGCGCCCGCCGCGGAGCGGAATTGGAGCGCGCCGCGCAGCAAAAGCCCCCTTAAGTTGCGGGCGGCGGCGGAGGGCGGAGGCGGCGGCGGAGGAGAGGCGGTGGACGCTAGTTGGGGTCCCCGGCTCCAGTCCCAACCTCCGCGTAATGGAGCCGTGGGCAGACAGGACGCGTCTCCCTTGGCTGCGGGCGCCCGGTTGGCTTCCTCCGCCGGGTCGCCGCTGCGCCTGCTCCCTTTGACTACCGTGCCGGCGGGTGGGCTCGCTCCGCCTCAGACTGGCCGCCCCGCCGGACCGGCGCGAGGCGGGAAATGGCGCGCGCCGCCGGCCGTAGAGGAGACGATGGGCCTTCTTGGGCCGAATCACTGGTTTTCCGGAGGTTTCGCTTGCTTGTTTTGGAAGTTAACGGTTTTCTGGAGCAAACGGCACATTCGAAAATAAAACCCAGACTGGAACTAGAACGATAAAAGACCGCAAACGGAGAACGAAACCGAAAAGCAACGCCGAATCGGTAGAAATTCGATTTCGGCCCGCTTGGATATCGGCGATGCGCAGTGAGGTCGGCGGCGCGGGATAGACGACGTGGAGGATGCGGTTGCCGGCAGAGCAGATCGTCGAACGCGGGATGACGCCGAAATGGGACGAGGGAGGCAAGCCGGATAGGCAAATGGATGGCCCAATCTGGGCTTAAACTGTCTTGTTTGGGGTTGGGTGGCCCACTAAATAAAACATTTCGTCCTGACCAATTGATCTTGTTTTATTACATACAGATTAGAACCAAAAACATTACAAAATGAGTTAAATTATCTGTTAAAATGTCAACACACAAACGGAGACAGAAACTTTATTTTTCACAGTATAACAAAGAAAAAAGCAATATAATCGGTTATGGGTAATCATGGAGGTTAGATCAACAAGTCTTCGGTGTGCCAGATTCGGATTAAGCCATATGGGATCCGGAAGTTCCAAACCTCCGTCTCACAATTACAATGCTTAGAATGGATTTAATTTCTTAAAGAGATGTTCCTCAGTTCCGTTAATTGCATTATAGTTCAAAGATTGTTATCACTATAAAAATTTAACATTCAACATAGATTAACTCAAATATGTTAGTATACTGCTCCTCCATTACTTATAAAGGAAATCGTTTAGGACTAATAATTTAAGTCAGAGCCTTCGAATATAATCATGGATAATCTCAAGTTGTTAGTTTTGAAAATGTATAAAATTAAATTATTATAAGATTTGTCTTGAAAAATACTTTCATAAAAAGTATATACACTTTCTCTTTCGAATAAATATTTTTAAATGCAACCAAAATGGTGCAAATATGCTGTTATTGGAGACCTCGTCGCTGTCCTATACGAACTTCACTTTACGGCTAATGTAATGGAGGGATGTACATTATGACAAACACTGCAAGTTTAAATTTGATCTCTACAGAGTATATAGAAAATATAATTAATACTCAATTTTGTAAATTACTGTCACTTATGTGTTGATATTATAATTGTCACTCTTGGATAAATTGAATTGTAAAGTTAAATTATAAACTTATAATATTTGTGTAGCTGAAGAAAACTCCCGTGCGTACTGCAAACGGGTGAGTGCTATTTTAAACTTAAAGGCTATCTTTCTAAGAGATTTCTTATAGACGACTCCTTTTGTATATTCCAAAAGCAAACAAACTTAATAAACCGACTCAAATATGGATATGTATTTTCAAAAATGAACGAACTTGAAAAACCGACTGCTACACGGATACATAATAAAGTAACCCACGGCAAAAACATTTTCAATTTTTATAATAGTAGGGCAAGTACGAATGATAGAGATGATATATCATCACTTGTACCAGTCTACATTTTTTTTCCTCATATTTTTTTATATAATTATTTTATGGCACGAGAAGAAGTACTGCCCACTCGAGGATTAAAAGAGTTGCCCTGCATGCTTCTCATAGAAAGTTGGGAGCAATCGCATGAGGTGACAGAAAGGTGGCATAGAAAGTTGCAGTTAACCAACACGTAATATCAGTAGTATAAGTACAGTCTAGGGTACTTTTTTTTCCGACTTCGCCCCAGCTCTCCACATGTCACCGAAATTTCCTCTCGGCGCGCTCGGGGTGACGCTGTCGTGAACTCCAATCTACCGGGATCCTTAACTCGCCACAACCTCCTCGGCGTTCTTCTTTACCCGCGGGCGCCCCGGACACGGAGCAGGAGCACGCACGCACGTACGGCTCGCCTCTCGCTGCCATTCTATCCGCCGGCGCGTCACGATGCGCCGCCGCGCCGCTCTGTGCCTGTGCTTCTTGCCTTCGCCGGCCTGCGCGCGGCGGGCGGTGGAGGCCGTGACGCCTGTCGACGTCGTCGGGTGGAATCGTGGACGACCGAGGCCGGCGGGCGCGGGTGAAGCTGGCGTGCGTCAACTGGCCGTCGCACCTGGAGCCCGGTGGTCGACGGAGGGGCTCGGGATGCAGCCCGTGGACGCCATCTCCAAGAAGGTGGCGTCGCTGGGTTCAACTGCGTCAGGCTCACGTACCCCATCGCGCTGGCCACCAACGCGTCGCTGTGTCGCTCACCGCTGCGGCGCTCGCTCCTCGCCCACGGCCTCGCCGGCGCGGTCCCGGCGTCGAGGCCAACAAACCCGGGCTCCTCGACCTCACGCTGATCGAGTCGTTCAGGGCCGTCGTTCGACAGCCTCGGGGAGAGCGGCGGTCATGGTGATCCTGGACAACCACGTGAGCCGGCCAGCGCTGGTGCTGCGCGCCGACGACGACGGCAATGGCTTCTTAGGCGACCGGCACTTCGACCCCGACGCCTGGGTGCGCGGCTCGGCGCCATGGGCCGCGCTGCTTTCGCCGGCGTCCCCAACGTCGTCGGCATGAGCCTCCGCAACGAGCTGCGTGGGCCCGAGGCAGAACGCCGACGACTGGTACAGGTACATGCAGATGGGGGCGGAGGCGGTGCACGCGGCGAACCCGGCGGCGCTGGTGATCATGGGCGCTCGGGTACGACACGCGACCTGTCGTTCCTCGCCGCGAGCCCGTGGACGTGAGCTTCGCGCGGCGGAGCGGGGGAAGCTGGTGTTCGAGCTGCACTGGTACAGCTTCGCCGACGCGCGCGCCTGGGAGTCGCGAGAGACGCCAACGAGGTGTGGCGGCCGCGGCGCGCGGGGGTCGCGCGGCCGAGGCGGGTTCCTGCTCGACGCCGGGTTCCCGCTCCTTCCTCAGCGATTTCGGCGCCGACACCCCGGGCGGTGCGTCGCAAGGACGACCGGTACCTCCTGCTGCGCCACCGCCGTCCGCCGCCGAGCTCGACCTCGACTGGGCGCTCTGGGCCTGCAGGGGAGCTACGCGCTGCGGCAGGGCGCTCGCCGGGGCCGACGAGGTGTACGGCGTCCTCGACTGGTCCTGGAGCAAGCCCCGCAACGCGACGCGCTGTCGAGGATCCAGTCCGCTGCAGCGCCCGCTCCGAGGTCAGTCTCGCTGTCAATGGCGTCGCTCGCTCGCGCCATCGTCGCGCGGTGCAATGTCACGCACGAAACGTCGCGTTTCTAATAACCGATGGGCGTGCGCGGGACGCGATGCGTGCAGGCCTGGCTACGACGAACGCGCGGCCGTACACCGTGCTGTTCCACCCGCTGACGGGCGCTGCGTGGTGAGGCGCGCGGCGGATGACGCGGCGGCGGCGGCGGCGACGCTGGGCTTGGGCCGGTGCGAGGACAACGGACGCGTGGGCTAACACGCAACCGGGCGTCGACGCTGGCGATGCGTGGCGCGGGGCGGGGGGCAGGCCGCTCTGCCTGAGAGCCGAGGGGAGCGGCCGGCCGGCGCGGCTCGCCACCAGCGCGCCGACGGCGGCTGCCGCGGCGACGCCCTGTCGACGTGGCGCCTCGTGTCGGGCTCGACGATGCACGTGGCCGTCAACGCGACGACGACGCCGCATCTCGGGACGGCGCGCGGGCTGCTGTGCCTGGACGTCGGCGACGACGGCCGGAGCGTGGTGAT
>CM020178.1:39793704-39819142 GCA_009805545.1 Oryza longistaminata
GGTGACGAACCCGTGCAGGTGCCTCGACGACGCTGCCGGCGGCGAGTGCGACCCAGAGACCCAGTGGTTCAAGCTCGTCACCAGCACGAGGTCCCCGGCCACCGGCGCCGCCGCCGCCGCGGCCACCGCGGCGCGAGGGCTGATTGCTGCGTGAAAATCGACCGATCAATCGATCGTGTCCGTGCATTCGCCATCAGAGAATCGAAATCTTATTTAAAATCCGCGAACACAACACTATACTAGCTGCTAGCTGACTTGCATTGATCTTGGATGGAAGTTAGAGAGTTCGTGTCACGCACGTGGCGCGCCTTAGTTGCAGTTCATGTGTGGTCGATGTATCCATGTACTGTTGCTTAACAGTGCGCTTGAGCTGAACCATTGAACGGATTACGGATCAAGAACTAATTAAACACACACCATCTAAAGTTTTTTTTTTTTTTGCATGGGTGCGTGCTGGACTGCTGGTCCCACATGTTCACCGCAGGAACGACCATTGGGAGGGTGTTAGTTATCCTAATTAACTCGATTAGCGCGTTAATTGATTTGGGAACAGTAGCCACTAGCCACGCACGCACATGAGACGATCGTTGCACGGTAGGCATTGCCAAATTAGACACACACGATCGACGACCTAACGAGCGGCTAGACAAGTCGAAGAAACAGCTCGAGATCACTTTCCGGAAAGTGTTTTCACATTTAAGGGACACTATTCATTTTCTTAAAAATACGCACAATTGAGTCATGAAAACCATTTTAAAAAAGATTGATAATGTTGGTATAATATATAGTACTATATAATAACTATAGTAATAAAACATTCCGAGTGAGTTTTTACGTTAATAAAAAAGATATAGGCATAGGTTAGGTACTTATTACTCCGAGTAAGTAATTAGGTGGGTTGTATTACTACGAATGTTGATCGTATTGAGAATCCATGTATACCATGCTCGATCTCTTTTAATTACAGTTGTTCTAAAATTTACTAATTTAGAAATTCAGAATCAACAAATGTGAGATGTACTGTAAGTTTATTGATACTCATGAATTCAATTCTAAAAATCTACAATAAGTAATTAGCACGATGTAATTGACATGGACGTACTCTTCTATTAATCTAAGCTACTATATTTCAGAAAATAATAATCGATGTGTTCATCATGATTAACATTTTTATATTTGTAACATCAATAACAATAGTTTGTGTAAGACATGATTGGTGACTAGCACATACATATAGGCTGTGTTTAGATCCAAAGTTCGGATCCAAACTTCAGTCCTTTTCCATCACATCAATCTGTCATATACATACAACTTTTCAGTCACATCATCTCCAATTTCAACCAAAATCTAAACTTTGCGTTGAACTAAACACAACCATAATATACTAGTAGAACATTTGAAGTCTAAGTTTGACCAACACATCAAAGAAAATCCAAACTGCAAACAGTATGTGCACTGTGTTCACCACCGTATTTAATTACTTTTTCTTCTCACTTTATATACATGTCAAGCTTAGACTAGGATTTTTGTGGAGTACTAGTAGATACCAATGTACTATTTTTTTTCTAATTCCTTACAAGTATTTGAATTGTATTTTAAAACTAAAATATACACATTCAGTTCGTTGATTATGGCCTTGTTCCATATTTTTATCCCTTATCCATGGAACCGATTAATATTGGTATAAAAACCTTCAAAATCATTTATATTTCATCGTTTGACCCAAAAAATGGTGGTTTATGGTACATTGCCCCCTGTTGCATCTTACTTGACAAATCAAAATAAAAAAAATATCTACGAGATGGAAGATATAAAAAAGAGATAAGGATGACATTGTTTATGTTATATTATTTGCTTATACGTTTTTCTATCTTTCTATTGTTTACTATCGTTGATTAATTGATGACATTATTATTGTCTTTACGTAGACGTGGACGTAAAAAAAATTGCAACAGATGACACATGAATGATTTTGAGAACCAATTGTAACAGATGGACCAAAACAATTGCTGATGGACTAAATTAAACTATGCTTTCTTCTTTGGAAATAAAGGTACATACACGGGCAGACATCCTCTTTGAGAGGTAGAATACACTTCTTTAGTATCGCAATGTTAAGTATTCATCCAATTCTTAAAAAACAAAGTTCGTACTAGCATACAAATTTAGATATAGAGTCCACTTATTTTGGGACGGATAGAGTACACCAGAGATGAACACACATACACAGTCACACAGGCAAGAAAAATATACGGAGCAGTAAGCAGAAAATGTCTGATGGTTTGATCGATCGCGTCTTTTTCCGCCACACTGTAGCCCAGCGCGAGACGGCACCAGCTGCTCTTCACTCTTGAGCTGTTTCACAGTACAGCGATCAGTCCTCGAGATTACGATTTTTTAATGACAATTAGCGCGGGAAAGCAACGTGTGTGAGTAGTTTGCTAATTAGCAATGCGGAGTAACGACAGAGACTGTTTGGTTGGTCAGAGATGGTTACTGTTGCAGCTTCCGACAGCAACGTGGCGACCGGCTGCAACGTCGTCGTCGTCGGCGACGACGTGGTGCGGCGGCGGCGACCTCCTCCTGAAGCGCACCATGAGGCCGTTCTTCATGTACAGCGTCGTGGTCAGCTTCGGCTTGACCTCCTGCCCGGGCACCACCTCGACGGCGAACCTGGACAGCACCGCCGCCGCCGCGGCCACCGCGGCGCGAGGGCTGATTGCTGCGTGAAAATCGACCGATCAATCGATCGTGTCCGTGCATTCGCCATCAGAGAATCGAAATCTTATTTAAAATCCGCGAACACAACACTATACTAGCTGCTAGCTGACTTGCATTGATCTTGGATGGAAGTTAGAGAGTTCGTGTCACGCACGTGGTGCGCGCCAAGCTGCAGTTCATGTGTGGTCGATGTATCCATGTACTGTTGCTTAACAGTGCGCTTGAGCTGAACCATTGAACGGATTACGGATCAAGAACTAATTAAACACACACCATCTAAAGTTTTTTTTTTTTTTGCATGGGTGCGTGCTGGACTGCTGGTCCCACATGTTCACCGCAGGAACGACCATTGGGAGGGTGTTAGTTATCCTAATTAACTCGATTAGCGCGTTAATTGATTTGGGAACAGTAGCCACTAGCCACGCACGCACATGAGACGATCGTTGCACGGTAGGCATTGCCAAATTAGACACACACGATCGACGACCTAACGAGCGGCTAGACAAGTCGAAGAAACAGCTCGAGATCACTTTCCGGAAAGTGTTTTCACATTTAAGGGACACTATTCATTTTCTTAAAAATACGCACAATTGAGTCATGAAAACCATTTTAAAAAAGATTGATAATGTTGGTATAATATATAGTACTATATAATAACTATAGTAATAAAACATTCCGAGTGAGTTTTTACGTTAATAAAAAAGATATAGGCATAGGTTAGGTACTTATTACTCCGAGTAAGTAATTAGGTGGGTTGTATTACTACGAATGTTGATCGTATTGAGAATCCATGTATACCATGCTCGATCTCTTTTAATTACAGTTGTTCTAAAATTTAATAATTTTGAAATTCAGAATCAACAAATGTGAGATGTACTGTAAGTTTATTGATACTCATGAATTCAATTCTAAAAATCTACAATAAGTAATTAGCACGATGTAATTGACATGGACGTACTCTTCTATTAATTTAAGCTACGGAGTATATTTCAGAAAATAATAATCGATGTGTTCATCATGATTAACATTTTTATATTTGTAACATCAATAACAATAGTTTGTGTAAGACATGATTGGTGACTAGCACATACATATAGGCTGTGTTTAGATCCAAAGTTCGGATCCAAACTTCAGTCCTTTTCCATCACATCAATCTGTCATATACATACAACTTTTCAGTCACATCATCTCCAATTTCAACCAAAATCTAAACTTTGCGTTGAACTAAACACAACCATAATATACTAGTAGAACATTTGAAGTCTAAGTTTGACCAACACATCAAAGAAAATCCAAACTGCAAACAGTATGTGCACTGTGTTCACCACCGTATTTAATTACTTTTTCTTCTCACTTTATATACATGTCAAGCTTAGACTAGGATTTTTGTGGAGTACTAGTAGATACCAATGTACTATTTTTTTTCTAATTCCTTACAAGTATTTGAATTGTATTTTAAAACTAAAATATACACATTCAGTTCGTTGATTATGGCCTTGTTCCATATTTTTATCCCTTATCCATGGAACCGATTAATATTGGTATAAAAACCTTCAAAATCATTTATATTTCATCGTTTGACCCAAAAAATGGTGGTTTATGGTACATTGCCCCCTGTTGCATCTTACTTGACAAATCAAAATAAAAAAAATATCTACGAGATGGAAGATATAAAAAAGAGATAAGGATGACATTGTTTATGTTATATTATTTGCTTATACGTTTTTCTATCTTTCTATTGTTTACTATCGTTGATTAATTGATGACATTATTATTGTCTTTACGTAGACGTGGACGTAAAAAAAATTGCAACAGATGACACATGAATGATTTTGAGAACCAATTGTAACAGATGGACCAAAACAATTGCTGATGGACTAAATTAAACTATGCTTTCTTCTTTGGAAATAAAGGTACATACACGGGCAGACATCCTCTTTGAGAGGTAGAATACACTTCTTTAGTATCGCAATGTTAAGTATTCATCCAATTCTTAAAAAACAAAGTTCGTACTAGCATACAAATTTAGATATAGAGTCCACTTATTTTGGGACGGATAGAGTACACCAGAGATGAACACACATACACAGTCACACAGGCAAGAAAAATATACGGAGCAGTAAGCAGAAAATGTCTGATGGTTTGATCGATCGCGTCTTTTTCCGCCACACTGTAGCCCAGCGCGAGACGGCACCAGCTGCTCTTCACTCTTGAGCTGTTTCACAGTACAGCGATCAGTGCTCGAGATTACGATTATTTAATGACAATTAGCGCGGGAAAGCAATGTGTGTGAGTAGTTTGCTAATTAGCAATGCGGAGTAACGACAGAGACTGTTTGGTTGGTTAGAGATGGTTACTGTTGCAGCTTCCGACAGCAACGTGGCGACCGGCTGCAACGTCGTCGTCGTCGGCGACGACGTGGTGCGGCGGCGGCGACCTCCTCCTGAAGCGCACCATGAGGCCGTTCTTCATGTACAGCGTCGTGGTCAGCTTCGGCTTGACCTCCTGCCCGGGCACCACCTCGACGGCGAACCTGGACAGCACCGCCGCCGCCGCGGTCTTCATCTGCGTGTAGGCGAACCGCTTCCCGATGCACAGCCTCGGGCCGGCGTTGAACACCGCGTACTTGAACGGGCTCTCGCCGCCGGCGAACGCGCCGCCGCGCATCCACCGCTCGGGCCGGAACGCGGCCGCGTCGTCGCCCCACGACGAGTAATTAGGTGGGTTTACTACGAATGTTGATCGTATTGAGAATCCATGTATACAATGCTCGATCTCATTTAATTACAGTTGTTCTAAAATTTAATAATTTTTAAATTCAGAATCAACAAATGTGAGATGCACTCTTAGTTTATTAATACTCATGATTTCAATTCTAAAAATCTACAATAAGTAATTAGCACGATGTAATTGACATGGACGTACTCTTCTATTAATTTAAGCTACGGAGTATATTTCAGAAAATAATAATCGATGTGTTCATCATGATTAACATTGCCTGTAGCCTAGTGGTTACAAGAGCCTCAGTAGCACCTGAGGTCCTGGGTTCGACTCCCCGTGGGAGCGAATTTTCCAGGATTTAACGGCGTTGTACTTTCAGTGGTAGGCAGCGAGGCGCCTGTGGTGACTTCGTCAATCTCTCCAGGATTTGCCGGCCCAGTCTTCGAAGATGCTCATAGGGGTAGGGTTTGTGTGCGTGCGTTCATAGGGGTGAATGCGCGTGCGTTGTGAGTGTCTGCGTTGTACTATTCTAAAAAAAACATTTTAATATTTGTAACATCAATAACAATAGTTTGTGTAAGACATGATTGGTGACTACACATCCAGGGTGGTGTTTGAATATCTTGAAAATGAAGATGAAGATTAAGTTTTTTTTACATAAAACGAGGTGGCATTAACGCATGGTTGATTGAGTTTTAATTATTACAAACTTGAAAAATAGATTAATATAATATTTTAGAGCAACTTTTATATAGAAAGTTTTCGCACGAAACGCACCGTTCAACAGTTTAAAAAACATGCCATGAAAATCTTAATGTTCATCCAACTCTCGTTGAAGAAAAGAACGGAACATTTGAAGTCTAAGTTTGACCAACACATCAAAGAAAATCCAACTGCAAACAGTATGTTCACTGTGTTCACCACCGTATTTAATTAATTTTTCTTCTCACTTTATATACATGTCAAGCTTAGGACCTGTTTAGTTCGCGAAAAGAAAATTTCTGGGTGTCACGTCGAACGTATGACCGGATGTCGGAAGGGGTTTTCAGACACGAATGAAAAAATTAATTTCATAACTCGCCTGGAAACCGCGAGACGAATCTTTTGAGCCTAATTAATTCATCATTAGCACATGTATGTTACTGTAGCACTTATGGCTAATAATGGACTAATTAGGCTCAAAAAATTCGTCTCGCAATTTCTCCCTAACTGTGCAATTAGTTTTTTTAATTTATCTATATTTAATACTCCATGCATATGTCTAAAGATTCGATATAATGTTTTTGGGAAAAAGTTTTTGGGAATTAAACAGGGCCTTAGACTAGGAATTTTGTGGAGCACTAAGTAGATACCAGTGTACTATATTTTTTTGTCTAATTCCTTACAAGTATTTGAATTATATTTTAAAACTAAAATATACACATTCAGTTCGTTGATTATGGCCTTGTTCCATTTTTTTGTCCCTTATCCATGGAACCGATTAATATTGGTATAAAAACCTTCAAAATCATTTATATTTCATCGTTGGACCCAAAAAACGGTGGTTGTTGGTACATTGCCCCCTGTTGCATCTTACTGACAAATCAAAATAAAAACAATATCTACGAGATGGAAGATACAGAAAAGAGATAAGGATGTACATTATTTATGTTCTACTATTATGTGCTTATACGTTTCTCTATCTTTCTATTGTTTTTTTTTTTTTTGCGAGGATCTTTCTATTGTTCACTACCGTTGATTAATTGATGACATTATTGTTGTCTTTACGTAGACGTGGACGTAAAAAAAAAAATTGCAACAGATGACACATGAATGATTTTGAGAACCAATTGTAACAGATGGACTAAATAAAACTATGCTTTCTTCTTTGGAAATAAAGGTACATACACGGGCAGACATCCTCTTTGAGAGGTAGAATACACTTCTTTAGTATCGCAATGTTAAGTATTCGTCCTTCTAAAATAAACTAACTTTGTACTAGCATACGAATTTAGATATAGAGTCCACTTATTTTGGGACGGATGGAATACACCAGAGATGAACACATATACACAGTCACACAGGCAAGAAAAATATACGGAATAGTAAGCAGAAAATGTCTGATGGTTTGATCGATCGCGTCTTTTTCCGCCACACTGCAGTCCAGCGCGAGACGGCACCAGCTGCTCTTCACTCTTGAGCTGTTTCACAGTACAGCGATCAGTGCTCGAGATTACGATTATTTAATGACAATTAGCGCGGGAAAGCAATGTGTGTGAGTAGTTTGCTAATTAGCAATGCGGAGTAACGACAGAGACTGTTTGGTTGGTTAGAGATGGTTACTGTTGCAGCTTCCGACAGCAACGTGGCGACCGGCTGCAACGTCGTCGTCGTCGGCGACGACGTGGTGCGGCGGCGGCGACCTCCTCCTGAAGCGCACCATGAGGCCGTTCTTCATGTACAGCGTCGTGGTCAGCTTCGGCTTGACCTCCTGCCCGGGCACCACCTCGACGGCGAACCTGGACAGCACCGCCGCCGCCGCGGTCTTCATCTGCGTGTAGGCGAACCGCTTCCCGATGCACAGCCTCGGGCCGGCGTTGAACACCGCGTACTTGAACGGGCTCTCGCCGCCGGCGAACGCGCCGCCGCGCATCCACCGCTCGGGCCGGAACGCGGCCGCGTCGTCGCCCCACGACGCCGGGGTCGCGCCGATTCGCGTAGGTGTAGTAGATCACGCGCTGCCGCGCGCGCACCGCGTGCCGTCGGGAGCAGTCGTCGGCGAGGGCCTCCTTGAAGTCGACGGCACCGGCGGTACAGCCGCACTCGCTCCGTGACGCCGCGTGGAGGTAGTCCATCCGCTTGACGTCGCCGCCGCGCGAGGACTCGCCGACGACGCGGGGACTCGACGTTGGGGTGGCCGGCGGGAGCCAGAAGACCAGGCGAGCCCACGGAGCTCGTGTCGCGGCCCGCGAGGATGAAGCTGATGCAAGAAGATCGCGGAGGAACTCGTCGGAGTAGTCGGTGCCCGGCGCCGACGACAATGAGCCGCGACAGGGAGGTCGCAACCGGCCGCGCAGGCTCCGACCTTGCGCATCTCGTTCCGGGCGGTCGGCGACCGCCCCGCTGGCGAACTCGCGCACCGCGCGCGTCGCCTCGACGAGCCGCCGCTCGCTGCCGGCGCGGAGGAGCCGCTTGGCCTTCCAGATGAAGGGCGGGTGACGAACCGCAGGAGGCGAGAGCTCCGTGGCGAGCTCGAACGCGCGCGCGAACGGCACTCGGGGAGGCCGTCGGCGAGGACCCGGCGCCACCCCGAACGCCACGGCGCAGATGTTGTCGAACTGAACCGGAGCAGCACCTCCTGGAGTCGACAGGCGGCGCCGGCTCCGCTTAGCCGCTCGCGAGCGGCACGAGGCGCGCGTACACCAGCTGCTCGATGCCTCACCCGAGAACTCCACGAACCGCGACGAGTGCATCTCGGCGGTGGCCGCCCGCCGCTGCGCGCGCCACGCCTCGCCGTCGGCGTTGAAGATGCCGCCGCCGCCAAGCAGCTCGACGAAGCGCTCCCGGTAGTAGGGCCCCTTGGGGTAGTTGCCGAAGTTGGCCCTGAGCACGTGCTCGACCGTGGCCGGCACGGAGGTGATGAGCCGGAGGAGCCCCGCCCCACGTGCCCCGGTACGGGAAACGGCCGCCGGCGCGCAGCAGCGCCGGCGGAGCCCCACTCGTAGATGTCGTCGCGGTGGACGAACAGCGTGGGCACGATGCCCACCACCGCGGCCACAGCACCGGCGCCCCGGCGCCGCGCCCGCACGCGCTCACGCGGCGCTGAACGCGAACAGCACCGCGCCGGCCACGCCAGGTCGCTCGCCCCGACGTGCTCCGCGCGCGCCGACGATCGCGGCGCGGGCGGCGCGACATGGACGCGATCGCCATCGATCGTGTCGTGGTCTCTCTCGGCGCCGGCGAAGCTGCGAGACTCAGTGACCCGTTTCGATCGATGGCGCGAGAGACCGGCGAGGGACTGAGCTAAGCAGCTGGGATTGGAGCGTATTATAGCTAGGGTGCATGGCAAGCATGGGGGTGTCGCATATGTTGTTTATTAATCCATTAAGAGCAAGTTCAATAGTACTGCTAACACTGGCTCCATTCTCTATAGCCATCTAATAGCTCATGTCATACCATAGTTACATACTACACTACTAATACTTGGTCCCACCTATCATATACACACTGCGTCTAGGAGTCCGTGCTATAGCTGGCTATAAATTTGTAGCCCGCTGCTCTTCTCTCTCTTTATTTATCTTTTTAAAATATGTTTACAGCTAGCTTATAGCCTGCTGTTGTATATGCTCTAATTAATTGACAAAAAAATAGTTGGAGGTTGGATTTATTAAGTAAGCTAGTGTTGATCATCTTTAAAGAAAAAGGAAGATCGAGCAATTAATCTACTGTAGAAATGATATTGAAGGTTCAATTCTAGGCCCCGCGCATTTATACAGTAGATAGGTAATTTAAGAAGTGATCAACGCATGGATTTAAGAATGTTAATTTTGTATAGCCGCATCGACGACGCCTCACGAATCTAGCATGCTATGCATTGGAGAGAATAATATCATCGTCGACGGATCTGCGCACACACTGCAACGCTCATCGACATGCATTGGTTTTTCTTCCCACAGATAGGTCCATGAGCAATCCGTTCGTGCTGAAAGAGCTTGTGTCACCGCACCGGAAATCGTCGGGAGACGATCGAAACGCTTCTGGCGTGTTGGGAGCGGAAATTTTTTTTGGTGTACAGGCCAGGGGCGATCTCACTTGGGGGTATATATAAGAAGTGATTTTTTAACTCTCGAGACTGAGGGAGACTGACATCCCCTCGTTTCATATATATCGTTTAAAAAGTTATCAATTTTTTTTAAACATTATTATGATAGATCAATATATGATATATCTTTTCGCAAACATGCGAATTAAAATTCGACTTATACAATTCGAAACAAAAATAACAAATTTGACCGTGAATTACGCATTCTATTAATTCATAGTTAAATTTATTATTTTTGTTTCTACTTGTATAAGTGGGATTTAAATTTGCATGTTTGTGAAATGACATATCACATATTGTTCTATCCTACTAAACTTTTTTCAAATTATTTTGATGACTTTTCAAGTGACATGTAAAAATGATAGGATATCCCTAAGGGAAGATTCGGTACCCTGGGAGAGGAATATTTTTGTGTTTTTCTTAAACATATATTTCTCTTCCATGTGATAATTAAGACTTGTGTTGAATCTTGGTTTGCATGCAGTGTCTCCTGTGTATGCATATGGCAAACCATGCATTCTCCCAGGAAGAAGGGCTTCCATGCCATGCTGCAGTACCACCGGTACGATCGACATGGTGCATGCACCGGCCGGCAACTCGATCATCCTGGGAGCGTGCATCTATATACTCCATCCTTTTCAAAATGTTTAACACCATTGATTTTTTAGCACATGTTTAATCGTTTGTCTTATTAAAAGAAAATTTGTGAAATATATAAAACTATATGTATACATGAAAGTATATTTAACAATGAATCAAATGATATAAAAAGAATAAACAATTACTTAAATTTTTTAATAAGATGAATGATCAAACACGTATTAGAAAGTCAACGCTGTCAAACATTTTGAAACGGAGGGAGTATATATATAGTCGGTCTCCATGCATGTATGGATCCACCGGCACGATGGCCAGTCCCAGTACGGCCAAAATTAATCGAGCCGCATCCGTGCTATAGCTGGCTATAAATTTGTAGCCCGCTGCTCTTCTCTCTCTTTATTTATCTTCTTAAAATATGTTTACAGCTAGCTTATAGCCTGCTGTTGTATATGCTCTAATTAATTGACAAAAAAAATAGTTGGAGGTTGGATTTATTAAGTAAGCTAGTGTTGATCATCTTTAAAGAAAAAGGAAGAGCGAGCAATTAATCTACTGTAGAAATGATATTGAAGGTTCAATTCTAGGCCCCGCGCATTTATACAGTAGCTAGGTAATTTAAGAAGTGATCAACACATGGATTTAAGAATGTTAATTTTGTATAGCCGCATCGACGACGCCTCACGAATCTAGCATGCTAGCATTGGAGAGAATAATATCATTAATTTCGACGGATCTGCACACACACTGCAACGCTCATCGACACGCATTGGTTTTTCTTACCACAGATAGGTCCATGAGCAATCCGTTCGTGCTGAAAGAGCTTGTGTCACCGCACCGGAAATCGTCGGGAGACGATCGAAACGCGTCTGGCGTGTTGGGAGCGGAATTTTTTTTTGGTGTACAGGCCAGGGGCGATCTCACTGGGCGGATATATAAGAAGTGGTTCTTGTCTCTCGAGACTGACATCCCCTCGTTTCATACGTATCGTTTGAAAAGTTACCAATTTTTTTTTTAAAAAATATTATGATAGATCAATATATGATATATCTTTTCGTAAACATGCGAATTAAAATTCGACTTATACAATTCGAAACAAAAATAACAAATTTGACCGTGAATTACGCATTATATTCATAGTCAAATTTATTATTTTTGTTTCTATTTGTATAAGTGGAATTTAAATTTGCATGTTTGTGAAGTGGCATATCACATATTGTTCTATCCTACTGAACTTTTTTCAAATTATTTTGATGACTTTTTAAGTGACATGTAAAAATGATAGAATATCCCCTTAAGGGATGATTGAGTACATACTCTGGGAGAGGAATATTTTTGTGTTTTTCTTAAACATATATTTCTCTTCCATGTGATAATTAAGACTTTGTGTTGAATCTTGGTTTGCATGCAGTGTCTCCTGTGTATGCATATGGCAAACCATGCATTCTCCCAGGAAGAAGGCCTCCATGCCATGCTGCAGTACCACCGGTACGATCGACATGGTGCATGCACCGGCCGGCAACTCGATCATCCTGGGAGCGTGCATCTATATACTTAAGCACATGTTTGTCCGTTCGTCTTATTAAAAATTTTATGAAATATGTAAAACTATATGTGTACATGAAAGTATATTTAACAATGAATCAAATCATATGAAAAGAATAAATAATTACTTAAATTTTTTAAATAAGTCAAACGGTCAAACACGTACTAGAAAGTCAACGGTGTCAAACATTTTAAAACGGAGGGAGTATATATATAGTCGGTCTCCATGCATGTATGGATCCACCGGCACGATGGCCAGTCCCAGTACGGCCAAAATTAATCGAGCCGCACGTGAGGTGAAAAAAAAACAACACTTAAATTTAAACTCATGGCTCAAATCGGTTTGGATCCTTGAGTAGTTGAGTGTCGTGATCTCCCTTGGGCCATTGTCGTCGTGCCTCTTTCTTCTCCCTGATAGGACTCTCCAGGTGAAAATCAGTTATACGAGTCATTGGACGAATAGCGACGGTACTTTCGGTGTCACGTTATTCTTACGAGCTTCGTTTTTGAGAATATTCTGTTTCTATCCTATCTCACCACTAATTAGTAAGGTCTTCGATTAAGCTCTTGGGAATTGTCTTTGGGTTTGAACGAGGGATGAGTGAATTTTCTTCTCTCTCACACTCTCCCTCGGTAAATCCATCTTTGTGGGGATGACCACGAGTGCGTTGGTGGCTTTTCTATTTGGAGATGTGATAATGCGGTGCGTTTATGCCATCTTGGGGCTGGCGGCAGCCAGCTTGGCGCTAGCCTTTTTTTTTTTCTCAGGAATGTGTGTTAGGAGCTATCAACATGTGATGATTTGCCTTTGTGTTTTCTTTTTTGGTAGTCTTCTAGGTTATAATCTTTTTTTTTCTTACTACATACTCCCTCCATTTCCTAATACAAGGGATTTTAATATTTTGCTTGTACTGTTTGACCATTCGTCTTATTAAAAAAATAGAATTATTATTTTTTTACTTACTTTATTATCCAAAGTAATTTAAGCACAACTTTTCATTTTTTATATTTGCACAAATTTTTTAAATAAAACGAGTGGTCAAATAGTACAAATAAAATGTCAAAATCCCTTATATTAGGGGACGGAGGGAGTATATTTAAGAAAATTAGTTTGAATCAAATCGAACTTATAATTGTAACGAACTGAGCGAAGCCAAAGCTTTTAACTCATTTGCAAGACTACTTGCGAGCTACTACTAGTTTTACTCATTAGTAAAAGATATATGTCTATTCTAACTAATATGTACTTCCTCCGTCCCATAAAAAAATTAATTTTGAATACTATTCTTAGTTAGTGCTTATTTTCTGTTGTTGACGCGTGGCATATATCACATTTTTAAAGCTGATATAATTGGGATAAAACTGATTAACGAATCTTACTAGGTTGACAAAGTCAGCTCACGAACCTAGCCAAGGCATGCTTTTTTTAGGGGCTGTTTCGCTGTTTGGGAAACAGGGACTTGTCCTGTCACATCGGATGTTTAGACACTAATTTAGAGTATTAAATATAGACTAATTACAAAACACTTTCCTTAACTTTGGACTAATTCGCGAGACGAATCATTTCAGCCTAATTACACCATAATTAGACAATGTGATGCTACAGTAAACTTTTGATAATTATGGATTAATTCAGCTTAAAAAATTCGTCTCACGGATTAACTCTCATTTATGAAATTAGTTTTTTTATTAGTTTATGTTTAATATTCCAAATTAACGTCCAAACATTCGATATGATATGAAGTTTTAGCCCCATCTAAATAGCCCCTTAGCTTGCTAAGTTAATGAGGCTCGACTGGCTCGTTATTCCCTCTTAGCCGCATGGACGCAAGTGGTCGGCGCAAACCATGGGAGCTCACCGTGGATCGATAAGGAAGTTTCGCGGAGCCCAGCCGGCGGCCGGTGGCCAAGTGGCCGGCGAGTGAATTCCATCTTCCACACGAGCGCGGATGGGGCGGCCGGCGAGATTGCGAGAAATTAAGCGCGCGCCCTGCAACCGCCGGGCGGGGGGGCCAGCATTGAGCCTATTGCCTAAGCATTCATCACCGGTCAAGGGCCTTGGTGTTTTGTTGTCGTTGGTGGTGGTGTCTCCATCCCGCGGTTTAATTTACCGCCAAACTTTTTGCTCGTTTCGGCTGCACCGCTTGCTTCCTCGCTGCCTTGCAAACGTTTTCCGAGAAGTCCAAGATGTCATCTCGAAGATGATGGTTTTTGTAGCTAGAAAAAGCAAAGGATTTGTTGGCCTCAACAACCAGGGGACAAAAACCATCAGAAAAGGTAGGCTGCAGGCTGTTGTGATGATACTGTAGAATAGGGCCCGGTGGCCGGTGCGATGCAATGCAACCGACGCTGCCGGATTTGGTAGCCTTTGTCGTTGGGCTGCATTTTCGTTCAGGGCTCAGATCAGTGCAATACTGCAAGCAGTGTGCGTGAATGCACACAGGAGGCCTATCATTCTAGACAACATCAAAGGCGAAGGAACTAGGGGAAGGGGGAAAAACAAACAAACTAACAAGTACAGCAGCAAACATTTGTACAGGTGTTAATCATAAGACAACAAAGCTTAAGCTAAACGTAGGCAGGCTTGAACCACTCTGAATTTGTGATAGAGATACAGAAAAGACCCGGCTGTATTTTTCAAAGAATGCCTCGAGGCAATATTATGTTCACTCATTGGGACTATTAAACAGACAAAGGCAATCCAACTTTCCAAGAATTGATAACTGAAAATTTGAAGCAAACATATTTAGATGCTGTACACATTAAAATTCTGAGACAACTTGCGGGTGTGGTATTACAATGAAATGGCAGATAATTTACAACTCCTGCAGATTTGGCAACCTGGAGGTCCCTATCCAACTCAGCTCCATCCCCCTATGCAGGTAGGGGTTCTTCCAAAACTGTGATATCATAAAGTATCATATAAAGCACAGAAAAAAATTGCATAATGCACATTAAATGTCCATAGAAACAAAAATACCTTTTGTTTTTTCTGCAGCTTCTGGTCTCTCTGGTGCCTTAGTGGGTACATCAGGAAGCTCAATAACCTCGTCAATGTCTTCTGCAGCCTCAGTGATAGCAGGCGTTTCTGATTTCTCCTCAGGCCGTACTTCAGTAACTGGAGCATCTGGTAGAGACTCAACGGCAAGCTGCAACAGACAGTCATGATCAACAATAGAAGAGATAAACCGTTTATGGCTCATGAAAGTTCAGAATTAAAGCATTTTCATGTTGGTAGTTTGCTCAAAATGGAAAATGCATAAAAGCTCCTGAAAATCAATAAAAACCTGTGCTTCCAAGTTCTCAAATTCAGCCATAACAGCCTCCTCATCCTCAGCAGATAGCTGCTCGCCCAGAGCAGCATTTATCTCCTGCAATCAATATTGGTCGATAAGTAAACAATATAAGGAGGTCCATGCAATTGTAGTTGGAGCACCAACACAACAGAAGGTAAGGCAAGTGCATAGACCATAAATAGAAAAGAAAAATGATAGCGCTGTTTGTGTAATTTGACATGTCAATCACAAACTCGCAAATCTACAAATGTTATGCAGGTCAGATCCATTCATTCTTAAGCTGTTAACTACATAGACCAATGTTACACTCATGCACAACTGTTTCCAATGAAATCCAATTATAGGCACACAAATAGAGCACATCCTATACAAAATCAGGAGACAACTTGTACATTCAAGAAGCATATGGGTGTAAACAATAATGCCGCCATTCCAGAACCAAGACTGCTATAATCTTTCGGAAAACCTACAGAGTCTATTTAGTCTGGCATAAGTTGATCAAAACAGCTTTTATAGGAACCCGATGTGATACCAAAGGTGTAACTGAGGATACAGTAAAACAGTTTGAGACCATGACTTCCAGACAACTAAGGGGATAAAACAACTGTAAATGTAGTAACAAGCAAGAGTGTAGAGTTTATTCAACTTACATCTTGGTAAGCCTTGGCCTCAGCTGTGTCGTCCATCAACTTTTGGACATCATCAATATTTATCTCATTCTGGATAGACTTAAGAGCAGCATTTCCAGCTTTTAAGCTGTCAAATACAGCCTTCTGTTTACTTGCTAATTCAATGTCTGCCAGCTACAACAAGCAAACAAAAAGAGGATGTCAATCATGCATCTTAACTGAACGTTTCACTGATTATCAATTCCGATTGTAAGTAACAGATATTACCCAGTCAAATTATTTTGAATTCATAAGGAGACAGAATATGTCCAATAGACTACGAACCTGTTGTTCGACATTCATTTGCCATGTGTCAACTTGTTTCAGCAGCTCTTCCTGTGCTTTCTTCTTCTTCAGTGCAATCAAAGCTCTGTCTTTCTTCTTTTGTTGAACTAGCTGCCGTGCAGCTTCCTTTTCTGCTTCAATCACCTTCTCAAGCTGGAAGAGGGCAAAACAAAAAAAAAAAGAAACCATCATAAGCAAAACTCATTAGGACCTCCACGATTGTTGGTACAAAAGAATTGAACTGATTTAATGCGACATATGTGCACTAGCACAGTCAATAATCATGCATAGTCCTATTGTACTACACACAACAGATGCAACCTGAAGCTATTTCATGAACGGAAAAATACTCTGCGGCAGTGCCACACTACACAGCCAGTGCAACACCGCGCAGAATAGTGACACGTGTTTGATCTCCTGTTACAGACCAAGCCCTCTTTGGTGTCGAGCTGAGCCCATCTCTTGCTGACGCTGATTGGAGTCAAGCTGTCCAGGAGACAGGAGTACATCCTGCATATGGCCGATATATAGCTAATTAGCTTGTATTAGTCCTGAAGTTTTCGGGTTTCCTATGTAAGGATGGTGTTTTGGCTCTCTTTTTATATCTGCAATATAGACCAAATGATTTTACATGCTGTACAAATATGATGTTGTGAACCTGCCAACCTGGTTTCAACACCAGTTGTGTTTTTAAGTTGTCAATGAACACATTGTAATTTTCACTTAAGTGGTTGGGTGTGTTAGAATTGGTTGTGTTTTGCAAACTTTCAGGCCTTCATGTGGTTGGTATTCCTGTATAGCTCAACACTAGTACAATTAAAGATTATCGGAGCTACTCCTTAAATGTTCCGTGATTTGCTATGTCATCAAAATGTAATTTCCGAGCACCCGAGACATCTTGATAAAGTCTAGGTAAAGGACTTATATATTACACTAGAAAATCTCCATGTATATTATCATCAACGGTTGCTTAAAAAAGCTCTATTGAAAATTGAAATTATTCAGGCTTCATTTGTAGCCAGTAGATGCGGCTTGGTAGCATTTTCAACGAGCTGACAGATGTGTGGGTGTAGTACACCAGGCATCGGCTCGGCTCCAAAGTTGGGCTCAGGCCGGCTGGGGCTGCAGCGCGCTGATGGACAATGGACACGCGTCGTTATTCTGCGCGGTGTTGCATAGGGTGTGGCGTGCGGCACTGCCGCAGAGAATTTCTTTCCCAGGTTCCATCACCTTGCGCAGATTCCCATGAGATGATAGGAAATCCAAGCACGCGTCCTTGAGCACGCGGCAATGGTGGTGCTCCGCTAGGATGAGCATGCTCTCCACCGTCCTCTCGCTAATGTAGTCGTACATCTCCTCCTCGCACAGCAGCTTCAGCCAGTCGGTCTCCATGCATGTATGGATCCACCGGCACGATGGCCAGTCCCAGTACGGCCAAAATTAATCGAGCCGCACGTGAGGTGAAAAAAAAACACTTAAATTAAACTCATGGCTCAAATCGGTTTGGATCCTTGAGTGTCGTGATCTCCCTTGGGCCATTTGTCGTCGTGCCTCTTTGGCTCTTTCTTCTCCCTGATAGGACTCTCCAGGTGAAAATCAGTTATACGAGTTATTAGACGAATAGCGACGGTACTTTCGGTGTCACGTTATTCTTACGAGCGTCGTTTTAAGAATATTTCGGTGTCACGTTATTCTTACGAGCGTCGTTTTAAGAATATTTTGTTTCTATCCTATCTCACCACTAATTAGTAAGGTCTTCGACGAAGCTCTTGGGAATCGTCTTTGGGTTTGAACGTGGGATGAGTGAATTTTCTTCTCTCACACTCTTCTTCGGTAAATCTATCTTTGTGGGGATGACCACGAGTGCGTTGGTGGCTTTTCTATTTGGAGATGTGATAGTGCGGTGCGTTTATGCCATCTTGGGGCTGGCGGCAGCCAGCTTGGCGCTAGTCTTTTTTTTTTCTTAGGAATGTGTGTTAGGAGCTATCAACATGTGATGATTTGCCTTTGTGTTTTCTTTTTTTTTTTTGGTAGTCTTCTAGATTATAATCTTGTATTTTTTTTTCTTACTACATACTCCCTCCATTTCCTAATACAACAGATTTTAACATTTTGCTTATACTGTTTGACCATTCGTCTTATTAAAAAAATAGAATTATTATTTATTTTCTGACTTACTTTATTATCCAAAGTAATTTAAGCATAACTTTTCATTTTTTATGTTTGCATAATTTTTTTAAATAAGACGAGTGGTCAAACAGTGCAAATAAAATATCAAAATCCCTTATATTAGAGGACGGAGGGAGTATATTTAAGAAAATTAGTTTGAATCAAATCGAACTTATAATTGTAACGAACTGAGCGGAGCCAAAGCTTTTAACTCATTTGCAAGACTACTTGCGAGCTACTACTAGTTTTACTCATTAGTAAAAGAAATATATGTCTATTCTACTAATATGTACTTCCTCCGTCCCATAAAAAAATCAATTTTGAATACTATTCTTAGTTAGTGCTTATTTTCTGTTGTCGACGCGTGGCATATATCACATTTTTAAAGCTGATATAATTGGGATAAAACTGATTAACGAATCTAACTAGGTTGACAAAGTCAGCTCACGAACCTAGCCAAGGCATGCTTTTTTAGGGGCGGTTTGGGAAACAGGGACTTATCCTGTCACATCGGATGTTTCGACACTAATTTAGAGTATTAAACATAGATTAATTACAAAACTCATTTCATAACCTTGGACTAATTCGCAAGACGAATATTTTAAGCCTAATTACGCCATGATTTGACAATGTGATGCTACAGTAAACTTTTGGTAATTATGGATTAATTAGGCTTACAAAATTCGTCTCACGGATTAAGTCTTATTTATGAAATTAGTTTTTTTATTAGTCTATGTTTAATACTCCAAATTAGCGTCCAAACATCCGATCTGACAGAGACTTAGTTCCTGAAAAAAGTTGGAAGTTTGAAGAAAGTTGGGAGTTTAGAAAAAAATTAAAAGTTTACGTGTCTAAGAAAGTTTTTGATGTGATATAATGTGATGGAAAGTTGGGAATAGGAGAAAACTAAACACGGCCAAAGTTAATGAGGCTCGACTGGCTCGTTATTCCCTCTTAGCCGCATGGACGCAAGTGGTCGGCGCAAACCATGGGAGCTCACCGTGGTCCGTGGATAAGGAAGTTTCGCGGAGCCCAGCCGGCGGCCGGTGGCCAAGTGGCCGGCGAGTGAATTCCATCTTCCACACGAGCGCGGATGGGGCGGCCGGCGAGATTGCGAGAAATTAAGCGCGCGCCCTGCAACCGCCGGGCGGGGGGGCCAGCATTGAGCCTATTGCCTAAGCATTCATCACCGGTCAAGGGCCTTGGTGTTTTGTTGTCGTTGGTGGTGGTGTCTCCATCCCGCGGTTTAATTTACCGCCAAACTTTTTGCTCGTTTCGGCTGCACCGCTTGCTTCCTCGCTGCCTTGCAAACGTTTTCCGAGAAGTCCAAGATGTCATCTCGAAGATGATGGTTTTTGTAGCTAGAAAAAGCAAAGGATTTGTTGGCCTCAACAACCAGGGGACAAAAACCATCAGAAAAGGTAGGCTGCAGGCTGTTGTGATGATACTGTAGAATAGGGCCCGGTGGCCGGTGCGATGCAATGCAACCGACGCTGCCGGATTTGGTAGCCTTTGTCGTTGGGCTGCATTTTCGTCCAGGACTCCAGATCAGTCAATACTGCAAGCAGTGTGCGTGAATGCACACAGGAGGCCTATCATTCTAGACAACATCAAAGGCGAAGGAACTAGGGGAAGGGGGAAAAACAAACTTACAAGTACAGCAGCAAACATTTGCACAGGTGTCAATCAAGAGACAAAAAAACTTAAGCTAAACGTAGGCAGGCTTGAAGCACTGTGAATTTGTGATAGAGATACAGAAAAGACCCGGCTGTATTTTTCAAAGAATGCCTCGAGGCAATATTATGTTCACTCATTGGGACTATTAAACAGACAAAGGCAATCCAACTTTCCAAGAATTGATAACTGAAAATTTGAAGCAAACATATTTAGATGCTGTACACATTAAAATTCTGAGACAACTTGCGGGTGTGGTATTACAATGAAATGGCAGATAATTTACAACTCCTGCAGATTTGGCAACCTGGAGGTCCCTATCCAACTCAGCTCCATCCCCCTATGCAGGTAGGGGTTCTTCCAAAACTGTGATATCATAAAGTATCATAAAAAGCACAGAAAAAAATTGCATAATGCACATTAAATGTCCATAGAAACAAAAATACCTTTTGTTTTTTCTGCAGCTTCTGGTCTCTCTGGTGCCTTAGTGGGTACATCAGGAAGCTCAATAGCCTCGTCAATGTCTTCTGCAGCCTCAGTGACAGCAGGCGTTTCTGATTTCTCCTCAGGCCGTACTTCAGTAACTGGAGCATCTGGTAGAGACTCAACGGCAAGCTGCAACAGACAGTCATGATCAACAATAGAAGAGATAAACCGTTTATGGCTCATGAAAGTTCAGAATTAAAGCATTTTCATGTTGGTAGTTTGCTCAAAATGGAAAATGCATAAAAGCTCCTGAAAATCAATAAAAACCTGTGCTTCCAAGTTCTCAAATTCAGCCATAACAGCCTCCTCATCCTCAGCAGATAGCTGCTCGCCCAGAGCAGCATTTATCTCCTGCAATCAATATTGGTCGATAAGTAAACAATATAAGGAGGTCCATGCAATTGTAGTTGGAGCACCAACACAACAGAAGGTAAGGCAAGTGCATAGACCATAAATAGAAAAGAAAAACGATAGCGCTGTTTGTGTAATTTGACACGTCAATCACAAACTCGCAAATCTACAAATGTTATGCAGGTCAGATCCAATCATTCTTAAGCTGTTAACTACATAGACCAATGTTACACTCATGCACAACTGTTTCCAATGAAATCCAATTATAGGCACACAAATAGAGCACATCCTATACAAAATCAGGAGACAACTTGTACATTCAAGAAGCATATGGGTGTAAACAATAATGCCGCCATTCCAGAACCAAGACTGCTATAATCTTTCGGAAAACCTACAGAGTCTATTTAGTCTGGCATAAGTTGATCAAAACAGCTTTTATAGGAACCCGATGTGATACCAAAGGTGTAACTGAGGATACAGTAAAACAGTTTGAGACCATGACTTCCAGACAACTAAGGGGATAAAACAACTGTAAATGTAGTAACAAGCAAGAGTGTAGAGTTTATTCAACTTACATCTTGGTAAGCCTTGGCCTCAGCTGTGTCGTCCATCAACTTTTGGACGTCATCAATATTTATCTCATTCTGGATAGACTTAAGAGCAGCATTTCCAGCTTTTAGGCTGTCAAATACAGCCTTCTGTTTACTTGCTAATTCAATGTCTGCCAGCTACAACAAGCAAACAAAAAGAGGATGTCAATCATGCATCTTAACTGAACGTTTCACTGATTATCAATTCCGATTGTAAGTAACAGATATTACCCAGTCAAATTATTTTGAATTCATAAGGAGAGAATATGTCCAATAGACTACGAACCTGTTGTTCGACATTCATTTGCCATGTGTCAACTTGTTTCAGCAGCTCTTCCTGTGCTTTCTTCTTCTTCAGTGCAATCAAAGCTCTGTCTTTCTTCTTTTGTTGAACTAGCTGCCGTGCAGCTTCCTTTTCTGCTTCAATCACCTTCTCAAGCTGGAAGAGGGCAAAACAAAAAAAAAAAGAAACCATCATAAGCAAAACTCATTAGGACCTCCACGATTGTTGGTACAAAAGAATTGAACTGATTTAATGCGACATATGTGCACTAGCGCAGTCAATAATCATGCATAGTCCTATTGTACTACACACAACAGATGCAACCTGAAGCTATTTCATGAACGGAAAAATACTCTGCGGCAGTGCCACACTACACAGCCAGTGCAACACCGCGCAGAATAGTGACACGTGTTTGATCTCCTGTTACAGACCAAGCCCTCTTTGGTGTCGAGCTGAGCCCATCTCTTGCTGACGCTGATTGGAGTCAAGCTGTCCAGGAGACAGGAGTACATCCTGCATATGGCTGATATATAGCTAATTAGCTTGTATTAGTCCTGAAGTTTTCGGGTTTCCTATGTAAGGATGGTGTTTTGGCTCTCTTTTTATATCTGCAATATAGACCAAATGATTTTACATGCTGTACAAATATGATGTTGTGAACCTGCCAACCTGGTTTCAACACCAGTTGTGTTTTTAAGTTGTCAATGAACACATTGTAATTTTCACTTAAGTGGTTGGGTGTGTTAGAATTGGTTGTGTTTTGCAAACTTTCAGGCCTTCATGTGGTTGGTATTCCTGTATAGCTCAACACTAGTACAATTAAAGATTATCGGAGCTACTCCTTAAATGTTCCGTGATTTGCTATGTCATCAAAATGTAATTTCCGAGCACCCGAGGCATCTTGATAAAGTCTAGGTAAAGGACTTATATATTACACTAGAAAATCTCCATGTATATTATCATCAATGGTTGCTTAAAAAAGCTCTATTGAAAATTGAAATTATTCAGGCTTCACGTGCAGCCGGTAGATGCGGCTTGGTAGCATTTTCAACGAGCTGACAGATGTGTGGGTGTAGTAGACCAGACATCGGCTTGGCTCCAAAATTGGGCTCGGGCTGCAGCGCGCTATTGGACACACGTCATTATTCTACGCGGTGTTGCACAGGCTGTGGCGTGCAGCACTGCTGCAGAGAACTTTTTTCCTTCATGAACAAGACAATAACTTCCTACTGCAGAAAATAAAATCGTTTTGTGGCCAAATTTGCGAGGACGATATAGCTGCAATGCACTCTGGCGTGCACTAGAAGCAAGCCTGGTTTCTGCAATAACCCGAACATGTAGTGGCATTTACCAGAAAAAACTAGACGCATAATGGAATCATCAAATCGTCTCTTACTAGTTACTGTTTACTACTACTGATTGTCACCTGGTGCTCTCGCTGCTACTACAATCCCATCAATCCATGATAAATTGAAGAGCTTCATGAATCAAGCCACGAAAAAAAAAACTAACAAGGCGACAGGCGAATTCAGCTAAAGACGCAAAAAATACTTAACCCGAAACCTAATCCCCAACCACCTCCTCTCGCACAACCCGCCGCGATGGGCGGCCGCAGCGGAGACCAAATCTGGCACGATCCCGAAACCCCCCAACGCGCGCGATCGAACAGGAGCAGCAGGGGAGGAGGAGATCACGGCCTCACGGGGACGGGGGCGCACCTGCTGCTGGAACTGCGCGAGCTTCCGGCGCTGCGTCTTGAGGGTGAGGATGGCCCTGTCCACGTCCGTCACCTTGGGCTTCTTCACGAAGATGTTCCCCATGGCCGCGTGCTGCTGCTACCTACCCGGATCCCTCTTCTCCCTTCCGACGCGGCGGCGGCGGCGATGGCCGGAAAGGGGAGGTGGAAGGGGAGGGGGAAAGGTGGACTCTCGAGGTCGAGGAGGAGACGGGCACGGTAACCGTAAGCTGGGGAAGTCGGGAAGGGAGGTTTGGGGATGATGTGGATCGGGTTGGGTGCGCACTCAAAGCGGGTCGGATCTGGATTGCTGTTAGTGGGCCAGCATTCAAAGCCCAAGAGAGATGGGAGGCCCATTTCTCAGATCGACGTTGGGCCGCCTGATACGCCGATGCTGTCGCAAAAGGAACGAAGAGATATTTAACTATTTTGCTTGTAACTGAAACCCCGTGCCATAGATATAAGACGGTATACACCGTGAGAGATAAATAGTTAAACGTAAATGTCACCAAAATGACTGTTACTAATAACCTCATCCATAATTTTTTTCACCTAACATAGCAATACAAAACTAAAATACCACTGTTTTATTAAATCCCAATGCAACTATATCCAATTTTATTTACTCCCAATACAATTATTATCTACTTTTACAAACTTTGATGTAAAAATAAACTTTTTTAAAAACACAGTACGAACGCAAGCGCTTACAACACGCGTACACTCACCCGTATGAACGCGCACACACACTTTATCTCTATGAGCTTCTCCAGAAAACTGGACAGATATAATTTGAGATTAATGAAGCCACCACATCCGCCTCGCTATCGACGGTTACGTCATCTACCACTGAAAAAATAATTAGCCATAAGTCTAATACTTAAATTTGGATGGGTTGGTTTCCTCACAATAAACCTAACTATCTGAGCTACGCTCACTTTGCAAAATAAAATTTGTTTTAGAATAGGTTGAACGAGCTTGTTATTACGGGACTGAGGGAGTACTAATTATTGTCAAGAAATAATTTGGGCACAGTAGATTTTATCATATCTTTCAATCTTTCATCACAACATATATAAGTAAAATGGATTGGCAAAGTAGCATCTCTCGCTCGCGTCGCTCCAGCCTCAGGGGCAACACAAGCGCTCCCCGCGCGCTAACCGCTGCCATACCTTCCTCCTCCCCTCCGGCTCGCCGTCTGGCCGCAAGGACGGCGGCAGTGGGGCTTCTTCTTCCCCAAAATGGCGTTGGCTGGGGCACCCGGCGCCCATGGTGGAGGCGGCCGGATCCAGTGAGGGCACACCGGCGCCCACAGTGAAGGTGCCCGGATACAGCGAGGGCAGCCGGTGGGCGTCGTGCCAGCCTCTGCAAGGAGTCGGAGGTCGTCGAGATGGCCGCGGGCGAACGGTGGGCAATGGTGGCCGGTGGCGGCATGGACGACGACGGGCCTTCGGCGGCGGTGGTGGAGGGCGCGGATCCGGCACGGCCGTGCCTAGATCTGGATGTCCCGTGGTTG
>CM020178.1:39821264-39833200 GCA_009805545.1 Oryza longistaminata
GAATAAAACGAGTGGTCAAACGTTGCAAGCAAAAACTCAAAATCCCTTATATTATGGGACGAAGCGAGTAGATATCAGGCTTTTAATTTATTTATTTATTAAAAAGCTCAACAAACCACAATGATCTTTTCTGATCTGTTGCTAACATGATAACCTCCTTGCGGTCCCGATTAAAAAACTGCAAAATTTACCAATTACAAAATATAATTAAATTCATAAAAACTACCAAATTTACCAATTATAAAATATACTCCGTAATTAAATTATTAAGCTCATGCCATATATTCCGTACATGAAGAACATTATCTAACTTTGCACATATACGATAATAAACCAACAATCCACTAAAATTATGATTATATGCGCCAAAATGAGCTAGCTTAAAAACCAAACAACCCACTAAACCTCAAACTATGGCCCGTTCTTTTCTCCAACAAAAGTCGGATGAAAATCTGGATATTCGTGGCATGCTTTTCACACTGCTAAACGGTGTATTTTGCGCAGAAAAATTCTATATGGAAGTTACTCTAAAATATCATATAAATATATTTTTCAAGTATATAATAATTAAAACTCAATTAATTGTACATTAATACCATCTCATTTTGCGTAAAAAAAACTTAATATTTATCTTCATCTTCATCTACATGAGTTTCAAACACCATTAATGTACAAGTTCACTAGCTCCATTTGATAAATTTGGGAAGTGTGGTTATGGTAAACGAGGGAGTTGCAAAAGCAAAACGAGCTTTCAAACCAAGCCTAGTCAAATCATGTGGTGACCTTAGTTTTCACCTCTGATCCACCAACTAATCATATATTAAAACAACACAAAGAATATGTGGACAAAGTTAGCAATTTGGTTTCAAAAAAGTTGTTGTCTTGTGGAAAAAGAGCTACTCGTTTGTGTCGCCTCCTTCCAATCTGTTGCTAACATGGCAACCTTGCAACCCCGGTTCACAAAAAACCAACACATTCTGGCACTTACAAACCAGATTTTGTAAGAGAAAAATAACCTTAGTATGCTCAGGTACGACGACAACAAACCAAGCAATCCACTGAAACTCTTAACTACAGTCTACATGCGCCAAAGTTATCTAGCTCAACAATCAAACATTAACCTTATAATACATACACCAAAGAGAGCTAACTCCAGTTATACAATAAATCAAACAAACTATGAGCCCATCGGTTAGCCTAATAAGCTAAAACAAAAGTCAATTTGAATTCTCAAACTTAATTTTAAAATATTTTCAATGTAATTTGTTTAAGCATTGGCTTTTAAGTCGCTATAAATAGATATATAAAAGTTTCACCTAAAAATTAATTTTTATTCCTTAATAAACCATTATGGACAACCAATGAGGCTCTATTAAGCCTCGCACCACGTGTCCTGAAAGTGCTAGTTACAGCTGTACCACAGGCAATTAAGTGCACACTTAAGGAAGAGTATTAGAGCGTTTTTGTCATGATATGAAAAAGTAAAAGCATGGGTGCCTTCTAAAAAAAATCTTCAATGTACCCTACTCATACTAAGTAAATACAAGCAAATACAAGTAAATACTTTATACTAAGTGTTTGTTTATAAGTTTAGCGATCAAATCATGTGTTAACCCTTAGCTTCTAGCCTTCTAGTACTCAAACTTTCGCTACTGTTCTACCAGAACGCCATCTGACTATATGTTAGCCAAGAAGGCAAGAACAACACAAAAATACATAGATCCAAGTCAGCTATTTCAACAAACAACCACCACATTCTGCCAATTACAAATTAAATAAAGATCATTCCTGATTTCGTGCATGTGAGAAGAATGGCTTGCTCTGCTCAGGTACGACGACAAACCAAACAACCCACTGGAACTCTTAACTACATGCGCCGAAGTTAGCTAGCTAGCTCAGGACAATCCACTGGACCTCACTACCTCAGACTACAGACAACAAAGAGGGCTATCTCCAGTTGTAAGATAAATCAAACATTGGGCCCCGTTTAGTTCCCCAAAAGTTTTTCCCAAAAATACCACATCAAATATTTGGATATATGCATGGAATATTAAATATAGATTAAAATAAAAACTAATTGCACAATTAAGGGGAAAATCGCGAGACGAATCTTTTGAGCCTAATTAGTCCATGATTAGCCATAAGTGCTACAGTAGCCCACATGTGCTAATGACGGATTAATTAGGCTCAAAAGATTTGTCTCGCGGTTTCCAGGCGAGTTATGAAATTATTTTTTTCATTTGTGTCCAAAAACCCCTTCTGACATCCGGTCAAACGTTTGATGTGACACCCAAAAATTTTTATTTCGCGAACTAAACGGCCCCAAACCGCTAGGCCTCACTCCGCGTGTCCTGAAGAGCTGGTTCCAGCTGTATAAGATGCAATTAAGCCCGTAGCAGTTAAAAGAGGAATATTGATGCGTGTTTGTCACAATTTATAAAAGCAAAAGTATGAGTATTTCTTTTTTTAAAAAGCTTATAATATACCCTATATACAAGTAAATACTATTCAAAAGTTCAGCGACCAAATTGCGTGTTAATCCTTATACTCCCTCTAGGTTGATAATATTTGCCGTTTTAAATAATGGCACGGTCTCAAAAAAATAACTTTGACCATTATTTTCTATTATAATATGTATAAAAGTGTTAACAAATACTCCCTCCATATTTTAATGTATGACGCCGTTGACTTTTTAACCAACGTTTGACCACTCGTCTTATTTAAAATTTTTATGCAAATATAAAAATACTTATGTCATGCTTAAAGAACATTTGATGATAAATCAAGTCACAATAAAATAAATTATAATTACATAAATTTTTTGGATAGTATTTAAGGTCAAACGTTTGTCAAAAAGTCAACGACGTCATACATTAAAATACGGAGGGAGTATATGATCTTATTAAAGTACTTTTTAAGACTAATCTAAACATGTAGTCACCATATTTGAAAGATAAATATTTTTAAAATGATTCATAATCAAAGATTTTAAAATTTGATCTCACTCTTCTCTAAAACGATAAGTATTATCAGCTCGAAGGGAGCAGCTACTCAAACTTTTTAGACCAAGGCCGCCACCGACTATAATGTTAGCCAACAACACCACAAAAATGATACGTGGATCCAAGTCAGCAATTTAAACAAATGTCCTTTATTTTATATTTCTTAGAAAAAAAGAAAATGGCTGCTTGTTCGCACCGCTTCCTTCCTAATCTGTCGCTGACACGGCAAACCCGTTGCATCCCGGTTCATAAAACAACCACCCACCCACATGTGTTAATTATAAAAGCGCAAATTAAATGATTAATTAAATGAAATCCTAAGCTAACCCCTCTCGTCACACTAAACAAAACGCCCTCAGAACCAGAAGTCTTCAGTTGCTTTCCACGCCGCGCGTAGCTGCGCATGCGTGTGCGTATGATTCGGAAGATCGTTCCAATCCCTCCTATATAAAAAGGCGTACCCCAGAACCCAGAAGATGTGTTCTACTGTTGTTGGAATTGGAATTTCTTGATCTTCTTTAATTCTTTCGCTTTCTCTTTGTTCACTTTCTTTAGTTTAATCCTCTTGTTAAGGAAGCATAAAGGATTTTAGGATCGATCGAGGGGGACGAGAAACTCGGAGAGTTGGTTTCGATGGCGCTCAGCACGGCCTTCAGTGCGCTCCCGACCTCGCCGGCCGACGTGCGGGTCGTCACCGCCGACGGGAGCGGCATCCGCGCGCACTCGTCTGTTCTTGTAAGCGAAGAGATCGCCGTTGCTGCTTCGATGCGATTTTTCTCGTTCTTGTTTCGAATTTCTGATGAATTTCGCTTTGTTTTTTTCTGTTTGGAATCTGGTGATGTGATGCGATGTGATGGCGAAGGCCTCGGCGTCGCCGGTGCTGGAGCGGATGATCGAGCAGGCGCCGCGCAGGCGGGTCGTCCAATCGCGGCGATCACCGCCGCCGTCGTCGTCTTCCTCCGTTCCTCTACAGCCGCCCCGTCAGGTGTACTAGTAGGCAACTGCACGCGCGGCGCGATCACGCGAAAGGGAAGTTAACATGTGCGGCGGTGTGGTGGCGCGCAGGGGGGCGGGGCGGCGGAGTGGGAGGAGGCGGCGCTGGCGGAGCACGGGGGCGGCGCTGATGGCGCTGGCGCAGCGTACCGTGTGGGCGGGCCGCTGAAGCGGCGCGCGGAGGAGGCGGTTGGCGGCGCGTGTGGGGGCCGAGGGCGCGGTGGACGCGAGAAAGCTGGCGGCGCTCTGCGCGCGCCGCGCCTGTAACTGCGGTGCGCGCGGTTCGCCGGCAGGGAGCTCGCGGCCGGTCCGGAGTCCGCGGGCTGGCGCTTCGCCGCGCGCCACGACGCGCCGCGCTCCGGGCGCGACTGCTCCGCTGATCCGCGACGCCGACCAGAGGAAGGAGAGGTGGGGGAGGGAGCGGGGCTCCCAGGGCGTGTACCGCCAGCTCAGCGACGCCATGGCCGCCTGGAGCGCGTCTTCGCAGCCACCAGCACAGGATCGCACCGCCGCCGCGCGCACCGGCCAGTGCTGCAGGATGGCCTCCCCCTGCGCGCACCGGCGCCGGCGGGGCCTCCTGCAGCTCGCGAGGCACTTCTTCGCCGGCTGCGGCAGGAGAGTCGCCGGAGGCTGCACCCCCTGCCGGCGCTTCTTCCTGCTCCTCCGTCTCCACTCCTCCGTCTGCGACAAGTCCGACGACGATTCTTGCGGAGTTCCCCTTTGCAGGTAACAATAAACAAAAATAAAGGATAATACACACATGAAGAACAGCTAGGAAATATCCCCGTACAAATTTACAGTACATGTTAGTTGAATTGGATTCATCATATATACGACTCTAAACTCCTACTCTATATACTGGAGTACTATATGGATGTTAAAAGTAGGATTAAATTTAATATTTAACTCATTTCTTCTATTTCTATATATAGACAATTGTACTTTGCATAGCTATCAATTTATGCTGTTATAATTTGGTCCATCAAGATCTTACGGCTAAGTTTTAATTTTCTATTATAATGTGGTAATTTCTAAGTCTATAGAACAAACATGATGCCTTCTTTCGGTGCTATTTTATAATATAACCTAATAAAAACTAGGGATGGTCCTTGCAAATGACACGGTGCTAGATTTTTTAAGGTATGACTGAATTTGATATATAACACTTAAATTATACTCCATTTTAATAGATACAACTGTATTTTCTACTCCATAAATTTAAATGAAATATATTTCATACAACTCTTAACTTTTATGTTCTGATACAGTTGTACATTGTATACGATCAATCTACACCCACCAAGATCTAATGAATCAAATATTTTCCTTCTTCTCTGACTACCTAAGGCTGTGTTTAGTTGGATCCAAAGTGCTGTGTTTAGTTGGATCCAAAGTTTGGATTTTGGTTGAAATTGAAAATGATGTGACTGAAAAGTTATGTGTGTATGACAGGTTGATGTGATGGAAAAGGACTGAAGTTTGGATCCAAATTTTGGATCTAAACACAGCCTAAGTAATTTGTACCCTCTAGAGTGAATATGACGGTTTTTTTTCTAGTTGTTTTTATAATAGATAGATAGATACATATTATTAGATAGATAGATAGATTGATTGATTGATGCCACATGCCATTGCCATGTCAAAAGCTAATAATGAACCCTTCCGCTTGGGAGTGTGATATATCAAGAAAGGATATATAAATATATAACACAAGTTTACCTCATAATTTTCTTGAGATTTTCATATTTTATATAGCGAATCTGCATAATGGCAGTGCACTTATAAGTCACTGAGCCAATTAGTTATTGCAGGAAAGAGGTGAGCACATTCCACCAGAAGAATCTTTTGATGTGGCAAGGAGAGTGAAAGAAATGTACTGCTATACATGTTCAGATACTCACTCTTCTCTAAAACGATAAGTATTATCAGCTCGAAGGGAGCAGCTACTCAAACTTTTTAGACCAAGGCCGCCACCGACTATAATGTTAGCCAACAACACCACAAAAATGATACGTGGATCCAAGTCAGCAATTTAAACAAATGTCCTTTATTTTATATTTCTTAGAAAAAAAGAAAATGGCTGCTTGTTCGCACCGCTTCCTTCCTAATCTGTCGCTGACACGGCAAACCCGTTGCATCCCGGTTCATAAAACAACCACCCACCCACATGTGTTAATTATAAAAGCGCAAATTAAATGATTAATTAAATTAAATCCTAAGCTAACCCCTCTCGTCACACTAAACAAAACGCCCTCAGAACCAGAAGTCTTCAGTTGCTTTCCACGCCGCGCGCCCGCGCGTAGCTGCGCCATGCGTGTGCGTATGATTCGGAAGATCGTTCCAATCCCTCGTATCTAAAAAGGCGTACCCAAGAACCCAGAAGATGTGTACTACAGTTGTTGGAATTGGAATTGGAATTGGAATTTCTTGATCTTCTTTAATTCTTTCGCTTTCTCTTTGTTCACTTTCTTTAGTTTAATCCTCTTGTTAAGGAAGCATAAAGGATTTTAGGATCGATCGAGGGGGACGAGAAACTCGGAGAGTTGGTTTCGATGGCGCTCAGCACGGCCTTCAGTGCGCTCCCGACCTCGCCGGCCGACGTGCGGTTCGTCACCGCCGACGGGAGCGGCATCCGCGCGCACTCGTCTGTTCTTGTAAGCGAAGAGATCGCCGTTGCTGCTTCGATGCGATTTTTCTCGTTCTTGTTTCGAATTTCTGATGAATTTCGCTTTGTTTTTTTCTGTTTGGAATCTGGTGATGTGATGCGATGTGATGGCGAAGGCCTCGGCGTCGCCGGTGCTGGAGCGGATGATCGTAAGTGTTTGTTTATAAGTTTAGCGATCAAATCATGTGTTAACCCTTAGCTTCTAGCCTTCTAGTACTCAAACTTTCGCTACTGTTCTACCAGAACGCCATCTGACTATATGTTAGCCAAGAAGGCAAGAACAACACAAAAATACATAGATCCAAGTCAGCTATTTCAACAAACAACCACCACATTCTGCCAATTACAAATTAAATAAAGATCATTCCTGATTTCGTGCATGTGAGAAGAATGGCTTGCTCTGCTCAGGTACGACGACAAACCAAACAACCCACTGGAACTCTTAACTACATGCGCCGAAGTTAGCTAGCTAGCTCAGGACAATCCACTGGACCTCACTACCTCAGACTACAGACAACAAAGAGGGCTATCTCCAGTTGTAAGATAAATCAAACATTGGGCCCCGTTTAGTTCCCCAAAAGTTTTTCCCAAAAATACCACATCAAATATTTGGATATATGCATGGAATATTAAATATAGATTAAAATAAAAACTAATTGCACAATTAAGGGGAAAATCGCGAGACGAATCTTTTGAGCCTAATTAGTCCATGATTAGCCATAAGTGCTACAGTAGCCCACATGTGCTAATGACGGATTAATTAGGCTCAAAAGATTTGTCTCGCGGTTTCCAGGCGAGTTATGAAATTATTTTTTTCATTTGTGTCCAAAAACCCCTTCTGACATCCGGTCAAACGTTTGATGTGACACCCAAAAATTTTTATTTCGCGAACTAAACGGCCCCAAACCGCTAGGCCTCACTCCGCGTGTCCTGAAGAGCTGGTTCCAGCTGTATAAGATGCAATTAAGCCCGTAGCAGTTAAAAGAGGAATATTGATGCGTGTTTGTCACAATTTATAAAAGCAAAAGTATGAGTATTTCTTTTTTTAAAAAGCTTATAATATACCCTATATACAAGTAAATACTATTCAAAAGTTCAGCGACCAAATTGCGTGTTAATCCTTATACTCCCTCTAGGTTGATAATATTTGCCGTTTTAAATAATGGCACGGTCTCAAAAAAATAACTTTGACCATTATTTTCTATTATAATATGTATAAAAGTGTTAACAAATACTCCCTCCATATTTTAATGTATGACGCCGTTGACTTTTTAACCAACGTTTGACCACTCGTCTTATTTAAAATTTTTATGCAAATATAAAAATACTTATGTCATGCTTAAAGAACATTTGATGATAAATCAAGTCACAATAAAATAAATTTCCAATCTGTTGCTAACATGGCAACCTTGCAACCCCGGTTCACAAAAAACCAACACATTCTGGCACTTACAAACCAGATTTTGTAAGAGAAAAATTGACCTTAGGCCCTATTTGTATCAGCTTAAGATTGTTGTAATCTAGATTATTAAATCAGATTACTCTAAACTGGATTATAATAAGCTGACATAAAATAATATACGAGTTGTTTGTTTCTCTGAATTATTAGAGGCATCTAAGGGTAGTGGGTCTTTAGCCACTCAATAATTTGAAAAAAGCTCCTCTAGAAGAGATTATTGGATTATAGTAATCTGGCTTATAGATTATAATAATCTAGCATAATAATCTACTGGTTTGTTTCAGCTTACTCCTAACAATCCACAATCCAGATTATAATAATTCTAAACTGAATCAAACAGAGCCTTAGTATGCTCAGGTACAACGACAACAAACCAAGCAATCCACTGAAACTCTTAACTACAGTCTACATGCGCCAAAGTTATCTAGCTCAACAATCAAACATTCCACTGGACCTCATAATACATACACCAAAGAGAGCTAACTCCAGTTATACAATAAATCAAACAAACTATGAGCCCCATCAGTTAGCCTAATAAGCCAAAATAAAAGTCAATTTGAATTCTCAAACTTAATTTTAAGATATTTTCAACGTCATTTTTTTTTAGCGTTGGCTTTTAAGTCGCTACAAATAGATATATAAAAGTTTCATCTAAAAATTAATTTTTATTCCTTAATAAGCCATTATGGACAACCAATGAGGCTCTATTAAGCCTCGCACCACGTGTCCTGAAAGTGCTAGTTACAGCTGTACAACGGGCAATTAAGCGCACACTTAAGGAAGAGTATTAGAGCATGTACAATAGTGGACTATTAGCCAGCTATAAACATATTTTAATGAGATAAACGATGAGAGAGAAGAGCAGCGAGCTACAGATCTATAGCCAGCTGCAGCACGGACTCCAAGACATACTGTGTGTATGACAGATGGGACCATATATTAATAGTATAGTAAGCAACTATTGTATGAATTGGCTATTACATTGGCTATAGATAAATTAGAGTTAGTAGTGGGCTGTACTGTTAGATTTGCTCTTAGAGCGTGTTTGTCATGATATGAAAAAGTAAAAGCATGGGTGCCTTCTAAAAAAAATCTTCAATGTACACTATATACAAGTAAATACTTTATAAGTGTTTGTTTATAAGTTTAGCGATCAAATCATGTGTTAACCCTTAGCTTCTAGCCTTCTAGTACTCAAACTTTCGCTACTGTTCTACCAGAACGCCATCTGACTATATGTTAGCCAAGAACAACACAAAAATACATAGATCCAAGTCAGCTATTTCAACAAACAACCACCACATTCTGCCAATTACAAATTAAATAAAGATCATTCCTGATTTCGTGCATGTGAGAAGAATGGCTTGCTCTGCTCAGGTACGACGACAAACCAAACAACCCACTGGAACTCTTAACTACATGCGCCGAATTTAGCTTAGCTAGCTCAGCACAATCCACTGAACCTCACTACCTCAGACTACATACAACAACGAGGGCTATCTCCAAGTTGTAAGATAAATCAAACAAACCGCTAGGCCTCACTCCGCGTGTCCCAAAGAGCTAGTTCCAGCTGTATAAGATGAAATTAAGCCCGTAGCAGTTAAGGAGGAGTATTGAAGAGTGTTTGTCACAATATATAAAAGCAAAAAGTACGAGTGTTTCGTTTTAAAAAAACTTATAATATACCCTATATACAAGTAAATACTAAAGTGTTCATAAGTTTAGCTATCAAATCGCGTGTTAATCCTTACTCCCTCCGTCGCATAATATAGAGTATTTTGAGTTTTTCTTACAATGTTTAACCACTCGTCTTTCAAAAAATCTGTGCAAATATAAAAAACGAAAAGTTGTGTTTAAAATACTTTAGATAATAAAGTAAGTAAAAAAATAAATAATAATTTCAATTTTTTTTGAATAAGACGAGTGATTAAACAGTGCAAGTAAAAACTCAAAATTCCTTATATTATGGGATATGGGACAGAGGAGTATTATTGTAACGGAGAAAAATCTCAACGGTGACAACGGTGCTGCATATCTGTCACTGGAACGAGGCACACGTCAAAAGCACTCCCAAGTTCCAGAAACCGTTTCCTCCTCTCGGCGCGGCCACCTCGATTAATAACTCAACTCAAATATAAAACCCCTCTTCACCCGCCGGATTTTCCTCCGCTCACCACCACGGCATCCATCCCTCCCCCCACTGACACGTGGCCCCCATCGAGACACCGACCCCACTCGTCATACACCTTACCCGACAGCCACGTGCTCCCCCTCGCTAACCCCACCCCTGCCAGCTGTCCCCACGACGTCGACCGCCCAGCCACCACCCCACCACCGTGTGCGCCTAGCATTATTGTTTTTTCCTTTTTTCTTTTTCTTTTTCTCTCTTCCCCTATAGCCTTCCTCCAAAACCCCATTCGCTTCGCTGCTCCTCGTCGTCGTCGCCGCCGCCGCCGCTGCCGCTCGCCGTAGTTAGTATCCGCGCGGTGAGGATGGCGGAGGAGGAGGAGGAGAAGAGGAGGTTGGGGGATGGGGAGGGGGGTGGGGTGAGGGACGCGAGGAAGGACGGGGTGGCGAGGGAGGTGATACGGATGGAGAGGGAGGCGGTCATCCCCGTGCTCAAGCCCAAGCTCGTCATGAAGCTCGCCTACCTCATCGGTGAGTAGAACCCATCGCCCGCCCGCCCTCCTCACTCCGCGCTCTCTCGCTGATCAGGCACTAGTTGGGTTCAGTTCAGTGCTCCGTGGTGTGATTTTTTGTTTCCTATGTTATCTGCGCGCGTATGAACTCGAATTCCCAGCGAGGCTAGACTATTTTTTGGCGAGTAGCGACTCTGCGGTTAGAGTACCTGCTGCCGCAATGGTGGCAGTCTGCACGACGCTGGCATGATAATGTTGATTGAAATTGGGGCATGTGTCAATATCATTGGGATAATCAAAGGTGATTTCGAAATTTTGGATGATAACGCAGTCTATAGGAGTGATGGACTCGTAGCGAATGAACCATTGGTAGTGCAGTTTTGAAGATCTTGTTGAATTGATAATGATGCGAGCATTTTCTTTTAAAACTTTCGTTCATGCTAATGGAATGTATGGAAAGGAGGTGTAATCTGAGAAATTCTTTCCATATTCATTTAATTTTGTGCAATTCATGGTCAGAGCATGATTTGGACCGCTCTGAGTTCTTGAAGCTATGTAAGAAGATTGAGTACACCATCCGAGCTTGGTATCTTCTCCAATTCGAGGATTTAATGGTAGGCCTCTTGTGTCCATTCCCACCACCCCTCCCCTCTCTCCCCCCAATTTTGTTCTGTTCTTTAGGATCATTTTTATAGTTCAAACTTCTTCTAGCCTGACTATCAACTCTATTATGCAGCAATTTTTACTTCCTGTTTGATCATGTTTCTATTGGGTCCAGCAACTTATGCTATGTTTGATCCTGTTTCTTTCATGCAGCAATTGTATTCTCTGTTTGATCCTGTTTCTGGCGAGAAGAGGCTGGAGCAGCAGAACCTGACACCTGAAGAGATTGAAACTCTGGAGTTCAATTTCATGACATATCTTTTCCAGGTTGATCCACTAAATATGCATGTATATTATGGAAATCATATATGGGCTGCTCCTGTTTGATGCATATGCAATCACTAATTTCTCATGGTGAACATATTAAAGAACCCCTTGGAAGGATAGTCGAAGTCAAATGTGTGATATTCCAAATGGTGCTTGCAAACATTGCTTCTGGCATGAAGCTTATGACCATACTTCTTTTTTCTTTTTCATTGAATCGTCTCTCTCTCTCTCTCTCTCTCTCTCTCTCT
>CM020178.1:39838413-39914318 GCA_009805545.1 Oryza longistaminata
AGAGAGATTTACTCCCGTGCCGTTGTCCCCGATTGAAAACGGAAACCCCGGGCCCCCGGGGGGGGGGGGGGGGGGGGCCCCCGGGGTAAAGGGTGCCCCGGGGGCCCCGGGGTCCCAGGGCGTTCCCCGCCCACGCGGTTGTTTTTTTTTTTTCCCCACCGCACCCGCGGGGCGGCACGAAGTCCAGGTTCAGTCCCCAGCTCACGGCGGCGCGAGGCTTCCCCCGTCCGCTATAACCACCACACGCCGCGGCGCGCGCGGGAAGAGGAGGGAGAGCGGGAGGGAGGCGACGTCGGCGTCCGCGGCGGGCATCCCACACCACCGCCACTAGCTTCTGCCGCCCCAGCAGCAAGCAGCACAGCCAACACCTTTTTTAAGGTATGACTGAATTTGATATATAACACTTAAATTATACTCCATTTTAATAGATACAACTGTATTTTCTACTCCATAAATTTAAATGAAATATATTTCATACAACTCTTAACTTTTATGTTCTGATACAGTTGTACATTGTATACGATCAATCTACACCCACCAAGATCTAATGAATCAAATATTTTCCTTCTTCTCTGACTACCTAAGGCTGTGTTTAGTTGGATCCAAAGTGCTGTGTTTAGTTGGATCCAAAGTTTGGATTTTGGTTGAAATTGAAAATGATGTGACTGAAAAGTTATGTGTGTATGACAGGTTGATGTGATGGAAAAGGACTGAAGTTTGGATCCAAATTTTGGATCTAAACACAGCCTAAGTAATTTGTACCCTCTAGAGTGAATATGACGGTTTTTTTTCTAGTTGTTTTTATAATAGATAGATAGATACATATTATTAGATAGATAGATAGATTGATTGATTGATGCTACATGCCATTGCCATGTCAAAAGCTAATAATGAACCCTTCCGTTCATGTTGTTTACGTTCTTCCCTTTGCTCCAGCAACTTCAAGACTAACATGGAAAAAGGGAAAGTGGACAAGACATGGAAGCTCCTTGTGAAGAAGGTGATGAGAGCTAGGGTGATGTCTGCATGGGCCAAGAGGCCGGTGCCAGCGCCGGAGATAGTGCAGAAGTCATGGGCAAAGTACAACAGCAGCAGTAGGAGTAGAGCAGCCAGATTCAGATAGATAGAAGGAAAAAAAAATACAGATTTGATACAAGTTCAGGAAGGCAAAGCATAGTTTTTTTTTTTTTTTTTGGTATAAGCTTCTTTCAGGAAAAAAGGATTTAGCAATCTGGGAGGACATTCTTTTGTTGTATTTCTCCTGCAATTTTTTGAGAGGAGGAAATGCTGAAATTTTGCAACCTGCAAACCGCAATCAAATTGTGTGGCCAGTTCTTTACCAACCAGCTTGTATACATTTGTACAGTGCAGAGTTCGGCCCGTACTAGTCATTAGTACATGTGTATCCAACTGCTATTTCGCTAGTACTAGGAAGAATGCATAAATCAGTAGCCGTATTAAAGTGCTAGTGTCTATCAATGCATAAATCATGCGTAAATCAGTACTAGCAGTATTATCAGTTGCTTTGTTGCAACAAGCCCAGGTACTGTAAGTAGACCTCAGTTTTAGCTGCTTCACCGACAAATGCTATATACAGGCTACGAGTCTACGACTAACAGAACAAGCCGTACTAACCATCTGAATAATTACCAGTAGAGTTTGTGTGAACAACCCTTGGTCAAGTCTTCATTGACTCCTACAACGGAGCCCTAGATGAACCATGTGATTGCATTTCACTAACATCAATGACACTTTTTTTACTATGAAGATATTCAGATTGCCACATCCTGTAGGGTAGCAGTGTAGCACTGAAATGAGGATATTCAGATTGAAGTTTCCTCATGGTCATTTTCATTTCTCCTTCGAACTGTGAAAATCTTAAAACCCAAAATAATTAAGGAGCATTTGCTATAGGGACACTAATCTTTGCTCACCATTTGTCCTTTAGGCTGCAGTTTAGTTATCCATGATCAGTACTACTGTTCACCAGCGGCTTTACAATCTGCAAACACCTCTAAAGAGAGGGAGATGAATGCAGAAAAGGGAACTAGAAAGTATCAAAAAGACTTGTATTTTTACCCAACATATACTGAAACAGTTCCAAAACTACAAAACCTGAATACTCCTTACAAAATCTCACAAAAGATAGAACAATTTCTACAATCATAAAGGCATTCTATGGTCAGGGGGTGCAAAATTTGTGTGCAAATTGCTGCACACTAGCTAGGGACAGATTAAACATGAGCTAGACTAGCCATTAATCCATTATATCCAGCGCCCATCAAGGCATCACCATCACGCTAAGGATCCAGCCGGTTGTTCCTCGGCTCGTGGCGCCGCGCGTGGGCGTAGTCCCTGACCATGAACCACCTCATCTTCTTCCTCTCCTCCTCCCACTCCCTGGCGTGCTGCCTCCTTCCGTCGCCGCCGCTGCCATGGAGGAACCCGCTGGCTGCCGCACCTTCTCCTTCCACGGAAAGAACAAGATCAGTTTCAGGCTCTTCACTCCAGTAGCAATCTCACTGAATGATCTTCAGAAAGGCAGTAGCATTCATAAAAGCTGGCAGAAAGTTAGTAGTAGTAGTAAAACTTACCAACAAGAACTTGCTGATGAATCAGAGACCTGAAGCTGAGGAGGAAGATGAGAGCAACCAAGCTCAGGAGACCAAGGAACCTCATCTTGCTTGCCTCTGCAAATTAATTACCTTGCACCGTAGCAATAAGCAGATGTGGCTAGAGCAATGGATATATAGGCCAATTGCCATGCCTCATGTCAGAGCATTTCAGAGTAGACAGACAGGTCAAAAAGACAGGAAAATTTTGGTGGACACCTCTACCATTTGGCCTCTCTTTGCCTTGGTTGAATTTCATTAGTGTTCTCAAGATGTCCTACGAGAAGAATCTCTTGTTTCTGGAGCTCATCGATGAGCTTAAAAAAAAAACAGAGAGAGAAAAATTCGAGCCTTTCCTACGCGCGGTTGCATTCTCTTTTTTTCCTGGGGCCAAGAGCAGCTGCAGAGCTAGTTTTATCCCTACGAGCCTCGGCAACGTCTCCCCGTGCGAGCTCTGTACTCCGCTATGGCATTTGATTTCGTACGTGTCCACGGCACGCACTCGGAGGAGTCGGAGGATCATTTTTCTTGGGGAGGGATTAGGAAAGCTCATTGTGTTTTGTTTGGGGTCTTCAACGAAGCATTGTTTTATTTTTGGCAGAACCAAGTTTCTATATAACTCTTCATTACTCATTATCAACTTCTGCTGCAGAAAAGGGAAAAAAAAACTCGTACTATCTCCATCCTAAAATTGCAACTCATACTGAATAGTAAGACAGTCTAGGAGAAAGAATTACTGAATGAAATGGAGAAATTGGCATTTTAGGATGGGCAAAATAAAATTTATTTGCACTAAGATAAGTTAATTTAGTATGATATGCGACGTACTACCTCCGTTTCAAAATGTTTGACACAGTTGACTTTTTAGTACGTGTTTGTCTTATTCAAAAATTTTAAGTAATTATTTATTCTTTTCATATCATTTGATTCATTGTTAAATATACTTTCATGTACACATATAGTTTTATATATTTCATAAATTTTTTTGAATAAGACGAACGGTCAAATATGTGCTAAAAAGTCAATGGTGTCAAATATTTTGAAACGGAGGGAGTATCTTATTACTACAACTGTGAACAAAATTAACTTACTGCATTTCTGAAGATGAAGTACTCCGCATTGCTGAATGGCGGGCAGAAATTGGGCCGAGTAGGGTCATTTTATTCAGGTATCAGCTTAAACGGTTGGCATTAAAACAGGGAAAAAAAACACTCACCCTCTGTCACATGGGACCCGGTCAAGTCTTCATTGACTCCTACTACGGAGCCCTAGATGAACCATGTGATTGCATTTCACTAACATCAATGACACTTTTTTTACTATGAGGATATTCAGATTGCCACATCCTGTAGGGTAGCACTGGTAGCACCAGAAATGAGGATATTCAGATTGAAGTTCCCTCATGATCATTTGCATTTCTCCTTCGAACTGTGAAAATCTTAAAACCCAAAATAATTAAGGAGCATTTGCTATAGGGACACTAATCTTTGCTTACCCTGCAGCTCGCGAGGCACTTCTTCGCCGGCTGCGGCAGGAGAGTCGCCGGAGGCTGCACGCCCTGCCGGCGCTTCTTCCTGCTCCTCCGGCTCCACTCCTCCGTCTGCGACAAGTCCGACGACGATTCTTGCGGAGTTCCCCTTTGCAGGTAAACAATAAACAAAAATAAAGGATAATACACACATGAAGAACAGCTAGGAAATATCCCCCTACAAATTTACAGTACGTGTTAGTTGAATTGGATTCATCATATACGACTCTAAACTCCTACTCTATATACTGGAGTACTATATGGATGTTAAAAGTAGGATTAAATTTAATATTTAACTCATTTCTTCTATTTCTATATATAGACAATTGTACTTTGCATAGCTATCAATTTACACTGTTATAATTTGGTCCATCAAGATCTTACGGAGTAATTTCTAAGTCTATAGAACAAACACGATGCCTTCTTTCGGTGCTATTTTATAATATAACCTAACAAAACCTAGGGATGGTCCTTGCAAATGACACGGTGCTAGATTTTTAAGGTATGACTGAATTTGATAGGTTATAGCGGACGGGGGAAGCCTCGCCGCCGCCGGTGACTGACTGACTGACTGCGCCGCCGCGGTGCGGTGGGACCACGCGCGACGCCATGGACGCCGCCTCCCGCCCCGCCGTCGTCATCGACAACGGCACGGGGTAAGCCTCCCTCCCTCTCTATCTCTCTTACCAGATCTGCGCGCGGAGAGCGTGCGCCGCGGCGAATCTGAGGCGGGTGGTGAGAAACTGAGAATGGGTGGCGCGCGCGCAGGTACACGAAGATGGGGTTCGCCGGGAACGTGGAGCCCTGCTTCATCACCCCCACCGTCGTCGCCGTCAACGACACCTTCGCCGGCCAGACCAGGGCCAACACCACCAAGGGGAACTGGATGGCGCAGCACAGCGCCGGCGTCATGGCCGATCTCGACTTCTTCATCGGGGAGGACGCCCTGGCCCGCTCCCGCTCCAGCAACACCTACAACCTCAGCTACCCAATTCACAATGGCCAGGTTTGTGCGCGCGCGCGCGCGAGCGAGCGTTAATTTCCTCTTCTCTGCGTTGCTATCTTAGTTTGCGGAGCTTCATTTACTTAAGCTGATATTGGCTTAGCTCTTCAGGTTGAGAATTGGGACACCATGGAGAGGTTCTGGCAGCAGTGCATTTTCAATTACCTGCGGTGTGATCCGGAGGATCACTATTTTCTGCTCACCGAGAGCCCCCTGACTCCTCCCGAGACCCGGGAGTACACCGGGGAGATCATGTTTGAGACTTTCAATGTGCCTGGTCTGTACATAGCGTGTCAGCCGGTTCTTGCCCTCGCAGCAGGATACACCACCACAAAGGTTAGTAGAGCAAGAATTCCTTGAGATGAGAACATGAATTTCGTTCTCAAGGCCATGTTTATGTTGTAGTTGAACTGTTTTATTACACGCTTTCAATATGCAATATTTCTGCTTAACCTTAATTTGATAGGTGAAAGAGACTACATTATTGAAATATTTACGTTTCCAATAAATTTTAGTTCTATAGTGGTTTTTCTGTTTCATTTGAAAGCTCATTGTGTTGGCATCTTATTTCTAGCCATGCATGGACTCTTGAGCTTCGTAGTTGTGCTTAGTTTGCTCTACAATACTCCTTCCATCACACAATACTTGTCTTTCTGGTTTGTTTAGCACAAATTAAGGTTTAGCAATCAAAGACTAAAGTGCCCCTCATTTGAATGGAACTGTGAGGTTGTTGAGGATAGAATGTGTAGAAATTTGAATAGGAGGTGATTGATTGGACATATAGTACTCTTAAGTGACAAGTATTGTGGGATAAATTTTAAACCCTAAAGAGACAACTATTTTGGGACGGAGGAAGTACTACATTATTTGCCCCTCTTTTTCCTTTCGTCTATGTTGAGAGATATATTTATGAGGAATTTCATGCTTTGTTTTCAGTGTGAAATGACAGGTGTTGTAGTCGATGTGGGTGATGGGGCTACCCACATTGTTCCTGTTGCTGATGGTTATGTTATAGGAAGCAGCATCAGATCAATTCCAATTACAGGCAAGGATGTTACCCAGTTTATTCAGCAACTCTTAAAGGTAGTTACCATTGCTTTCTTGTGGGCCGTCACAAGATAGTACTTAACCTTCTATTTGTCAACAGATGTCACTGATCTTACATTACTGTGGATCTATGCCTTTGAGAGTCCAAATGTCCATCATAACTGCACAAGGAAATCAAAGATTCATGAAAATAACAGCCACAAATAATGAAAGGGAGAAAATGCATGAAATAGAGGTAGAATTGGTGGAAAGTAACTGTCAATTTTTATCTAATGATGCACAATAAATTCCACTCAAAGTTTTACAAGCAACTCCAGCCTGCAGCTGCAATCATGCGCCATGGCATAATTTTGTAAACACACCTGAGATTATTTGAGTCTCCTCACCGTGGTTGTCAAATAAGCATATCAAGTATATCATTCTGAACAAATGAATACACATGGTTAAGACTAGAGGACAAGCTGAAATTGTCGTTACCTGTATGTGATGAGAGAGACAACTTCTCTTCTTGTGCCATTTAACCTGCATGTGAAATTGACTTGGGGCTTGGGAGTGTGATATATCAAGAAAGGATATATATAAATATATAACAAGTTTACCTCATAATTTTCTTGAGATTTTCATATTTTATATAGCGAATCTGCATAATGGCAGTGCACTTATAAGTCACTGAGCCAATTAGTTATTGCAGGAAAGAGGTGAGCACATTCCACCAGAAGAATCTTTTGATGTGGCAAGGAGAGTGAAAGAAATGTACTGCTATACATGTTCAGATATTGTGAAGGTATTAACTACTACAATAAATACATGAACTGTCAATTATTGAAACATGGATAGTATATGTTCCCGTTTATTCTAGGATGAGTGTTACTTCAAAAGGAAGGATTGCTTTTACCTCATAATAGCATTGCAGTTGGCTGACTGTCACAGTTATAGCAGCCTAGGCATTGGCATTTAAGGCTTACCCTGCCTGGAATCTAATTTTGTAAAGCACTGTTCCAGCATGCTTGATGTCAAACAATGCATCTGCTTTCCTCTGATTCACTTTTTCCTCCAACTGGTGATTGTTTTCTATCGAATATGTTGTCTCGGTTCTTCCCAGCTTTGAACCATTGACTTCTGTTATTTGTACGACAAAAAATAGAGTCCCTAAGAGATGAAAAGAAAAATAATAATATAACTTTATTGTTGCCTTTTTAGGAATTTAATAAGCATGACAGAGAGCCCAATAAGTACATAAAGCACTGGAGTGGCATCAAACCAAAAACTGGTGCCAAATACACCTGCGACATTGGATATGAACGCTTCCTAGGGCCTGAGGTAATTGATTTTGCATTAATGTGTTCACCATTAACTGTGGCTTCTACAATGTAACATTTTATTTAGGTTCAAAACTTAACTGCGATCATAATTTAACTCCAATTCATGGATAAACCAGTTTGAGTTCAGGCTTTATGTTCATAAATATAACTGCTGTGTACATGATATCTCTAGTAGTTCTGATGCATTTTCTAACTAAACATTTTGATTGAACTATCATTTTAATATAATTTCCCCACGTTGCTGTGAACCATGCAGATTTTCTTCCACCCTGAGATTTACAACAATGACTTCACCACTCCTTTGCATGTAGTTATTGACAAGTGCATCCAATCATCCCCAATTGACACAAGAAGGGCTCTTTATAAGGTTTGTGTTATCAAAATGCCGTCTTATGATTCAAAATATCACAGTGGTTCTGAGTTTCATTTTATTGGACAGAATATTGTCTTGTCCGGGGGATCAACTATGTTTAAGGATTTCCACAGGAGGCTGCAGCGGGACCTAAAAAAGATAGTGGATGCACGAGTCCTTGCATCTAATGCTCGACTTGGTGGAGATGCAAAGGTACAAACTTTTCATGTTTGCTCTGGCTCTCTCATGATTGCAGAACTGATTGCAGAAGAACACTGGCCAAACCAGAAACTTTATTGTGATATTGGAACTTGGAAGCTACAGCTACATTCTGTTTATTTCAGGCCCAACCTATAGAAGTAAATGTAGTTAGCCATCCTATTCAAAGATATGCTGTCTGGTTTGGTGGTTCTGTGCTTGCCTCTACCGCTGAATTCTACGAGGTATTCAAACTTCTATTTCTATATACAGTAGTAATGAACACTCATATCACTTGAAACTAGTGCATAGCGTTTACTTTTGCAAGTTGTTTCCAAAGCTTAAATTTTTTTTGTTGGAATATATCCCCATATTCGGGGTTTCTTTTTCCTTTTTCCATTTTAGAAATTAAAGCTAATTCTGGTAGTTTTCCCAACCAGGCTTGCCACACAAAAGCAGAGTATGAAGAGTATGGCGCAAGCATCTGCCGGACGAATCCTGTTTTCAAAGGGATGTACTAAACCACGGTGCAAAGCTTCTGTAGACATCACCAGTGGCACCCCCAACGCGATCCAGCTGCGCTGCCCAGCATGGTACAACTGACGTTGGGGACCGAGGGGGATCCTGCAGTAGCCTCGCTGTTATGAGTTGTACAAATCTAGCAGGCGCATAGATAGATCCACTCTTTCGGTAATACATTTCACATGTTCATCAGTTTTTGCTAGCCTAGCAGCAAAAACAATATGACCGAACGGCATGGGCAAAATATATGTTTCATGCTGCTGTATAATCTTTGTTGGTGACGGTGTAGCATTACGACATTGTTTTTTTGTTGGTGATTTGGTTTTGATCTTTGTATGTCTCATGCTTATTACGTAGTATTAACTCCGTTCCGAAATATAAGGGATTTTGACGATACAGATAAATGCATAGCCAAAATTCCTTATATTTTAGGATGAAGCCAAAATCTTAAATTCCTTATATTTTGGGATGAAGCCAAAATTCTTTATATTTTGGGATGAAGGCAGTAGTCAACTAGTCATGGTCACTTTTCTCTGAATTGCTCTGGGATTTCCTAATTTTTGACGATACATATGCTCCCTCTGTCGCAACCTAGGATGGGATGAGACTCATTGGGATGTTCAGATTCATAGTCCTAGATGTCTCATCCTATTCTAGGTTGCTATATATTAGGACGGAGCGAGTAACTCCTTATATTTTGGAATGAAGGTTAACTAGTCATGATCTCTTTCTTCAGAATTGCTCCGATTTCATAATTTCTTGACTCTTACTTATTACTGCAAGTCTGAATTTGCAGGTATAGGTATAGCAAGGATTTCAAGGCTTGGATTTTGTTCCAACTAGCTAATTTTGATAGACTGCCTACGTTATGAGTTTGTGAACTATGCAATGATCTCACTGCTAACCGTGCAATATGCAGAATGAGGCTAGAAATCAAGAGTTAAAGCCACACACGAACAATTCAGAAGACTCGGCAGGACTTGGCTGCGCCAACAATTCAAAATGCAAGAACTACCAATAACCACACTGTTACTTCAGAGAAAACCAAAGGTAAGTGCCCCTAGTATTTACATCGATGCTAACATTTGAGTTCCTCCTATGAAATTCAGGAGGGCATGCTAACCACAGATCACAGAATATGTCATTGCAAATGGTCACAGAATGCTGGTTGAAATTAGCAGAGATCGATCGGGACTCGCTCTGGGTTCTGAGCTCTCTTGACCCTCAGAGAGCTTGACACCAAGCTGGCCTTTGATCCCTCCCCAAAGGCATACAGTTTACCGGATTCCATGAGCGCGAACGTATGCGGGTATCCCATTTCTGAGTTGAGCCAATATGAAGAATTGTTGTGCTAATCTGTACAGCCTTATCATTCAACACCTTCAGTGATTCTACCAAGCTTGGGGTAGAAAAATCTGCATCATCTGCTGCTTCCTCATCCTCCTGACAAGAAGCATATCAGGTAGAAATTCTTTATTTTTTCAATCATGGTAGATATTTTGCAAGAATGAATGTGATAGAATAATGATCTAACCTGGAAAACTATATTCAGGGATTCAGCAGATCCAAAGGAGTATGATCGCCGTTATCGGAGACAACAAAGTGGTGTATTCACCGGTGGAGACATGCACAGCCTTCACATTGCTCAATCCTTTAACCACAGTGGGGAGAACCCTGTACTCCTCATCGCCATGTCCCAAACAACCAGTATGGCCCCAACCCCAGGTGCAGACACGCCCATCGTCACCTAGAGCTGCAGCATGCCAAGTGCCAGCCGCAACTGAAACCGGATTAAAGCTCAATGTCAGGAAATGTTCAATCACTTGGGGGTGCCCTTATTGTTTTTGCATCCGTGCCAAGCTTGCCTCCTAAACCACAGCCTACAGAATACACTGACCTGCAAAGTGCTAGCACTGTTAATCTCTCAAGAGAAGCTCCAAATCCAAGCACTCAAATTTGTTTCAAGATTATCATTCAAGAATAAATGAAAAATTGGCGCAAGAGCAAAAACTTACATTCCAGTTGGCTGGTAGGCCACATAAGGAGATAGCAATTCCAGCAGAAATCTGTGCAACAAGAACACCCTCAAGTGGTCCAAAGAGAAGACGAGGCTCAACATCTGAAGGATCCGAACTATGGCCAAGCCTCTCGGTTCGCCCCACGAGATCGTGTAAACCTGACCCTCTCTAGATAGAAACGCAGAGAAGTAACCACCAATGGCTGCTTGAACTACAAACAAACCCTTTAGCGACTCCACTATCTTAGGAGTGGTAATGTGTCAGCTGCATCAGAAAGCTCTTCCCACACAAAGCTACCCTTCCCAAATGCATAGACCTTCCTGTGTCACTCACAAGCATTGTCTGCCTTGATCCAACGCAGCCTGTGTGATTTTGATGCCTTGAAAGACCTAACAGAAGGTGAACGTTTTACAACATTGTAAACAATCATATATATCAATATCAACACATTACCTAATAAGGCATGGCTTGAACCGATCTTCGTATCCCCAAGGCCAAGCTGGCCCCAGCAATTAGCCCCAAATGAGTATGCATCTCCCTTTGTGGTGACAACAATACTATGGCCCGGCCCGGCGACAATCCGAGAGTAATTCCTTTCTCTAGCCACAATATACTTGAAAACAAGCTTCCAAGATCCACCACACCTCTGCTTCAGTTGCTCCCGTTCCTGCTGTGCCATTAGCTTAACCATGGGTCTTTTATGGCACATATCAAATGCCGCAACCTCTGGAAGCGATAGAGCAAAGTTTGGCTCGAAATTTGCAGGTTTACTGAAGAATGTACATGTAGCCTGAAACGACAGACATATGAGAAGCTCATCAGTAGCAGCAGCTCCTGCTAAAGCATTGAGAAGAGAGAGCATAGCTGTAGAACTTGCCTCCAGTGCAGCGAGATCTTTAGGATCTAGCTCGCAGTGGAGAGCACATGAGCACAATGGAGGGGCTCACAGCAAGGGGGAATTCTCCTGGGGTTTCATGACCATAGCAATGGCGCTGCGAACGTTCCAGCGCCGTGTGCAGCGGAGATGAATGGAGGGTGGCTCATCAACAATGCCATGGAACTGCATCACAGGCGAAGTTCCACTTGCAGCTGCGTCCATTGGGCACTGCATGCTTCTTGCAGTGCCCCTCGCTGTGTGGATCAATAGGATTATGGGAGCAGAGTACTCAGTCTGACAAGAATAAAAGAAGAGAGGCAAATTACTACTACTTCGCATTATAGTGCAAATCCCTGCATCACTAATAAGCAAATCATTTGCAATGGAGGTTAAATTAAGGGAAGCATTGAATTATTCGATCATGTTGGCAGTTCAGTATTTCTAAGCTGTGTTCTGCAATAGACAGAGTGACATATATAACATATTCGTCAGACAGCACATGGACAGGAGATAGCCTGAACCTCAATCCAAACACAACACACATGAACCCTTGTTAGATCATGAACTCAATACTACTAAAAACAGTTAATAGCAGAAACAACACATAAAAATTACAAACTTTCATTCAGTAGTAAATTAGCAATGCATTTGCCACCCCCCCCCCCAAAAAAAAAAAAAGCATCAGAATGAACTGCAGATGAGACTAACACGCACAAGACAATCCATGGATTGACCCCGGATCATGCCACCAAAGCAAGATCAACGCACAGATCAGTCTCCACCACAATGATCTTTCTCTCCACTCATCTCCGACACGATCAACAGATGGGAAGAAGAGCAAAGAATCGATCCATGATCCGATGATCGTGGCCACACAGTCTACAGTTCCACTATCCCCGATCCCCGCGCGCATCGCAAAATCTCCCAAATCCGGCGCCTCAAATTCCCCCATTACAGCATCCGAATCCCCCCAACTCCTATCAAACCAAGAACCCAAGAACAACAACAAAAAGCAACCTTTCCTATCCCACACAGATCGGCTCAACAAGATCAGAAAAACCGATCCAATTCCACCAGATTCCCCCTCACCCCTGAACTCCTTATCCCCACAAAAAAGAAAAAAAATCCCCCAAAAATCCTCCGGGAAAATCCAGATTGAGGGCCGGCTCAGCTGCCAGTAAAGGAATCAAAACAGCACGGAATTGAGCAAAGATTCAGTGTCCGATCGTTCGTACTGGAGAATTCGTCCGGTGACGATGGGTTCATCCGATCCTCGCAAGGCTGCAGAGGCTGCAACCTCGGGGAACCGGATGTGGGGGGCGGTGGGGAGGAGGTGGTCACCTTGGAGGAGAAAAGAGAGGAGGAAGAGGAAGCTCCTCGCAGTTATATAGATGCACGTCAGCGGGCGCCACGTCAGCGTCTTTCGTTTCGTTTCGTTCCGTTCCGTTCCATGCTTCTGTTTCCAGAGAATCCAGATGCAACGGAACAACAGATGCGATCGACTCGACTCGAGTCGAGTATCCCAACTTCCCGAAGCGGTGCTGTTTGAATGGGAGGATGAAGATAAAAGATTAAGTATTTACGTAAAACGATGCGGTAATAACGTGTGATTAATTAAGTTTTAATATTTACAAACTTGATAATAAATGGATTAATCTGATATTTTAGAACAACTTTCATATAGAAAGTTTTCGCACGAAACGTACCGTTTAGCAGTTTGAAAAGCGTGCCACGAGTACCCAAAAGTTAATCCAACTTTTGTTGGAGAAAAAAACAGGACGCAGTTGATTTTTGTTGAAAAATCGGGTGGATTAGGACTGGTTTTTGAAGCGTGAGAATTTCGTGTAGGGTCATAAAAATTCACATTTTCTTTTTTTACATTGTAAATGGGTTCTAAATAAGACCCAATGTATATGGTCAAAGCATATAGGACAGGTGTGATGCACGCGACCAAATTAGTGTAGTTTGATCACACACAAAACTGGTAGGTTGAGAGAAAGGACAAAAAAAACACCATAAAGCAAAGAATGTGTGTCCATGGAAAAAAAAAACAAAAACCCAATTCTGAATGTGAACATGGATACATGTGTCTAGGTTCAAATTCAGGATTGAGTTTTTCTGAGACAGAGGAAGTAGACGATAGTTATTTATAATGTTTCTATGTTATATCTCGACGACATATAGACAACTCACTAACAGTTTCTTTATCTGTCTATCTCAAATAAATTTGAATAAGAGTGAACTACATTTTAGATCATCCATTATTGCCAATGTTTTAGTTTGGACAATTCTTGAATCAATCTTTTCATCTTCAACGAATAATTTGCTATTTTACCATTTTGGACTTTGGATGATCCAACTCTCCATTCATCCGTGTCTAATCTCCGATCTAGGAAAAATATGGTATGCACATTTGTTTAAAGTGGTTGATATTTGCTTAATAAGTTGTTTGGGATGGTCTAAAATGCAACAATGCCAGAATCAACAGGTCCAAAGTGTTGGTTTACAGGTGATCTAAAATAAAATTTCGGCAATAAAGTATAGCCCTGCAATTAACATTTTTTTAACAACTATAGTGCGAAGTTATAACGATAGAGCATAAAAAAACTGTAAGGTCTTAGCAGGAAAAAAAATTATACCACAAATACACACCGACACAATTAATTATTTGAACAATTCATGATTGGATTCAATAAATATCCTGTACAGTGGTACAATTGATCGCCTATTAACCAACAATCGACAATCTTCCCTCGTCTATTTCTCTTTTCTTCATATCATAAAAAAGTCTACGTGGCCTGGTATCTCTTTTAAGATACTCCCTCCGTTTCAAAATATTTGACACCGTTGACTTTTTGGTACGTGTTTGACCATTCGTCTTATTCAAAAAATTTAAGTAATTATTTATTCTTTTCATATCATTTGATTCATTGTTAAATATATTTTCATGTACACATATAGTTTTACATATTTCATAAAATTTTTTTTGAATAAGACGAACGGTCAAACATGTGCTAAAAAGTCAACGGTGTCAAACATTTTGAAACGGAGGGAGTATATATTAACATCATACTAACATTTTCTCATACCTTAACACGTCTTCCTGTTCTTTCAGCTCAACCATTTGCTCGATCGAACGGTGCGCGTCGGACACCTGATCTGATCTACAACGATTTACCATAGCGCCCTCGGTACTAATTAATTAACCACACTTGCTTTGAAGGCTATTATAATGGTCTGATGATGACATCTTACTTGGTTGGCACAATCGGTCCAAATAACAAAAAAGAATACAGCACCATGCATCCTCCATGTTGCTTTCGCCCAGCAAAAGGCGCAAATGGATCCGAGCAATATGTGTCGTGCAGGTCTACACCTGAGCTTTAGGATAATCCACGACGGCACCGGCACGGAGTGCTCGCCGGCGTCAGCACCCTCACCTGCCTAATGCATGCGCATCGCAGCTTATATTGCGAAGTGGCAAGCCACATTAACGCAAACCAAATAACCGTTTAGCACGGCTTCAGCTTCAGTGAGGAAATGTTCATGTTGGTTTCTATCTCTCTTTTTTTTTTGAACTTTAGAGAATGTTCTTGGAACTTGTTTTGGTCATGGTTATACTTTGGGAAACTCATCACCAATGCACAATCTTTTTGCAAGAACGATAAAGTTCAGGACTGAATCACTGCACTCCTTTTCATCAGCTCAGATGCTTTGCCATGCATTTGAATCCTAGAGTAAGGTTTATTAGTTTACAGCTAAAAGCTGGGGGGAAAGAAGAGTAAAAGAAAGAGAGGAAGAAAATTTCATCAATTTTTTAGGGGAAATTCACTACTTTTTGTTTGGTAGTAGGTGGGTCATTGGTTGCAGTTAAGAACCCATCACACCACCCCCACACTCTTTGCCAGTTTGGTGTGAAGTAAATATCGGTTCAGTTAGTAGTAGCACTCCTTTGCTTCACATTTTCCTTGCAAAACTAAAATGCTTTTCAAGATTGTTCTAGTCAGATAATGGCTCACCAGGTGTTCACAAAGACACAATTAGCAATGTTAAACTACCTTTGGTCTTGACTGTTCTATCATTTCACCTGCATATCCTAGACAAGTCAAAATGTGACCTTCTTCCTTTTGCACTTGGGCAATGCCAACATTTTTGTTAACTAACTTGACAACTAGGAGGGTTGCTTGCTTTAATTGAAAAAAAGAATAGCAGTGTACCACTACTGCTCCATAACTGTACAGAATAGACTTTTACTTGTAAAAAGTCATACACGCTAAAGAAATTTATGGCACTGCCAGCACATGCTCATATATGTATTGTATGCATCTGCCGGTGCCTGACAATAACATGGCTTGGAGGCAGACAAAATTGCAAAACTTCCTGCTACAATTTCCTTTTTATTTCCAAGCAAGCAAACAATCTACTAGTATAAATGAAGCCCAAGCCTGAATTCAATGTTCTGTATGTAACAACAAGATTCTGCATCTTGTATTGCAGGTGAGCTGAAGGTGAGGCTGTCCATGGTGACAGGGCTAGAGCCCAGGGAGCAGAGGCTGCTGTTCAGGGGCAAGGAAAGGGAGGATACCGATCACCTCCACATGGTTGGGGTGAGGGACAAGGACAAGGTCCTCCTCCTTGAGGACCCTGCCCTTAAGGACATGAAGGTCCGGGCCGTCCTTGCGGCGGCCCGGGTCATGCAAAGCCCGTGTCAGCCTTTTATCCAAGTCTAAGGGTCGGTGGCGGTGACCCCGTTCTGTTATCACGCTAACTATTAGAGTACTATTATTAAGTTGTACTACGATTTTAGTCGATCGACATCTCAATTTCTGGAAGGTTTTATTATATCCGGAATAGGTGGGGGGTTGGTGCTGTTCACCCCCTCCTCTCTTTAGTTTACTGTCAGTGGTGCCACTCCATGGTAGGGCAAAGGGTCCCTCAACATGAGAGTGTGTGAGTTGTTTAATGATGGGCTAGTTAGTTGCAAGTGTCCAGCCATGGTGGTTGTGATGTGATGTGATGCTAAGCTTTGGTGCTGGGCTCCTATGGTCCCTGGTACTGTGCTCTGGTCTTTTTCCCATTCCTACATAGGTTATGGACAGGAAATGGGGGCTAAAGACGATGTATTTTGTGTTTTCTTGAATGGAAACTGAATGTGTGTGTTCCTTTCGTTGTTCCTGCCTTCTGTCGGATTCCTCATGATTTTGATTGCGATGTTGTTTGTATGGAGAAAGAGCCATGAATGATGCTTCAGGTTGAAGAAAAGGAACATTGGTGATATGTAAAATCTTTAGGTGATAATGGAAAATATTGTGCGGTTGTGCCATTGAGAGTTTTGAGACAATGTGCTAAGCTGTCTTGTGCGGAAATTGCTATCTATACGACCTAAATGTCTGACTCACGTGTGAATGAACTACATCAACGATTGCAAACGGCTGCAATACATATGAATATACTCTCCTTTGATTGATACATGGTTGCATATCTCTAGTTGTATGTGAGTTGTATAACTAGGTCGTACGTATAGCAGTACTCGCCTTGTGCTTAGGGCTTATTTGGTTCATAAGATTTCTAAAACATAGGAATAAAATAAGTAAATTATTAGGATGACACATGCACTCTAATCCTTAGAAGTTTTTTTTTATGGAACAAGATTATAAGAATACAATCCTTAAATATTCCGTAGGATCCGTTACTATGAAACAAATAATGCACAAAGAAAAAAACCATGAGGTTTCAATTACTACAATAATCCTTTGGAAATCTTTTGAAAGGAATGAGCCCTTAAAGATTTCAGATTGGGCTGTCAGTGAGTACAAAATAGTCACCGAGATGTTCCCCATTTACAGACATCAACAACCAACATCTGCCGGGTTGGAACAACCAACATCTGCACTGGAATAAAGCTTTCGCTTATCTCTTTCATGTTTGAATTGACAGCATTGACACTGAAACACTAAAAAAGAAAGGTCACTAGGCTTCAGAAGAAAGCAAGTGCAAAGACCAGGGCATGGCCTACTTCATTCATAAGCTGTTTCAATTCTCAAGTATTTCACTTCTTACGCTAAGACCAGGGCAATTGCTAATTAAATTGATCCTCGCAGATCCAAATGTAGGAACAAAGGGAATGTCAAAAACAGCCAACATTCTCAAATACCAAGTTCATAAGATTTCCTGAAAAGTGGGTGAAATGACAAGCTCATAAAATTTCGCAAAATGGTAAACCTGTCTGAAAGCTTCTGAATAAAAGGGCAGTGAAAAACAGCCACAATTACTAGTAAGATGCGAAATTTACATAAGTGTTCATGGAGACAAGGAATGCAGCATTCATAGAACTACCTCATGCAAAGGCCAATTGCTTCTGAATGTACACTTGACAGTTCAGAGAACTGTTCAGCACTTCAGTTTTGTCAAACAGCCAAGAGGATAAGCATTCCCCGGTCATTCCTGCACTGGACAGTACTTGAGTTGTATAGTGGAGTAGTACATAAATAAAGCTACGAAAGGACGATGAATTAGGCTGCGTTTTGGCGCCAAAAAGGTGAGGATTTTTCGCTCTATCTTAACTGCACGCATCAATGCCTGCCCCCAGATTCCCAATCTTAGTCTTGTTGATGCAAAAGTTGACCTAGTAATATTCTCTGATTCTCTCATCAAAGGGGGAAAAAAGCTCATGCCTCTTTCCTTTCTCCAATCCCCATCATCATCAGCAAGAGGAAGCAAGTCCACTACCACTCACTCATGGTCCATGGGAAGCCATGCTTGCTTGCCCTTTCCGATCTCTTTGATGCCGGCAGCAATAGCATGTCTCTCTCGGATTGGGTTGGGCCTCATCAGGTTCTTCCCCGGAGAAGGATCCGGCGCATGATTGCGCGATCTATCCACACCACATCTGCGGATTGATTGCTCGCCGATCTCGCGTGCTGGTATCAACGTGGAATAGTCGCGCGCGCGCGCGTGCGATTCGCGGGTCCTCGCGTCCTGTCCCGTCGAATCAGCGTACGAGCGGGCGTGGAGCGCGCGCGTGCAACGAGAGAGAAATCAGCCTCGCGCGGACGCACACAACAGCCGCAGATTTTGACGGCGGCTGCGGCGGGGAGCCCGCCACCGGCCGCCCGTGATCGCCGGCCACCGCAACGCTGGCTGCAGTACGCGAGGAATCATTAATTCGGGTCGGACCTGAGAGGCCCAGTTACGGCCCGTCAGTCAGGTTAGAATTTTTCACTCTCATTGACTAATACTAACCGATAGCACTGTGGTACGTACCAACTGTGCCGTATTGACGTGTTTGTATCACCGTATCACCTTACGCCTATCAGTTATCATAATGTACCATCCAGCAAAAATTACATGGAAATATTGAGCTGATTTGTATTGAAGTCACCTTAAATTACACCTTAAACCCTTTTTTTTTTAACTTTAATAGTAAGAAAAATTAGTTATATGAAATTGAAAATTCATTGGTTTTCTTATATGCTATTGAAAATTGACTTGCCATCTCTCTCCCTCTCCAACCCTAGGGACGTTGTTGGCAGTGGTGCCATTTGGCCCATTTTCATGTTGGCAACTTCAATCGCTACGCCACCAATGTCAATGTCGTCCTCCCATTGTTGATTTGTCGCCTATTATTCTGCACTGTATACACTTCAATCCTTATACTTTCCACTGCCATTTCATTGTCCCCCATCATCCCATCACTATTTCATTATTCCCCCGTCTTGTCATCGCTATTTCATTGCCCCTCCCCTACCCCGATCCACCCCTCTCCACTTCAATCCTTTTCTCCCAAAATCTACAACCCTAGGGAGTCGTCGGACGCCAAATCATCGCCCCTTGCTTTTGACCCTTTGCACTTCAATCATTGCGTGATCTCCCATCGTGCCAGTTCGTTGATCTTGTCTTTCTACCCCAATCTACTGCCCCAAGCTCCACCCTTACACATTTCGATCCTTATGCCACTGACACCAACATTGTCCTCCTATCACCAGTTCATTGCCCTGTAATACATCCCTCCGTACTATAATCCTTACACCACCGACATCGATGTTGTCCTCCCACCACCAGTTCATTGCTCCAATCCATACTCTGTCGATGCTACTACACCAGTGTTGTTCTTCGCTGATAATTTGTTGCTCTCATCCTCCCACCACCATTTTGTTGCGTCATCCTCCCACCACTAGTTCGTTGCCCCATGCTCTGGCCCTCTGCCACCTACTCCCACCATTAGTTTGTTGCTCTCTACTATTGTCCTCCACGGATGTATGGTTGTTATCCAAAATCCATATTGGTACGCTATCACATTAAACATACACATATTTGTATAATATCTCGTATACACTTTCGTTCTCTTCTCGTGTTCTCTTCTCGTGTGAGAGGAATAATCTGGGTACCATAGCCCTACCGGTTGATAAGGATTTCATCAAGATTCAAGGGGTGTTTAGATCCTTTATTTCTAGGACTAAAATAAGTCTTAGGACTAAACACTTTAGTCCACGGCTGTTTGGATATAGGGACTAAAAGGGTATAAAGGTCATTAATTGCACTGTACAATGGCCATGCTACCCCTAAAAGCATGTAAAGAGAGATGCACCATGCCTATGTGTGAGGGCAGTGGGTGGAAAGGAGTTACTTTAGTTCTAATAAGCTCCTACGAGGGTGTCCACTGGCTTCGCCTGGCACGACGTGTCCATTGCTGCGACCTCCACCTTCGGTGAGTTCAGAGTTTTCAGTCTTGTTTTTCTCTTGAGGGAAACTGAATGTTTTTACTTTGGTATTGTTTGGGCTGATGTGAGGAAATGTTCATGTTGGTTTCTATCTCTCTTTTTTTTTTGAACTTTAGAGAATGTTCTTGGAACTTGTTTTGGTCATGGTTATACTTTGGGAAACTCATCACCAATGCACAATCTTTTTGCAAGAACGATAAAGTTCAGGACTGAATCACTGCACTCCTTTTCATCAGCTCAGATGCTTTGCCATGCATTTGAATCCTAGAGTAAGGTTTATTAGTTTACAGCTAAAAGCTGGGGGGAAAGAAGAGTAAAAGAAAGAGAGGAAGAAAATTTCATCAATTTTTTAGGGGAAATTCACTACTTTTTGTTTGGTAGTAGGTGGGTCATTGGTTGCAGTTAAGAACCCATCACACCACCCCCACACTCTTTGCCAGTTTGGTGTGAAGTAAATATCGGTTCAGTTAGTAGTAGCACTCCTTTGCTTCACATTTTCCTTGCAAAACTAAAATGCTTTTCAAGATTGTTCTAGTCAGATAATGGCTCACCAGGTGTTCACAAAGACACAATTAGCAATGTTAAACTACCTTTGGTCTTGACTGTTCTATCATTTCACCTGCATATCCTAGACAAGCCAAAATGTGACCTTCTTCCTTTTGCACTTGGGCAATGCCAACATTTTTGTTAACTAACTTGACAACTAGGAGGGTTGCTTGCTTTAATTGAAAAAAAGAATAGCAGTGTACCACTACTGCTCCATAACTGTACAGAATAGACTTTTACTTGTAAAAAGTCATACACGCTAAAGAAATTTATGGCACTGCCAGCACATGCTCATATATGTATTGTATGCATCTGCCGGTGCCTGACAATAACATGGCTTGGAGGCAGACAAAATTGCAAAACTTCCTGCTACAATTTCCTTTTTATTTCCAAGCAAGCAAACAATCTACTAGTATAAATGAAGCCCAAGCCTGAATTCAATGTTCTGTATGTAACAACAAGATTCTGCATCTTGTATTGCAGGTGAGCTGAAGGTGAGGCTGTCCATGGTGACAGGGCTAGAGCCCAGGGAGCAGAGGCTGCTGTTCAGGGGCAAGGAAAGGGAGGATACCGATCACCTCCACATGGTTGGGGTGAGGGACAAGGACAAGGTCCTCCTCCTTGAGGACCCTGCCCTTAAGGACATGAAGGTCCGGGCCGCCCTTGCGGCGGCCCGGGTCATGCAAAGCCCGTGTCAGCCTTTTATCCAAGTCTAAGGGTCGGTGGCGGTGACCTCGTTCTGTTATCACGCTAACTATTAGAGTACTATTATTAAGTTGTATTACGATTTTAGTCGATCGACATCTCAATTTCTGGAAGGTTTTATTATATCCGGAATAGGTGGGGGGTTGGTGCTGTTCACCCCCTCCTCTCTTTAGTTTACTGTCAGTGGTGCCACTCCATGGTAGGGCAAAGGGTCCCTCAACATGAGAGTGTGTGAGTTGTTTAATGATGGGTTAGTTAGTTGCAAGTGTCCAGCCATGGTGGTTGTGATGTAATGTGATGCTAAGCTTTGGTGCTGGGCTCCTATGGTCCCTGGTACTGTGCTCTGGTCTTTTTCCCATTCCTACATAGGTTATGGACAGGAAATGGGGGCTAAAGACGATGTATTTTGTGTTTTCTTGAATGGAAACTGAATGTGTGTGTTCCTTTCGTTGTTCCTGCCTTCTGTCGGATTCCTCATGATTTTGATTGCGATGTTGTTTGTATGGAGAAAGAGCCATGAATGATGCTTCAGGTTGAAGAAAAGGAACATTGGTGATATGTAAAATCTTTAGGTGATAATGGAAAATATTGTGCGGTTGTGCCATTGAGAGTTTTGAGACAATGTGCTAAGCTGTCTTGTGCGGAAATTGCTATCTATACGACCTAAATGTCTGACTCACGTGTGAATGAACTACATCAACGATTGCAAACGGCTGCAATACATATGAATATACTCTCCTTTGATTGATACATGGTTGCATATCTCTAGTTGTATGTGAGTTGTATAACTAGGTCGTACGTATAGCAGTACTCGCCTTGTGCTTAGGGCTTATTTGGTTCATAGGATTTCTAAAACATAGGAATAAAATAAGTAAATTATTAGGATGACACATGCACTCTAATCCTTAGAAGTTTTTTTTTATGGAACAAGATTATAAGAATACAATCCTTAAATATTCCGTAGGATCCGTTACTATGAAACAAATAATGCACAAAGAAAAAAACCATGAGGTTTCAATTACTACAATAATCCTTTGGAAATCTTTTGAAAGGAATGAGCCCTTAAAGATTTCAGATTGGGCTGTCAGTGAGTACAAAATAGTCACCGAGATGTTCCCCATTTACAGACATCAACAACCAACATCTGCCGGGTTGGAACAACCAACATCTGCACTGGAATAAAGCTTTCGCTTATCTCTTTCATGTTTGAATTGACAGCATTGACACTGAAACACTAAAAAAGAAAGGTCACTAGGCTTCAGAAGAAAGCAAGTGCAAAGACCAGGGCATGGCCTACTTCATTCATAAGCTGTTTCAATTCTCAAGTATTTCACTTCTTACGCTAAGACCAGGGCAATTGCTAATTAAATTGATCCTCGCAGATCCAAATGTAGGAACAAAGGGAATGTCAAAAACAGCCAACATTCTCAAATACCAAGTTCATAAGATTTCCTGAAAAGTGGGTGAAATGACAAGCTCATAAAATTTCGCAAAATGGTAAACCTGTCTGAAAGCTTCTGAATAAAAGGGCAGTGAAAAACAGCCACAATTACTAGTAAGATGCGAAATTTACATAAGTGTTCATGGAGACAAGGAATGCAGCATTCATAGAACTACCTCATGCAAAGGCCAATTGCTTCTGAATGTACACTTGACAGTTCAGAGAACTGTTCAGCACTTCAGTTTTGTCAAACAGCCAAGAGGATAAGCATTCCCCGGTCATTCCTGCACTGGACAGTACTTGAGTTGTATAGTGGAGTAGTACATAAATAAAGCTACGAAAGGACGATGAATTAGGCTGCGTTTTGGCGCCAAAAAGGTGAGGATTTTTCGCTCTATCTTAACTGCACGCATCAATGCCTGCCCCCAGATTCCCAATCTTAGTCTTGTTGATGCAAAAGTTGACCTAGTAATATTCTCTGATTCTCTCATCAAAGGGGGAAAAAAGCTCATGCCTCTTTCCTTTCTCCAATCCCCATCATCATCAGCAAGAGGAAGCAAGTCCACTACCACTCACTCATGGTCCATGGGAAGCCATGCTTGCTTGCCCTTTCCGATCTCTTTGATGCCGGCAGCAATAGCATGTCTCTCTCGGATTGGGTTGGGCCTCATCAGGTTCTTCCCCGGAGAAGGATCCGGCGCATGATTGCGCGATCTATCCACACCACATCTGCGGATTGATTGCTCGCCGATCTCGCGTGCTGGTATCAACGTGGAATAGTCGCGCGCGCGGATTGATTGCTCGCCGATCTCGCGTGCTGGTATCAACGTGGAATAGTCGCGCGCGCGGATTGATTGCTCGCCGATCTCGCGTGCTGGTATCAACGTGGAATAGTCGCGCGCGCGGATTGATTGCTCGCCGATCTCGCGTGCTGGTATCAACGTGGAATAGTCGCGCGCGCGGATTGATTGCTCGCCGATCTCGCGTGCTGGTATCAACGTGGAATAGTCGCGCGCGCGGATTGATTGCTCGCCGATCTCGCGTGCTGGTATCAACGTGGAATAGTCGCGCGCGCGGATTGATTGCTCGCCGATCTCGCGTGCTGGTATCAACGTGGAATAGTCGCGCGCGCGGATTGATTGCTCGCCGATCTCGCGTGCTGGTATCAACGTGGAATAGTCGCGCGCGCGGATTGATTGCTCGCCGATCTCGCGTGCTGGTATCAACGTGGAATAGTCGCGCGCGCGCGCGCGTGCGATTCGCGGGTCCTCGCGTCCTGTGTGTCCCGTCGAATCAGCGTACGAGCGGGCGTGGAGCGCGCGCGTGCAACGAGAGAGAAATCAGCCTCGCGCGGACGCACACAACAGCCGCAGATTTTGACGGCGGCTGCGGCGGGGAGCCCGCCACCGGCCGCCCGTGATCGCCGGCCACCGCAACGCTGGCTGCAGTACGCGAGGAATCATTAATTCGGGTCGGACCTGAGAGGCCCAGTTACGGCCCGTCAGTCAGGTTAGAATTTTTCACTCTCATTGACTAATACTAACCGATAGCACTGTGGTACGTACCAACTGTGCCGTATTGACGTGTTTGTATCACCGTATCACCTTACGCCTATCAGTTATCATAATGTACCATCCAGCAAAAATTACATGGAAATATTGAGCTGATTTGTATTGAAGTCACCTTAAATTACACCTTAAACCCTTTTTTTTTTAACTTTAATAGTAAGAAAAATTAGTTATATGAAATTGAAAATTCATTGGTTTTCTTATATGCTATTGAAAATTGACTTGCCATCTCTCTCCCTCTCCAACCCTAGGGACGTTGTTGGCAGTGGTGCCATTTGGCCCATTTTCATGTTGGCAACTTCAATCGCTACGCCACCAATGTCAATGTCGTCCTCCCATTGTTGATTTGTCGCCTATTATTCTGCACTGTATACACTTCAATCCTTATACTTTCCACTGCCATTTCATTGTCCCCCATCATCCCATCACTATTTCATTATTCCCCCGTCTTGTCATCGCTATTTCATTGCCCCTCCCCTACCCCGATCCACCCCTCTCCACTTCAATCCTTTTCTCCCAAAATCTACAACCCTAGGGAGTCGTCGGACGCCAAATCATCGCCCCTTGCTTTTGACCCTTTGCACTTCAATCATTGCGTGATCTCCCATCGTGCCAGTTCGTTGATCTTGTCTTTCTACCCCAATCTACTGCCCCAAGCTCCACCCTTACACATTTCGATCCTTATGCCACTGACACCAACATTGTCCTCCTATCACCAGTTCATTGCCCTGTAATACATCCCTCCGTACTATAATCCTTACACCACCGACATCGATGTTGTCCTCCCACCACCAGTTCATTGCTCCAATCCATACTCTGTCGATGCTACTACACCAGTGTTGTTCTTCGCTGATAATTTGTTGCCCTCATCCTCCCACCACCATTTTGTTGCGTCATCCTCCCACCACTAGTTCGTTGCCCCATGCTCTGGCCCTCTGCCACCTACTCCCACCATTAGTTTGTTGCTCTCTACTATTGTCCTCCACGGATGTATGGTTGTTATCCAAAATCCATATTGGTACGCTATCACATTAAACATACACATATTTGTATAATATCTCGTATACACTTTCGTTCTCTTCTCGTGTTCTCTTCTCGTGTGAGAGGAATAATCTGGGTACCATAGCCCTACCGGTTGATAAGGATTTCATCAAGATTCAAGGGGTGTTTAGATCCTTTATTTCTAGGACTAAAATAAGTCTTAGGACTAAACACTTTAGTCCACGGCTGTTTGGATATAGGGACTAAAAGGGTATAAAGGTCATTAATTGCACTGTACAATGGCCATGCTACCCCTAAAAGCATGTAAAGAGAGATGCACCATGCCTATGTGTGAGGGCAGTGGGTGGAAAGGAGTTACTTTAGTTCTAATAAGCTCCTACTATAGGGACTAATAGACTAATGCACTTTAAGTCATTTTTATTCCCTCCTGTTTGAGATTTTATGGACTAAAAGGGACTGAAACTTTAGTCCCTCCAACCAAACAGGACCTCATGCTAGTGCGGTCCGCTTTACATAAAAGTAAAATGATCTGACCGGTTGACTGTGCTTGTGGTGTGGGAAATTGATCTTGGATACCACTGTCAACTCTTTACTAACTAAGCAAGCAGCAGGTGTTGGTTGTATAGCTAAAATAAAATTCACGTTGCAATAACAATGTTAGAACACTATAGTTATTGTGTAGGGCCTGTTCACTTTCATGTCATTTTCAACCTTACCAAATTTTGGTAAAGTTACCAAAAAAAGAAACTATATTTAGTTTGCTGCCAAATTTTGGTAACTATATAAGAAATCCTGCCAAAATTTTGGCAAGTTACCAAAATAAGGTTTTTTTTGGTATCAAAGTGAACAGGCCTGTAATCTTAGTATAGACGAGTTGCCAAAATTACCAATATTAGTTGCTAATATTAGTTGCCAAAATTTTGACAGGATTTCTTATATAGTTACCAAAATTTGGCAGCAAACTAAATGTAGCTATTTTTTGGCAATTTTACCAAAATTTAATAAGGTTGAAAATGGCATCAAAGTGAACATGCCCTATTATTTTGAATTAGGATATAGCAAATAAACTACACAATATATCTATTTGATATCATATTATACGAGAGCTCTCAAGGGTTGATAACATAATTAAAAAAGCCAACTAATTTCGATTAAGAAATATATCAGGTGCTATATGGACACTCTAATAAGGAAATAGTTGTATAGTTCAATGAAACTGAAACTGATGATTAGGAATCCTCCCATCAAGTGTGAGTACACAAATAGCAATACCCGAATCTCATGAACCATGTCTAGGGTTTATCAAACCATACGATTATCACGGTTATCACGTGCGGTAACCTTTTCAGTTTTCAGTTTTTAAAACCACGGTATAGTTTTTATGATAACTATGTGCTTACCAGGGTAACCGCTGAATCGTGAGTGGTACTGGCAACCCCACTCCAGATAATTTGGTAAACCTGCTCGGGATCCAAATCTCGAAAGCTTCCAGTGCTTCCCTGCACAACGGTTTCCCTTTTGCAAACGAGGCTATTGACCTCTTTGTCTTCTTTCCCCAGTCCACTGTGGCCTCTCTTCTCGCAGTCCAGAATTCGGATGGCATGTGCTCCGCTCGCTCACCACGCGACGCATCTGGTCGGAGGCTGCCATCCCTTCCTTCCCTCCCCTTCCCTGCCAAACTCCCAGCTTCGCGCTGCCTCGCTGCCGCCGCCGCCGCGACCCCCACTCTTCCGCCAGCAAAGCGAGCTGCTCTGCTCCGGTTGCCTTCCTCCCTAAGCCTGCTCTGCTCGCGGGCACCAGATTCGGCGGGCAGCGAAGCAGACAGCTCTCTCCGCCCCTGCCTTTTCTGTTTCTTGATTAGTATAATATCAATTAGGAGGCTTTTCTTTGCTTTCGATGGTGTGTGCGTGTGTTGGTAATTTTGATTAGTTAGCCGCCCATACTAGCCACGCGACGCCTATCTCCAGGGCGCGGTTGTTCTTGCCAAACCGCAACCACTACTAGCCCCCACTTCGTCCGGTTTTTATCTTGGCAGTTCGTGAGCCTTTCGTTTTCTTGGGGCTCCAGGGTTTCACGTCTCTTTCTGGTTTGGACTTTGAGACTTGACGACGCTCTGGTGACGGTGAGTTTCTTGGAAAATTCTTGCTGCTTGACTGTTTTTTTCTTTTTTTCTATCCGTTTCCTGGAGATATTTTCGGTTTACTCATTGTTGATTTTGCCGTGATTGGGTTGGGCAGGGTTGATCGGCGTTGAGGAAGAGATTGGGCGGAAGGTTGTCGATGGAGCCGCCGTCTGGGATTCGGGCATCTGCCTGGAGCTTCTTCAAGTTCCTGCCCTTCTTCGTTGGCCTTCTCCTCCTGGGGATCATCAAAGGTGAAGAGAAAACACTGTGCTGTATTGGTTCGTCTTGTTTGGTTGCTTCTGTTTGTCTATTGCTAAGAAAGTATTGTCATGAGAGTATTAGAGGAGAACTTCACATAGCAGTGTCTCTGTAAGATGAATTCATCAACCGAATTATGTACTGTGGAATTGTGGCGCATTTGTTAGTTTGATCAGAATGGCAAGCCGAAGATCTCTCTGGGTGACCCATTTGCATTTTCCTTGCATTAGGGTAGTTTGGTTGAGTGGGTTGGAATTGGAATCGCTCAGAGGATGTCATCGTTTTCCTTTTTGCTTCTTTTTTGGCTGATTAGTTATAGTTTTTGGATTTTAGCCCCTTTTTTTCTGGTTCAGCTGGAGTTCGTCACTTACACTTCATTTAAACTGATTGCAACTGTCCATTGCAAAAGGGGCATTGAAGTACGGTACCGGGTATCTGTAAATTCCAGAATGCAAAATCGTTGTACGAACTTAAATGCCTTTTCAGCATATGATCAAATAAGTACTCCTAGTTAGTAATTTTTGTTGTTCCATGTTCCCATCTTTGAACCTCAGATTCTGATTTGCAGTTCCTCCTTACGTGTTAATTTTGCCTATGCAGGTGTTTTGCTCTTCCCATGGGCATGGCTCATTATGATGATCGGAATCTCTGCCCTCGTTCTTGGCTTATGGCCTATGCATGTGATCTGGACATACTACTGCATCATCAGGTTTAGGATTCACAACTCAGTACAGATCCGTTCCAAAGAGAATTACCATATAATTATGAAAACTGTACTTATATATGCTTGTCATCTTTTTTTCGGAAAGCAGATCCAAGCTTGTCGGACCTGTTGTAAAGCTGCTTCTTCTTGTCGCTGCATCTGTGATTTTGGTCTTATGGCTCATTGTCGGGATCGTGGGAAGTGTCCTAACTGGTGTGGTGTATGGTTTTCTCGCTCCAGTAATGGCCACATTTGATGCAGTTGGAGAAGGAAAAGAAAGACCATTATACCACTGTTTTGTGGTACATTTTCCTTTTCTTTTATTTACTCTGGCATTTTCCTTGTTCTTACTTCTAAAGATTTATTCCTTCAAAAAAAAAAAATCTCAAGTTTTACATCGGTATATGCAACTTGAAATGCAGGATGGAACATGGAGTACTATCACAGGAAGCTGTACAGTAGTTAGGGACCTGAAAGATTTACTATTGCATTCATATTTTTCAATAATGGATGACCTTCGTTTTCACGCACCTCCTGGTGGAGAGCCATATGAAATAAGGTTCGTTTTCTCCTTTTGTCCCTCCTACACTGTAAGGTTGCATTTTATGGATATTTTTAAGGTACCCTGGGACATTTGTTCTTATATGCATGAATAATTAAGGTTTGCAATAGATTTTGAACTGAGACCTTACTTTACAATGATATGTGGGAGTTTTCCCTCATAAAATTAACTTCACCATGCTATAATTTCAAAATTGGTGCTGTTTATATTTATTTCTGAATCCCCGTCTTGATCTTATTTTCTTGAAGAATTCCATATAACAAAGTTAAATAATACTTCTACATCTCCCAGAGTGCTTGACATTCCTGGTGCATTATTCGCTGCTGCGTGTGGATTTCTAGTGGATGGAATAATGTTCACACTAATTGCCTTCTACAAGTTCCCTGTGATGCTTTTCAAAGGATGGAAGCGGCTGATCGAAGACTTAGTTGGCAGGGAAGGACCTTTCCTGGAGACAGCTTGTGTGCCATTTGCTGGTCTTGCTATTCTTCTGTGGCCATTTGCTGTTTTTGGAGCTTTTCTAGCCTCCATCATCTCCAGTATTCCTTTAGGTGCTTTTGCTGCTGTTGTGGTTTATCAGGTAGCCACTTGCTGACCGTGAATTTTTTTTTTTCACTTCTAGTATAAATTGATCTGTCTGAGGTGAATTCATGAAGCCTAACCATGTCTCTGTGCCAGGAATCCTCACTTATCATGGGACTAAATTATGTAATATCATCAGTGGCCATCTTTGATGAATATACAAATGATGTGCTTGACATGGCACCAGGATCCTGCTTTCCCAGGTATGCACGATGCTTTCTATGTTTTGAATCCTCCTTGTCCGAATGATGCAAGCTAACTCTAACATTTTATTCCTAGGTTTAAATACCGGAAAAATGAAGCTTCGACAGAGGGTGGTTCATTATCAAGGCCTGCCTCATTTAAGGACAAGCAAGACGGGAAGAAAGCTCCATCACGTGTTACATCGTTTAAGGGCAGCTTTGATGAGTTCAATCCATTTAAGGTGATCTTTCTAGGCTAAAATTGGCAGATTCTGTTGAATCATTCTACTATATTAGGAGGGGCAACACCTGTTCAGACTTCTAGAGATTACACTATCCTGCTCGATCGTCCCATTTTCACTTCTCATTTGCACATCCTATGAAAGTCTGCTTTAAACTCGTGCAAATCTGTCTGATTGATTTTTTGAATGAAAAAAAAATATCTGATTGATATTATGATTTAGTTGCTAGATCACCTGTTTGAGGAGTGTAAGCACCGTGGAGAGGTTCTGGTTGCTGAAGGAATGATAACACCAAAAGACATTGAAGAAACAAAGTCAGGAAAAATTGGGATTGGAGTACTTAATGTTGGTTTGCCGGCATATGTTATTCTTCACGCACTCATTAGATCTGCAAAAGCTAATTCTGATGGCCTAATTTTAAGTAAGTAACAAAATAGTTTTTCATATTCGAAAACAGGTGCTATGACTTTGCTTGACTCACCTTTTGAAATATTATGCAGGTGATGGTTCTGAAATAACATCTGATAACAGGCCTAAGAACACAATCTTTGATTGGTTCTTTGATCCTCTGATGGTCATCAAAGAGCAAATAAAAGCCCAGAATTTTACAGAAGAGGAAGAAGCATACCTCAAGAAGCGAGTGCTGCTGACCAGTGATCCGAAGCGCCTCAAAGAGGTTGTTCCTCATCTGCCATCATCACTGAATGAGCGAAAACAAGCTGAAATCGACGCACTTTCCCGGAGGTACTCAAGTTCATCACCATTCCTCAATTTACAAAATAAAATTCTCCTTTTCTAATCTGTTTCTAATCCTATGCAAGATTGCAAGGAATCACAAGGTCGATATCAAGGTACCCAACGGCGAAACGCCGTTTCGACGACCTTGTCAGATCACTCTCGGAAGAGCTCGAGAGGACAATGGGTGGCAGCCAATCTGGCAGTGTGTCCCAGATGCAGAAACTGAGAAGCGGCATCAGCCGAATGCTCAGCCAGAGGTCTATGGGGAAGAGGACGAGCAACCGTGGTGATGATCGGGAGGCGCAGTTGACAAGTGATCCCTAACATCTTCAGCAGAAAGTTCAGACAGAATTTCTTCATCGTCTTTCTAGAGCTACTTTAGCTGACTTGATTTGTACAGAACTGTCTAGACCGGTGTATGAACTAATTCTAACCACTCTTGAATGAAACGGATGTTGCAAGATACTGTGTTTTTGGAATCAAGCCCACACATCTTAGAATAAATGGTGCCCCCAAATACGATGTATCACCTGGCAAGTAGTAGATTAGAAGTAGTATGCCTTTGCATATTCATTGTGCTTAATGATTTAGTCTCTACTCTGGACTTGTTCCTGGAATGAGTAGAATCTGGAGTTCTGGATAGACACAGTCTAGATTGAAAGGAACGCCATCTCAAGAAGAAGTTGTATCCCCAACAATACGGGAAAAAGAGATAAAATAATTCTGAAAGGCATACTCAAATTTTTCGAGTTAATTTCAATTCATTGAAATCTGGCGTTACAGTAGGAAATCAAGGACTACAGGTTCATGTTTCAGAATCAGTGGAAGGATTATAACTCATGATCTAAAAACACTGGGAATGTAATGTATCTATGAAGTTGTACAGAGGAGCCACGTACTTGTCCAACATGCTCAGGAAACAGTAAAATCTCACACAAGAATGACTAATCTGAAGCATCACTGCGCTTTCTTCTTAGCATCTTTGGCTTGCCCCTTCTTGCGGATCTTGATGCACATTCCCAGGCGAATGCTGTCAATGAGTGACTCGGGGAGAATGGAGATCAGGAACCACATTACAGAGTGTGGCCAGTACGGTGTGCACCTCGGCTCATAGCCTATGTGGCGAATGGCAGCACGGGCGTAGGTGTCCGCAGATGGGACGAAGAACGAGGACTTCCTGATAGACGCCATCTTTGTTGCCACATACAAGGGCACCTGAACAGATCACAAGTCATTTAAGTGTGCAACAGTTCATATAGAAGAAAGAACAGTATCTACAGTAACAACAGGCAGGGAAATTATTCAGATGTTTCTTTCTTTCTTCCTTTCTTTTTTGTTGGACCACCAAGTACACTCAGGAGACTTCACACTACTGAGGTGCTCTTTGTTTCTCATTTACAAATGCAATTTATCTAATAATCTACTTTCTTTTTGAGTCAGGTAGGAGCACTTTAGATAACTAAATTTCCACATGACAGATAAGGTTAAAAGTAGGGACAGCTCAGTAATCAGTAAAAAAAAAAGAAACGATCTTAAAAAATAAAGTAGATGATGAGAAAATAATGGTTTTATTTGAGAAAGCCTTTGTCGGCATTTGGTTGCATCTATGTGCATTATGCAATGATTTATCCTTAGCAGTCTTACCAATTTCAGAAACACTCTAGTTAATTTAGAGCACATATTGTATAAAGCTTCTACCATAATATATACAGGAGACCGATTAAGACAAGTGATGTATTCTGTTTTTTGTTTGAAATTTCAGTTGCTGACAGAGATATGTAGGAAAAACCAAACAAGCACTTAGGTGATTATGGCCATAAAAGGTTAGAGTCTTAGATAACCAAACGTTCTAATACAAGGAAAATCAGATGTTGAGCTCGCAAGAACCGCATAATAGAGAGATACTTTGAGAAACAGAAACTAGTAATTACCTGGCATTGCACATCAATACCCTTGCTCTTGTACTCAACATAAAGGCATCTTGAGAATTGGTCAACGTAACTGAGAAACAAAAATTTATTAGTCTCAGCCCTATGTTAGCTACATAGGTAGATTGAAATGGAGAGAGAGAGAGAGAGAGAGAGAGAGAGAGAGAGAGCATCACTGTTCTCTCCAGCAGAATTAACAATTCCTATGAAATTGTAGGAATATATATGCTAGTAATACATGTTAATTTGTTCAATTTGCATGGAAATGGGCAAGCTTGCATTAAGAGAGTTCACAAGTTTATACAGAAACAGCTTCAACTAAAAAAATATTGCATGAGGAGAAATGGTGACTTTATTCATCTTTCCCTGCTATGTACCTCTGAATTGCGCCAAGATTTACGCACAGAAAAAAGGGAGAAATGATCCAACTGTTCATACGTACGTGTGATTTGCTAACATATTTACTCCTACATGATTGTGATAGTGTGCTGCAATATTTCTTGGTCTTTGACTCAAGATGAGCCATATCCCATGAGAATAGACCCACCAGGTACTCCAGTTTTCAAAGCATCTAGTTACTGTAACAAACCCGTCAGAAACAACTGCAAGTGATTTTATTAATATACTATGGCATGTTAAAAATAAGCAATTCGCATTCTTCTAATTCACTAACAGACCGCTGACTGATTTCACAACAGATCTGACCACAACTTCGGCATATCACAAGCTAAAAAGGCACTAAATGATGTACTATTCGAGTCTCCAGCTACTTCTGGATTGGCACCAGAATCTGATACGGTGTGACATCAGAATTTCAAAACTAACAGCTCACACCAAAAGCGCTCGGTTTCCCTATTCAAACCCCAAAATCTTCCTAATAGGTTGGAAAATCAAGTAGTGAAGTAACAAGTATTTGCACTACCGCCATCTATATCATCAGGAACATTCAGATAAATTAAAGCACCGCATCTAAACTTAAATATACTTCAGAACACAGAGCAGCAAAGTGGTTGTGAACTTGCAATTAGGGGATACAAGAACACGAGGGAGAGCTCACGCTTTGGTGGCGGCGTAGACGGAGTAGAGCGGATCGGACGGCATGACGGAGGAGGAGCCGGAGCCGATGTTGACGATGGCGCCGCGCTTCCTCTCCACCATGGCCGGGAGCACGGCGCGCGTGACCCGAGTGAGGCCCTCGACGTTGACCCGGATCAGGGTGCGCATGAGCTCCTCGTCCACCTCGTGGAGGTAGCGGGCGTACGGGTACGACACCCCGGCGTTGTTGACGAGCACGCCCACCTCGAGCCCACGGATGGCCTCCCTGAGCCCCTCCACCCCGGCGGCGAGGCCGTCGGCGGCGAAGTCGAGCACGAACGTCCGCACCTCCACCCTGGGGTGCCTCCCCCTGATCTCCTCGGAGACGGAGGCCAGCTTGTCGGGGCTCCGGCCGACGAGGACGAGGCCGAGCCCCGAGGCGGCGAGGCGGAACGCCATGGCGCGGCCGATGCCGTCGGTGGCGCCCGTGACGCCGCCCAGGCGCCGTAGCGGCGGCGCAGGGGCTTCCCCGGGCGGAGGAACGCGGCGTAGAGCCAGAGCGCGAGGCGGAGCGCGGCGCGGGCGGCGGCGAGGAGGCCGACGCCCGCCAGCGCCAGCGCCCACGCCGGCTGCGCGCGGAAGAACTCGGCGTGCGCGACGTGCCGGCCATGGCGTGGCTGGCGGCGGCTCGCGCGAGGATTTCGGGGGGAGCGGAGCGGAGAAGAGAGATGTGCTGATGCTGATGAGTTCGATCCGGTGCGGTGCGGAAGCGGTCAGAGCTATATTAGCTGGGAACGTGGGGTTGGTGGAACCGGTGCACCACCCAGGGCGATCTGCTGGAATACCGTTGCACGCTGGCTTGAGCTGGTGAAAGACTGAAAAGGAGGCTAATCCATCCATTTCATATTATATTATAAGCTGTTTAATTCTTTTCAAACTTCCTTAAATTTAATTAAGTTTATAAAAAAATACGGTAGTATTTTCAAGACAAAATAAACATATTATCGAAATATATATTAATGGAATTGATTTGATATTTTAGATTTTGCTAAATTTTTCTGTAAACTTGACCAAACTTAATAAAGTTTTATAGGGAAAAAATTATATGACTTATGATATGAAATGGAGGGAGTAAATAACTTATGAAGTTATTCGATTCAAATACAATGAAAGAATAAAGTTTCACAAAAATGAATTAAGTACTAGGTAAGTACTAAGCACAGGTGGTATGGTGTTAGAGTCGTGGATCTATTACTCCTCCACCAGAGTTTAAATTCTATTTCCTATGAATGTTGGGCATATTTGCGAGCTGAAAACACACCTGATTTTGGAAACATTTTTTTTAGTTAGGGATTTGTTGTTGGTCTCCATATGATAAGAGACATATCTGTGGGTGTGCGTGCGACTGTGAGTATTGTGTGTATCTTTCAGTTTAATCGGGGGAATATTTATAAGAGAAAATTCAAGAAATATCATTAACAAAAGCACTCAATTCCAAGAAAAACCATCGATGAGTGCGAGCTCTATGTAATGTCATCGTACAAATGATTTTGTCCTATAAATACCATCGCTATTATTATTCTGTTAGCAACCTCCGTTAAGTGTTATAAGATGAACAATGCATTTTACGGGGCAGGATAGATAGAACTCTAACGGCGGTGATATTTTTAGGACAAAGCCACTTGTACGATGTCATTATATAGGATTCGCACTCATCGATGGTATTTTGGACTTGGGTGTTTGTCAATGGTACTATTTATAAACACATAATGTGATAATGATTAAACATCCATCAACTACTTTTTGACATGACTAGAAAAAATAGTCATTGTCTTGTACAATAATGTTTTTTCTATTATTTTTCCTGTGAAGACATTTTGCTTCTCATATGAAATATTTATTTGTTACGCCAGCCCACCCATCAAGTATTGTGTTTTCTTCGGTCGTGTGTTTCCGTAGTGAATGTCGTAGGAGGGGCGGATCCAACGTGGGTGCAGGGAGGACTCGAGTCCCCCCTACACCCACAAGACCCATGGATACCCCCGAAGCACACCCTTCAATTTTTTCACCATGAATAATAAACTAAAAGTCCCTAGATGACTGGAGGTTGAAAAAACTGTGTAATTGAGCCCCCTAATTTTTTTTGTTGTTGGATCCTCCCCTGTGTCGTAGTATTATGTGGATAAGAGTTTCTTTTATCCATTGACATGTTTGATGTATATATATGTAAGGGAAATGTTGTCTAATGTCAATGGATAACAACAATCTTTACATTGGATAGAAGCATGGGATAGTATGACCCACCACGAGTTAACCACAAAAGCAGAGCCATGAGCTTTATATTGTTTGACCACACTCTTTAAGCATGATAAATCATAAAATGCGCCGACTGAACTACTAGTATGCACTAGATCACTTACCAGTTTGGTGCACCTACATCTAAAGCTAAACTAGACTAAACTCTTATCCAGAACAGTTACTACTTTACAAACTAAAGGTTTGTTTAGATTGGTACCAAAATAAACCTTACCAAAATTTAGCAATGCCAAAATTTTAGCAATTGCAAATTAAGTATGGGCAAATTGGCAATTGCCAAAATTTTTTATAGGATTAGCTTAATAATGTTGCCAAAATTCTATACACATTACCAATATTTAGTAACAAACTATCATAGGCACATTTGTCAATTTTACCAAATAATTGTATGGTTGAAAATGTCATCAATCTGAACAGACCCTAGAAGAAGGAAATACACACCCAGACTATCGGTTGATCGTTTGGCTTATTTCAAGAATAAGCCAAATGGTATATTTGCAAATGAAAAATAACTTCTAAGTAAAACTTTTATATACGTATTCTTAGCGATCTAAAAATAAAGGCTGAAAAATAGAACTTCGACAAAAACCCCAAAATCAACTCCAAATTTAATGTTGAAAATAATTTTGGCGATAAGTATAAACATAAGCGAAAAGATGTGGTTGTATCAGTATTTACCACACACTATGGAAGAAACAATGAAAATTCAGGAATGAGAAGGCGTAAAAAATGTTCTTCATAAGCTAGGAGTAGGGTTCACCAAACCGTTTTAGATAGGGTTACCATCACCGCACGGTTTGGCGGTTATCCTTAAAACCGGGCGGTTATCGTTAGGTATACCGTACGGTTTTGTAAACACTGGTTAGGAGTTTGGACCGGCGGTTGCAACCGAAGTTACAAACCGGTCCATGGCGTACGTGGTGCACCGGGAGCCCCTTGGCAAGTGCCAAGGGGACAAGACGGATTGGGCTTGGAGCGGTTGGGGTTTGGCGAGCTGAAACTGAAGTGAGCTGGGGGAGGAAGGCGTCATCGGCTCATCGCGGTCACAGACGGCAGGCGGAATATGGAACAGACAGATCGATCAATCCCAACCGATCCTCCTTTATTCCGCCAGCACTTGACTGCCCCGACCGACCGATCGAGCGAACCCCCACCCGGGAAGCCAACTTTTCCCTGGTTTGCCACCTTGCGTGCGTGAAGCGCGCCAATAATCCCATCCCAAGCGGGTGTCGCTGCCGCGGCGCCGCGAGAACGGGAGCTCTCGGGCGCTCGCTGAGCCGGTCGATCGCTGTGTCCGTCGCCGCCATCGGCGGTTCGACGACCCGAACACCGACCCGACGGCAATACGGCATCGTCCAGCGCATACGGTTGCGAGACCAGCAGCCAGTTATTAGACCGTGGTGTCTTGTCTACAAGGTACAAAAAAAAGGGGAAGGGAGTCTGATCCCAAAGTTCCAACATCTGAATATCTAATTCAAGTATTCAACACAAGTTCAATGCTTGGCCGTCGCATTGCTGAAGTCCACACAATATTGTCAGCCTGTCGTCTTCGACGGCAAGGCTATATATATACATTACACCAATTGGTCAGGACAAGTAGGCAGCACAACAGCCAACCCAAAAGACCCATCATCTCGTCAGTAGTGGAGGGCGCCTAGAACCGCGGCTTTCACACAACCTGGTGGCCAGCCAGCACATTGTTGCTGTTGCAACCCAAAAGAAAAGCCATAGTTCCTGATGCCTGCACAGGGTCATGTGAACATGTGAGCTACAAGAATTTCCCTGATGGATAAAACGAGAAAATATGGCAGCAAGAACATTGCATGAAAGCAAACCGACCTAAGATTATATTTACAGAGGGAGCAGCTAGCCATGTTCTACTGAAGATGGTGCACCCAAGCTAGAGCACTTGCCATCACTTTCTTGTGATATGAACCTGGAACGCAAGCTCATCTTCGTCCATCTCTTTCACAAGCTTGCAGACATCCCCAGCCTGGAGGTTGTTTGCTGCGGCAAAAGGTTTCCAGCCCGCGGTGAAGCCTACGAAGACCGGTTTGTCATGGTAGAAGACCGGCCATAGCCTCCTCATGGGATCCTTGAGGAATACGACGTTCCGGTCATACCTTCCTTTTTGCCGACAAGTGATTGGAAGCGATTTGGGCAACTCCTGAACAAAGACAGCAAAGAAAGAGCAGTCGTCAATGGGCTTGCCACACTCATCAACAGTGACAGGAGCTTTATAGCGTTATTATAGGAAAGTGTAAGTCAAAACTAAAGTTTTATGCTGCATCAATTCCTTATTGTGATCTTAGTAGATTGATGAGGATGCCCAAGAACAAGTAGCTACTGACCTACTGTGATACTGGTAGAGGGGTATCTTTTACAGTGACCTAAAACGAATTAAGACAAATAGAAAACAGTACAATCATAACCAGCAATGAGCTATTCTGGAGTGATGCTTTTTTATGTGGCCTAGCTAATAAACAGATGTTTCCAATCCAAACACACCGCCCTCACTGGCATCAGCATGAACTCAACAAATTGCATCCATTGCACAACACTGTAGCTGAAAACCTTCACGAGTTGCATAAGGTGGCGCATTGCAATCTAGAGATATATGATTGGGTTTCTGCTGACATGGCCACTAAGATTGCATGTTGGCAATTAACTTATTACTCCCTCTGTCCCATAATATAGCAGCCTAGTACCGGATGTGACATTTCATAGTACAATGAATCTAGACATCCTCCTGTCCAGATTCATTGTACTATGAAATGTCCCATCCGGTACTAGGTTGCTATATTATGGGACGGAGGGAGTAATTGTTTAGCAGTATTTTATAAAACTATATTTCTATGGTTTTTTGCACTGCTAGATAATATTTTAATAATTCATGTTTGTATTTGAAAGTAGAACTCTACTTCTTATATAACTCTTGCACCTATTTCTGAAAATACAACTGTACAACTTATACGACTCTTTAATATTGACTCAATGTTCTTCATCCCAACCTAAGTCCTCCCTTCATACCTAGCGGCTAGCAGCCGACACCACCCAGCTATCCTCCAGCGGTGTTGGCTCGTCATGGACTCGGACCACGACACCTTACATTGCAGATGGGTAGATCCATCGCAATCCAAAAGTGCAAGTCCTTATTTTTCACTCTTGGTGTGGCATTTTTTCTATATACTGCTAGTATATACTTGCAGTACAATGTACCGTAAAAGTCCTCTTTTTCTATCCCTTGATTCCATGAAAGCAGATATGATGGATTATTTTGCCCTTGTTTTAATAAAATACTAATGAGCTGCAAAAGAAATTGTCCATGGGATACAAACAACTCACAAGCCATTTCTGAATGGTAGAAGGGATGCAGAATTGAAGGGAATGATCATCCAGATCCAGGTTCTTCTTCATGTCGTGATGACTGTACTTATTCTTCTCTTCGTCGTCACCATTTCGCATGTCATCACTGCAGTTCCGGTTCTTCTTTTTCATTTTGTCGAAGCTCCTGAGCCTCCCCGCGCATCCCTGCCCTCGAACAGCACCATCCATCCTTATAAACACCAATAAATCCCCAGTACAGTCTTGTCTAAAGCAATCAGTGATGAATCTCTCCAATCACCTGGAACAAACAGCGGACCAAAGAAAGCATCAAATCAGCAGTAAGAACAAAATTGAGGCTACATTATTGACAGGAAGCAACAGAAAAGGCGTCACCCAAACTCAATATGCGATACTGCTCAAGATCACCCACAAAACCCCCAAATTCCCCAAAATGTAATAATAACCTCTCAACCTACTTCCTCGTCTCAATCATCCCTCATTTAAACTCATCTCTCTCATTAATCTCACTCCTTACATTTTGCAACAGATGGAGTAGCATAGAAGGAAATAAACTTATAATCATCTTCTAGCCACAACCCACAGGAGCACAGCTTGAACTTTACCTACATTTGGCTCTAGAAACAGTACTGCCGGGTCGATGTCCCTCTCACTCTCACCATCTCCGCGCGGAAACACCAACCCAAATGCACCTTCTCGATCTTGGGGATAACACCACCACCTCGACTTATAATATAGCAGCCTAGTACCGGATGTGACATTTCATAGTACAATGAATCTAGACATCCTCCTGTCCAGATTCATTGTACTATGAAATGTCCCATCCGGTACTAGGTTGCTATATTATGAGACGGAGGGAGTAATTGTTTAGCAGTATTTTATAAAACTATATTTCTATGGTTTTTTGCACTGCTAGATAATATTTTAATAATTCATGTTTGTATTTGAAAGTAGAACTCTACTTCTTATATAACTCTTGCACCTATTTCTGAAAATACAACTGTACAACTTATACGACTCTTTAATATTGACTCAATGTTCTTCATCCCAACCTAAGTCCTCCCTTCATACCTAGCGGCTAGCAGCCGACACCACCCAGCTATCCTCCAGCGGTGTTTGCTCGTCATGGACTCGGACCACGACACCTTACATTGCAGATGGGTAGATCCATCGCAATCCAAAAGTGCAAGTCCTTATTTTTCACTCTTGGTGTGGCATTTTTTCTATATACTGCTAGTATATACTTGCAGTACAATGTACCGTAAAAGTCCTCTTTTTCTATCCCTTGATTCCATGAAAGCAGATATGATGGATTATTTTGCCCTTGTTTTAATAAAATACTAATGAGCTGCAAAAGAAATTGTCCATGGGATACAAACAACTCACAAGCCATTTCTGAATGGTAGAAGGGATGCAGAATTGAAGGGAATGATCATCCAGATCCAGGAGTTCAGCCTTAGCAGGCAGCAGAGCCACTGGTGTTACACAACTGGTAAAATTTCCATTTTCCTGCTGGGGGATCTGAAGTTCTGCATGGGCGAATTTAAGTGCCCAACAAGAAACACAAAATGAAATTGGTCAGCCTCTCCTTAATTTTACAACGAAATAAACTAGGTAAGTTCACCTGATTGATGAGCAAATACACGGTTGACAGACACTGCAATTTTGTCCCCCTTTCTATTTCCGCTGCTACCAGTTGGTTTCAATGGCTCTTTTTTTGTTTGCAGTTGAACAGTAGCTCCTACCAAATAGACAATTCAATACACGCTGTAAATAAAAATTATATTCAAACTAAACAAGCTAACTTTGTAAATGTTAGTTTCAGGCTTTTGAGAAATAAAAATAGTTTCAGGCTTTCAGACATCATAGGTATTATGAGAAGTAGCACCCTTCCACCTTTTTGATTGAACAAATGGTTGACCTCTGTCCTGCTACGTCCGCAATTGGATATTGATACGCTATCAAGAATCGAGAGTTCTTCAATAGGTATGTTGAGAATTGGTTTGAGGCAGGTGTCAGTAACATCAGACTCTATCCGTAGATCAACTGGACTTTCTCCCATTGCACCACAATTACCAACTAACTTCTCTCCAGCTTTTTGTGTTTTTTCAGGTCTAACCTGTCCAATGTCATCAAGAGCTGCTCGACCGTTCACAATACCCTTTTTCCACTTCTCCAAGCACCGAGTACCCGCTGGAGCTTCATATATTCTGAAAATATTTCCACTAATATTCATCTCACTATCATTAGGATATTTGTCAACAGCTATGACAGAATTTACTTGAACAGAATTCCTTTGATGTTTCTGTCCTAAATCTTTATCTGAATCATGAGTTTCTGATGTTGTTGGAATAGCAGCAGCAAGTTCAGATTCTCTTGTTGTGCTTCTGTCTTCCTCGAGGCAAGAAAATGTATTTAACTTCACCGTATCAATATTTTCTTGTGTTAAAGGAATTGCACCGGTGGTTGGAGTTATTTCAGATCCATTTGTTTTTTCTGAGCTACATGCTGGTGAAATATTCTTGTTTTTGGGTTCTCCAAGGATCAAATTTCCCATCTTATTGTTTAGTGCTACTGAGGATTCACAACAAACACCATCTACAACTCTTTCAAGGTCATTTTGTGTATTGATAGTCACATGATGTATTTCTGAAGCTTCACTTGGTGCTGTTTGCTTCATGGTATCCTCGTCTACTTGTGTTGAATAAGCTTCATCACTTATTATAATAACCTCAGATCTTCTTGTTTTTTCTTGGATACAGAACACAGAGTCACTCCTTGTATCACACTCCCCATTGCTTAAATTTCTAACCTTATCACCTAGGGCCCCTAAGGATCCATATCCAATCCCACTTTCAACTCTTTCAGAGTCTTGTGTTTCGGAAGCTGCATTTATAGATTTAGCAACTATATTCCTGGTACCAATCTCAGCATCAACTGTTATTTTGGGCTCTTTGCTCCTAGGAGATTCACCAGAAACATTGGGGCCATCGTGTATGTCTTCAGAGTCCTGATACTGACCATTATAATGTGATATCAAATCATCAGATAATGTATGCCTTTCTTTCCTTTTCTTCACGGCACCTTTTCCTCCGCTTTTGACACTGAAATGTAGTCTTTCACAAGAATCCATACCAAACACCCGCACAGAAAATGTTGATTCTGGTGTGTACTCAAATAATAGAAATTCACCCCACTTAATACAATGTTCTGAAACGAAACTGTTCCATCCCTCATAAAAAGCTAGGGAACCATCCACCATCGATAGCCTGATCTTTGAACACTTCCCCTCTGAGTCTTCAAGATATACATGACGATCAATTAAATCCTTAAGGCTGGGTGCAACTGCTGGTGGTATGAACTGCACAAGAATAAATCAACATTATGTGCATATAATATTTAAGGATAATCATCATGGTACAGTACAAGAAAAAAAACAATGACAAAAAAGACACTAAAATGAACAAGAAAAAACAGAGCTGAAATTACAGAGACTTTTTAGGGTGCTTGAGAGCTATGGAAAGATATTTAAGCAGTGAGGCAGGTGCCAACTTAAAAATAAGACAGAAAGTTGGATACTTCATGCATCCATGTAAACAGAGAGAAAGAAAACATAACTGCTTATCTGATCCTTTCGGCCAAAATATTTTTTTATCATTATGGTCGCAACAAGAAAGATGACTAGTTGCTTAATGGCCATGTCAATGGCAGCAAAAGGCTACTACAGCACCATAACGATGCACTACGGAGAACAGGCCATACATTCATTGGGTTTTTTTCTGATTCTCCGAAGGTTACAAGAGGTACCACTCCAAGGAGAGCTGGAGAGGTACATAAGTCTCCAAAGATGAGAGAAAACCTCCAAGAATGGTAAAAAGGATGTAACTGAATAATTTACAAGGTCAAATTGAAACTGACTCTGTTCGTACAAGGCCTCTTCATCATTCCTCTGTGTAGTTGATTTAGTCCTGGTTGTCAATGGCAGGCAGGATTGTAGAAAGAAGAATACAGCATATGGTCACCTTTAAATTAACCAATGACCGATAATATTAGATGATATTAATTTCCAAGTACCTTCCAAGTTTCAAGCACAAATAAAAGTCTCAAGGTCATGGATAGCTAATTAAAGAAGAACTTATGAGCATTGAGCAACAGACATAATCAAGTATGTGTAGGAATTAGAAATCTGCACACACCAGTAATTCCTCGAACTCGTCGCGCACAAATTTGAAGAATGCGAAGGCTGCTTTCCTTTTCTTCTTCTTGCCATCCCTACAATTTTTTTTCTCATTTCCTATAGCAACAATACAAGCCTTCTTCGTCTCCTTTTTATTGTCACTGCTAGCCACTCGCTCCTTCTGCTCCCTCTTCAATGGTGTAGATGGCGACTTCCTCTTCTTTTCCTTGTTTTTAGAGCCAAATGTCTGAGCTGTCCTCTCATCAGGTTGAACGAATGATGCATCCCGCTTCTTTTTCTTCATCTTCATCTCCATACTGTCACTAGGTCGCATTTTCCTCTCCTTTGCAACAAGTGTATTAGACAAAGTCCTCTTGTTCGTTCCATCTTTCTCCATCTTACCCTTGTTGACTGAGAGCAGCACTGTCTTCTTATAGCTGTCACCGTCACTCTTCATCTTCTTCTCACCATTCTTGCTGCTCATGCCCTGCATTTCTAATTTCCGCATCTTTTCAAAGAATGGAGTGGGCACCTTCCTACTCTTAGCCTTCTTGTCACCATTCAACAACTTCTTCCCCCTTTGCTCGGCATCGCTTCCAGCCTTCCTATTCTTTCTCCAGTCACTGTGTGACGTCGCCTCTTTGCTGGCATCGTTTAGCACACTCTTCTTCAGGTCATCACTGCACTTCCTCTTCCTCTTCCTCTTCTCTTCATCGGCATCATTTCGCAAGTTCTTCTTCATGTCGTGACGACTGCACTTCTTCTTCTCTTCGTCATCACCATCTCGCATGTCATCACTGCTCTTCCTCTTCTCTTCGTCGGCATCATTTCGCAGGTTCTTCTTCATGTATTGACGACTGCACTTCTTCTTCTCTTCGTCATCACCATCTCGCATGTCATCACTGCTCTTCCTCTTCTCTTCGTCGGCATCATTTCGCAGGTTCTTCTTCATGTATTGACGACTGCACTTCTTCTTCTCTTCGTCATCACCATCTCGCATGTCATCACTGCTCTTCCTCTTCTCTTCGTCGGCATCATTTCGCAGGTTCTTCTTCATGTATTGACGACTGCACTTCTTCTTCTCTTCGTCATCACCATCTCGCATGTCATCACTGCTCTTCCTCTTCTCTTCGTCGGCATCATTTCGCAGGTTCTTCTTCATGTATTGACGACTGCACTTCTTCTTCTCTTCGTCATCACCATCTCGCATGTCATCACTGCTCTTCCTCTTCTCTTCGTCGGCATCATTTCGCAGGTTCTTCTTCATGTCGTGACGACTACACTTCTTCTTCTCTTCGAAATCACCATCTCGCATGTCATCGCTGCTCTTATTCCCCAAAATGTAATAATAACCTCTCAACCTACTTCCTCGTCTCAATCATCCCTCATTTAAACTCATCTCTCTCATTAATCTCACTCCTTACATTTTGCAACAGATGGAGTAGCATAGAAGGAAATAAACTTATAATCATCTTCTAGCCACAACCCACAGGAGCACAGCTTGAACTTTACCTACATTTGGCTCTAGAAACAGTACTGCCGGGTCGATGTCCCTCTCACTCTCACCATCTCCGCGCGGAAACACCAACCCAAATGCACCTTCTCGATCTTGGGGATAACACCACCACCTCGACTTTGGACAGACCAGCGCTGCTACTGCGCTTCCCCCCGGATGCGGAAGCTGCCAGGCGGCGGCGGAGGGGAGGGAGAGAGGAGGCGGAGGTGGATGGCGCGGAGCGGGAAGGAGAAGAGGCGGCAAAGCCGTCTGGGCCTCTTGGGGTGGGTCGTCGTGGGAGAAGGAAGGAGGCGGCAAGCCCAGAGCAGGGACGGGCGGATCGGTGGCCACGCGCCCACGCTAGGGGATCGGACGAACGTGATGCGATGTTGCGAGATACAGGGAACGCTGCTCGACTGCTCGATCCTCCGGGGGTGGGCGGTGGGACCCATGCCTCGGAAACTGTTACTGTACGCGCCATAAAGTGTTATCATGGCGCTTGACCAACCATGGCAACTTGGCAAGTAACCATCCAAAAATTATGATTTTTTTTCTTGTGGGTGGTTAGCCCCTATAAAAACACATTTGTTTTATATAATTTTTTCTTCTTTTGTTTTGAAATTTTTCTATAGCTTTTATGAGAAAAGCTTTTGTTTTATTTTTTTCTTATTCTTTGAGAAATTGTAGTTCAATTAATATTGATGTTTCATCCTATAGAAGTTGTCCCCTCCTTGAATTCGTTCAAGCTCAGTAGCTGGCTCACTCAACGTCGCATAGGATAAAACCATCGTTCATACCATTCAAAGGGATAGTTGAGGGAACCTCCATTTTCATATATAGGTGGAAAAATTAAAAAACAACTCCATAAGTCACATAAAATTTAACATTCTACCTCATAAATCATTTTTCTCAATACCCTCAACTTAGTTTTGTTGTAAATACCACCCCCGATGCATACGTGTTTAATCGAATCAACCCGTTATCACTAATATAGTGTTATTAGACTGATTCAATTAAGCACGTGCGCATTGGCTAGCTTGGGGTGGTAAATCAAAACAATCAATCTTGTCCAAGTGCTTGCATTATACTTATTTTCTATATTTGTTTGAGCTTTTTTTTTGCATACAACAAAACTCAATACGATAATGTTTAAACTCTCCTCAACAATTTTATTTGTGGAATATTAAAAAAACTATCAAGACTATACTCTGAAATGATTTAATTTCGGTAAAAGCCACCTCGACAGCTCACACTTTATGAAACACATGTTGATTCGATTAAACATACGAGTACTATGATGGTTTTTTAATAAAACTGAGTAGGTTGGTTGACATTTGAAAAGAATAATTTATGGGATAGAATGTCAAACTTTCAAATAACTTATGGATGTTTTTTTTTTTGGCAATTTTTCCTATCTAGTTGTTCAAAGTTATCATTTAGGCTATGGCTTATTAAAATTTATAAAAAAAGATTTAGGGCCTGTTTGGGGAGCTTAACATTATGAGAAGTAGCTGGTTGGTAGCTAGCTTCTAAGAATTTGGAAAAGTGGGGTTTCTCTGCTTCTGCCTTCTAGTTCATTTTATGTAGTATTCTACAACTACAGTTTCTCAGAATCTAGACAAAAACTAAACTGATTGAGGGGGCTTTTGATTCTGGGAGAAGATACAGTAGCTGGAAGCTCCCCAAACAAACAGACGCTTACTTTCTTATGATATCATTTACTCCCTCAGTCTAAACACTCAAATTCTATTGATAAATATACAGTTAGAATTTTTTTTTTATTTACAGAGTGAGTACTAGCAACCGAAACGTTTACACTGGTCAACGGGTCGGCGATAATCCACCACCGGGGGCCCGACACGAAGAAGTACACGCGATCTCCCGGGAGCCCGGTTAACACGCACCGCCAGGTGGGGTCCGACCAGCTGACGAACGCGCGGCAAGGTGACATGTCACCCTCCCATCTCCCACTGCCTCCTGGGTCCCACTCGTTCGGCACAGTCTCCTCCAAGCCTTGGCCGCTCTGCTACTCCACCTCCATGCACCCCGGGGATCGGGGCCCACACGCCATCGTCTCCACCGGACCAAACATCCCCCAAATTTTTCTTTCTTCCTCCTCGGCGATGGCCTGATCGGATCCCACCCCGCCACCACCGGGCCCAGATCCAGCGCCGCCCGCCGCCGCCGCCGTGGCCGCCGCGATGGGCGACCACTCCGACTCCGACTCATCCCCCAAGTCCTCATCCTCGTCGTCCGCCTCTTCCTCCGCGCGCCGCCGCTCTCCGCCGCGCGTCCGGGTACAGTCTGACGAGGGCGGCAGCAGCGACGGCGTCCTCGTCGAGCTCCCCTCCCAGGTATTCCCCCGCCGCCGCCTCCGTCTCGGCCGCCCTTTTGTCATGATACCTGGCTTCGCGTGAGGAGAATGGCTTATGGAAGCTTCTGCCCCTTTTGCTGCTGCTGCTGCGTGTAGGAAGCGCGGAGCCCCGGTGCCGACCCCGACGGCGGCGTCCTCGTCAACATGCCGGCCGACGACGCCACCAGCGGAGAGACCTTCGAGGACGCGCCGGACGACCTCGGTGGCTCCCGCTCCGCCCGCTCCCTCGACGAATCTATCGCTGTCATCGATTTCCCCGACGAGTCGAGCTTAGCCGCCGAGTGCCGGAAGTACAAGGTGTCGCTTCGCTTTTTGCCTCATCTACCCAGTCAATAGTTGATGCGATATAGCTAATAGTTTGTAATAATGCGGACGTGGAATGGATGAATTTGGTTCAGGAAGAGAGGGAGGTGTTTGCACGGGAGGCTGTGGCGCTCCGAGGGATGCTGCGTGAGCTTGTGGGGGAAGATGCTTCGGGATCGTTGCCGGCAGAGGACTCTGATGAGAGGGCGTTGGGATCACCGACGCCGCTGCACTCGATGCTTGACGATTGCTCGAGACTTGTACTTGAACTGAACTCAGTGGTGCGTGCGAGGGAGCAGGAGATCGAGAGCTTACGCGGTAGGTCTGCGGAGGTTGAGGTGTCGAGGGAAGGGTCAGAACAAGCTATTGGGAGAATTATTGCTTCTGTTGATGCTGTGGTTGGGCAATATGACGTCAGCAGTGAGGGTGCTGATGAAGAGGGGATATCTCTTGTTGAAAGGAAGACTTCATTGCTGGCAGAGAGGCATCGACAAATCTTACTGGATATTGAACAACTTGAGCAGGTTCTAGCAGAGGTGAAGCCTGATTTTGGGGCTACAGGGCAATGCGATCATGCTACCATCTTAGGTATTGTTTCGGAAGAACTGGTTAACAGCAAGAGGAATGAAGCAGATTTCCTGCAGAAGGTGAACACTTTTGGGGAAGAAAACAAGAATCTTGCTGAAGAGCTTCAGAGTGTGAAAGCTGCTCTGGATGTAGCGAATGCTGAAGCAAAAAAGGCAAAAGCAGAGTTCGAACAGGTGGAGCATAAATTATCGACAACTAAAGAAAAGCTCAGCATGGCTGTTACAAAGGGCAAGTCGTTGGTGCAGCATCGTGATTCCTTGAAGCAGGCATTGGCAGAAAAGACAGCTCAGCTTGATCGGTGCATGACAGAGTTGCAGCAGAAGTCAGATGCCATGCAAGCAGCTGAGAGCAGAGTTGAGGAACTCAAGATTTTGCTGGATGAAAAGTCGAATGAACATGAGCAATGTTTGGATGAGCTTCGAGAAACATATAATGCATGGGAAGCCGCTAAGGCTGCTGTTGAGCAACTGACTGAAGAAAACACTGCACTTACTTCTGTTCAGACTTCCCTTTCAGTAAAGGATGTGATTCTTCAACGCATTGAAGGGGTAATGTCAGAAGCATCATTTCCAGAGGATCTGCTTTCCTTGGAGATGGCTGACAGATTGGAATGGCTGGTTGAGCAAAAGAAAATTGCTGACATGATCTTCTCAGAGCATCGGAAAGTTAAAGATATCCTAGCCTCAACTGACCTTCCACATGCAGTCTTAACTGGTGAGCTCGATTCACAAATCCATTGGCTTCTCAATTCACTGTACCAGGCTAAAGAGGATGCAGCACGGATGCAGGATGAGTCCTCTGCTATGCTGCACAAACTGGCTTCACATGAATCCAAGTTGAATTCAATGCATGAGGAAGTTGACCGCTTGACAATAGCTCTACTTGAAGAGAAGCGGGAAAAGGACATACTTGCAAATGAACATGCTGAATTGATGTCCCTGTACCATGCTGCTAGTGATCAATTGTCTGTTGTCTCGTCGCGGTATACTGAGCTTGTGAAGGCATTTGCAGAGGTTTCTGATGTCCAATTGGAAGACCATGAAATCCTGGACGGTGGCAAATTAGTTGAACAGTGCCTCACCAACATCCAAGGAAGAGCAAAGTCCTCTCCTGTTGAGTGTGAAAGTTTCGAGAAGCTTCAAACACAAGTTTATACCCTAGATCAGGAATTAACATTATGTAAAATAATTCTTGAAGAAGACAAGGCTGATAGATCTGAGATGATGAGGCTATCTGGTGAATTACAAAGAATGGTACAGGAAACTGATGCACTGAAAAATGAAAAGGACTCATTACAGAAAGAGCTTGAACGGGTGGAGGAAAAATCATCTTTGCTTAGGGAGAAACTGTCAATGGCTGTTAAAAAGGGCAAGGGTTTGGTACAGGAACGTGAAGGACTCAAGCAAGTCCTAGATGAGAAGAAATCTGACATAGAGAAGCTAAAACATGCTCTGGATGAAAAGAATGCTGAATTAGAAAACTTGAAACAAACTCTTGATGGAAACAACTCTGTTTTAGAGAAGCTAAAACAAGCTTGGGATGAACTGAACTCTGAATCAGAGAACATAAAACAAGCTTTGGATGTGAAAAACTCTGAGGTAGATAAGTTAAAGCATGCTCTTGATGAGAATAACTCTGAAATAGAGAATTTAAAACATACATTGAATGAAAAGAACTCTGAAACAGATAAGCTAAAACAAGACATTGATGCAACATACATGGAAATGGAGAATCTAAAATATGAGATAGCATCAAGAGAATCTGCCATTACGGATCTCAGAGAGCAAGTTGAGCATCTGTCTTCTCAGGTCACACACTCTCAAAAGTTGCAGTTGGACATTATTTCCCTTATTGACGAAAAGGGAAAAGTGGAAAGCATGTTGGCAGAAGCCAAAGTTTCTTCGGGTGCTCTAGTTGAATTGATATCAAGCATTTCTCTTCCTTTCGATAGCCCATGTGAGGATCCTATCGACAAAATAGGTCAGATTGCCCAATATATCAAGGAATCACAAGTTACTAAGAACTCTGTGGAGAATGAGCTACACAAAGCAAATGAACAAGTTACCTCACAAGCTAGCCAGCTTGCTGATGCCCTTTCCAGCCTAAAGGTATTGGAAGATGAATTGAGTAATTCAAAGGAGTATATCTCTTCTATTTCTGAAGAAAAGCGGCAGATGCAATTGCATACTGCTGCTGTAGAAGAGGAGTTGGAGAAAACAAATAAGGAACTGGCTATTTATGCCAGCAAATTCGAAGATGCCAATGTAACGATTAACTCACTACAAGATGCATTGTCACAGGCTAGAGTGAATATTTCTGTTCTTGATGCTGAAAAGAAGGAAGCTGATGCCAAGCATGAAACAGAAACTAGTGCTCTTAATGCTAAGCTTGCCAAATGTTTGGAAGAGTTGGACAGAAGTCATGGAAACTTACAAAGTCATTCAACTGAACATGATGTTTACCTTGAGAAACTTAGTACACTTGTAATGGGTAACAGCCTCTTATCATTAATGACTGAAGAATTTGGAAAGAAGGTCAGTACCTTGAGAGAAATGGCCCTTATTGTGAGGAGTATGCGTGAACAGCTTGCTGCAAAGGGTTTTCAGATTGACCCAACAATGGAGGTAAAGTGCCCCTCCTCTTCCTTGCCTCAACGCGGGCCCCCCCCCCCCCCCCCCCCCCCCCCCCCCCCCCCCCCCCCCCCCCCCCCCCCCACACACACACACACACACACACACACGCACGCCACTCAATTGTATGACTCTTTGTTTAAATGATTTATGATTTTAGCGTTTGTGTTTTTCAGTGTGTTTATGTTTTCTATTGTAATACACAGCTTTCTGAAGTATTAGTATAAAGTTAGGACCTTGGTACCGACTCCATCTTACCACCAATCAATCTAGCTAAATTCTTCTTCTAATCATAACAGTTACTCCATTATACATGTACGCAATGCAGTTCTCGTGTTATGGATCTGTTGATCTTGTAACTCCAGAACAATTATTGTGTTTGTAACTGTTTCCTAATTCCTAACAATGGATACGGCGGTAAAATGACTTGAGACTTGCAGGCTTTCTGTTTTTTAAACTTTTAGATATTTCGGTGAGGGAACCAAAAAATGTTTTTACCTGACTTACACTTTATATATCTCAAATTGTGCCGATTGACTTGGCTTAATCATGTCAAACATAATCTGACCATTTCATATGTTCATAAGCAGGATTCAGAATCGGGAATGCTTCTGTCTTTCCCAGACTACGATAACTTTGTTACTGAAAGAATGGCAAGCAGCAAAATCAGAAAAGGGAATGTTGATGGTGCTTTGTCCTTCTCTACTGTTGTTGAACAGTTGAGCAACCAAGCTGAATACCTGTCTGAGATTTTTAAAGACTTGTCAGGTTACATGGATGAAAATATCACGCTGGTTCATCACTCTTTGCAGTTGGCAAGTAGCAAAGTTGCTCATACTCTAGAAGAGCATGACACCTTGAGGAATGAATTGCAAAACAAGGACACTCATAATAGAGCTCAAGAATCCGAATTGCTTTCTCTACAGAAAGAGTTGAGGGCAATGTCATCAAATTGTATTTATTGCTACCAACAGATTCAAACCATTTCTGATGATCTTCTTGAACTAGGCTATGCAATAGAATTGGCAACAGGAAACTCCAGCATTGTATCAAAAGTTGAAGGATCTTCATCTGTTTTGAAGGATGTGGATGCTAGTGATTACACTAAGGTTTCAGATGCTTTAGTATCTACTGTAAACAGACTGAAGTTGGAGTCAGAAAAGTTATCTAATATGAAAGAGGCAGTGTTCACCATGTTAGATGAGTTAAAAATGAGGCTGAAACAAACTGAATCAGCTGCTGAAACTTCTTTGCAGGAGCATGAGCTGTATGTAAAAAGAGTATGTGTGCTGGAGAAAGATCTTGAAACATTAAAGGATGAGTGCAAAGGAATGGAAATAAAGATCCAAGAGTACCAGGAAAGGGAGAATATGTTGAAGGCAAAAGAGATAGAGTTGCTGTCATTAGAGCACGCACAAAGTACAAAAGAGAGAGGTAATTTCTCTTATGCAACTGCCAACGGGACATTCTTTATTGACAATTTCCTACTTAGAACCTATTTACTTGTTTTATTCTTGTCCTAACTCTCGTCCTCTGTAAAATATTCAGGTATGACTGAGGTTATTTCAAAGGATCAATTGGAAGCGCTTGTTGAGAAAATAAATAAGTTAAATACATCATCTGCTGAGTCACATTTGCAGAGAGAATTGGCTATGTCCTCTAGTCCTATTGAAAAGCTCTTCAGTCTCATTGATGAAGTTTATGCACTTCGGCACGAAGTAGATACCTTGAGATATGAAAATGAAGATTTACATTTAAATCTTGAATCCCATGCTCGTGAAATGGAGCAGCTAAAGGAGGCATCCAGAAATAGTGACTCAAACCGCAGGGAGCTGGAATCAAAGAGTAGTGAACTACTTGAGATAACAGTTAGTATGGAACGAATGATTCAGCGATTAGGATATCTTGGAGGAAAAGAAGCACTAGAAGATAACAAGCCTACAAGCACACAAGCACTCTTATCAAAGCTGGAAAAACTAATAATTGCCTCAAATGTGGAATCTGGGAATGCCAAGTCTGTAATACAGGAACTGGGAGCAAAGCTGCAGGTCAGGGAAAAGGCAATTGATGAGTTGTCAACAAAAGTTAAGATGTTTGATGACTTGCATCATGCTCGGCTTGTGCAACCAGAGGCTAATATGGATAGAGCATTTGAAGCATCTTCCTCAGCAGTTGGTTCAGAGATATCTGATGCTGAAGATTTGGTAAACCTTGTCTGTCTATTATCTTGTCAATTCTTTTCTTTTGCTCTATTACCTTTTTAGCATATGCCATTTACACTCCTAATATTATTAGATAGTAGTATTACTGTTCTTTCGTGTGATTTCCCTGGCCACAAATCTTATACATGCATTTTTTTTTGTTTCTGATACTACACATGCCAGCACATCTCGTGAAGATGTATGAATATTCCATCTATGCTTTGGTTGTAACAATAGAGTCCACTTCTCTGCAGGGACCAGCGGGGAAGGCATCAATTTCATCTGTCCCTACGGCTGCGCATTCTAGACTAATGCGAAAAGGCTCATCTGACCATCTTGTTCTGAATATTGGCCGAGAGTCGGAACGACTAATTACTGCACAAGATTCTGACGACAAAGGTAACACAGCCTCCTTTTGTGTTGTTTAAATAATCATTTTTAATGTGTCATTGACAGTGCTGTATTTGTTGTATTGAAGGGCGTGTATTTAAATCACTGCATACATCCGGCATGATTCCAGCACAAGGAAAACAGATTGCTGATAGGGTTGATGGCATCTGGTAAGCAGCTTACACTTCAACAGACAATGCTGTCAAACACTGATGGAATTATGTTGATTTTTTCGTCGTGTTGACAATTATGATCGTCTTCTGGGAGTAGAGTAGTGCTTCCTACGAGTTCGTAGCTCGTACTTTTCTACACGTTTTAATATTTTATTTGCCTTTAGTCTAACCACGCTGTATTTTTCTGTAGTCTAACTGCCCTGTATTTTTTTCTGTAGGGTCTCAGGGAGCCAAATTCTGATGAACCGGCCTCGTGCAAGGCTAGGGCTCATGGTGTATTGGCTCTTCTTGCACCTATGGTTGATAGGCAGCATCTTGTGACCATTGCCCTCGTAGCATAATTGTACAATACTAGCAGATATATTCACAGTTTTATTTTCTTTCTTCTTAACTTAAACTATACCTGGTACATATGGCATTCTTTTCATTACCCTGCCCTCTGCTCTGAAATTGTACTCGAGCAGTACGTGTTGAGTTCCGCACACAGAATGTAATACGTGCAGAATAGAACAATACTAGTACCATTCTTTGTTACGCTGTAGAAGTGGATGTTTCTGTTGTAACCATGATAAATTCATCATGGTTTCTTCGGGAAGCATGATGGGAATAATACGAAATTGAAATGTTTCTTGGTTGTAATGAAAGCGTTCGAAAGTTTGAGCTTATTTTCGAATCATATCATGCTCCGTACTTGGCAGTTGGCTATACTCGCTTCGTCCGCTTTTGATGCATAATTCGACTACTTTATGTCCTATCTTTTGGATTTGTCAAAACTGAGAAAAGTTAGTTAATTGCTGAATCGAAGAAAAGAAGTATGCAAAATTTAATGACATCAATTCTAACCTTACAAAAAAACTTAGTAGTATACTACCGATAGCATATGTTCTCTAATAAAAGTACAATTGAAATTCAACATTCTAAATTCCTTAAATATTTTTTTTGATATTCTCAAACACATCTTCTCTAATAAAAGTTCATTTGAAAACTTGATACTCTCAAATATACCCCCAAAATTTTATCTTAGCCAAGGGCAGTCAGGGGCTCAAGTAGGGGGCTCAAGGCGGGCAAAAATTTCTCCTCCAAACAAAACTCTTGCTCCAAAACCTCCCCCTTCTCAAGCGCTCTCTCGTAAGGTTCGTCGTGTGTTTCCCTTCCCCACCTCCCATGGCGACCAACCCAAGCAGCTCCGCGGCGCGCGGCGGCGGCGGCCATGGTGGCGCGCGCCTCGAAGACCTAGCACTGGACAAGGTGGCGGAGGCGGCCGACGCGGTCAGCCCACCCCCAAAGAGAACAGACTAATCCCTATCCATAATTGGCATACAGGAAGGCGAAAGTGCCCATGTTGCTGACTTTCTAGTTTGGGAGGGTTGGTATAAGTGAAAATTTGTGATTTACACGGAAATTAAAATTCGTTTTAAATACAGTGAAATTGTGTAAATCAAAACAGATACCTCGAGGTACGTGTATTGCCGAACCAGCCACCAGTTTAGTTTCGAGCTCGCCGAATTTTAGATGCACGGCCGGCGGCTGAATCTTTGTTGGACAGCTGAAGCAAAGGACCGAGCGAGTCACACAAATCAAAGTCGGTTTACAGTCTTCTAGCTTGGCGGCTGTAAAAAAAAAAAGAAAAGAAAAGTAGAGTTCATTGGGAATTCTCTGGCAAATCAGACTTGCTAAGTAAAAAGGCAATTATTGTGTAGATGTAGTAGTCGCGAGAATGAAACGGCGCATTTTGCATATGCATAATCTATTTGTTGAAATCCTCATTCCTCACATTGCCATTGTGTTTTATCTCTCTGTTAGAGATAGCACCGTCATGTTTTTTTCTTTTCTTCATCGATTTGCCTTGTCGTTTGCAGGAGAATGATACAGCATACAAGACATGATGGGACTATCTAGATTGGTGCCATTTAAAAAATTGATAAATATATAATTGCATTTAGTTTGTTACCAATATTGGTAACTCATATAAAATTTTAGTACAACATATTTATTTCATCATATCAGAATTTGGCAATTCTACCTACTTACCAAAAATACCAATTTTTGATAAGGTTGATTTTGGCAGTAGTACAACTTGTTTTACTTGCTTCCACTTTCAATCATACCAATTTTTATTTGGGGCAATTATGTTCATACTCATACTTTCATATACAATTGTGATTTCTCACAATTTGGCAAGGAGGAATTGTGTTAGCTAATGATAATTTGGTAAGGAGGAATTGGATTGATAATTTGAGATGTTGTTTCTATATAAAAAAAGAGACTATTCAATATCTAATTATGGAATGTCATTATACAAAGTTTATTTGGAGAACAGTTCAGTTTTCTTTTGTCCTATACCTTCCTAATAGCATTTATCATATTTTTTTTATGATTGGCTTCTGGTGGTGGACAAGAAAAGTAGAAAACTTAGAGCATCTGCTATATGTTAGGCTCTATGGGTGAATAGGAATGACATAACTTTTGATAATCTTCATCTGTTTCGTATATGTAGATAATTTTCAAGGTAACACATCGGCTCCGGTCCTGGGCACAGCTACAAAAGTGTGATGAAGATGACGAGCTTTTTAAAAATTGCATGTCGTAATCTTAAGACAATTTGTATTTAACTTTTTGCCAATTTTGGATAGAGATTTATAAATATAATTCAATAATTGTGTACTCATTATCTTAGGTTGGTAGTTTTTTTTATTGTTTCTTCTTCATGATTTGTGTCTTTTATTTTTTTGATGTTATGTTGTAATAATTGGTTGTAAATCGTTGAGCCGGGATGTTATATTTCATTATTAAAAAATATAATTGTGATTTTATTTTTTTAAGGGTTTATGATTTTGCCCGTACATTTTTCAAACGAACAACCGGTTTGCTTGTTAAGATGACTTAAAAGTGTCAACTCAGTTATAAAACGGCAGTACATCCTTTAACACTCGCCCATACTTTTCTAATAAAAATTGTATATTTCGTTAAATGTAACCAAACTCCGACCGATCTTTGACAGGTTTTTACAAACCTGCAGCGGGTGCAAAAACCATCCAAAAATATTATCACATTCACCATAAGCCGCTGCCGCCGGAGCTTCCTTCACCGCCTGCTCGCTCCCGGCCGGCTCGGTCGAATGCTTCTTTCCGTGCTAGGCTGCTCCGCGTAACCGCGGCCGTCACCTGATGCTCGGTGTGCCGGCCCGTCTAGAGAAGCCCCGGGCATCTGCTGCTCCTCGCCTCGCCTAGCTGCAGCGCCGCTTGCTGCTCGCGCACTCACCATAGCCACCATGTTGTTGGTTGCAGAATGGGGGAGCTGGGTGAGTGGTGTGATGGAATGTGTATAATGGTCCATTTCTATTTCTTTATGTAATTTCTTTTTTTTTTTGCACTCTTATTCTAGGCCCATCAAACAATCATCCAAAGTGAAGAAAAACGGTAGCTTCGTTGAAAAAACAAGGACAAAATCATAACCCCTAAAAAAATTTAAAATCATAATTGCATTTGAAAGTAGGAAAAAACTTAACTACCCCTTTTTTATTTTATTGAAGATCGATCGTCGATCAATCCAACTTTATTAGAAAGCCCAATCATACCAAATTTTTTACGTGGAATACAATATTGCTACTATTTGGCTTGTTGCAGAAAATGGAACGCGAAAACATGCCAATACCAAAGAGCAATATTTCGTAAGGTGGGATGTCTACGAGACGTCGAGACTATGAGTATCATGTAGTCATATTTAGTATTACATGGACAATTTACTTTAAGCACTAGTTGACATAACTTTTAAGTTGTTATAGTCGTCAGCGAGCATTTCAATTATATACTAGCCACGTAAGTCGCACATTCCATAATGATCTGTTTGAGAGGTAGGTGTATGCTGATGCAAAGTGTATGTAATATCGTTAGGGTTATACAGTGTACATATATCTATAATAAAAAGAGTAAAAAGAGTAAGAACATTGCAACTGAACTGAACTGCTAGCTGCAATGAGGGAGGAGGTGGTTGATGTGGGCGTGTGGTGGAAGTGGAGGCAGAGGGCGCGACAGCAATGGGGAAGAGGTTGGGAGGCAACGATGGAAGCAAGGAGGTCGGCAGGCGACGGCGGATGTGGAAAAAAATTTGGAAATATATGTTTTTTCTACCGAAATTGCACTAATATACTGAGTTGGGAAAGTTTTACGGATATATACCGTCGTCGCACATTCGTACCGCGAGACCGCGATATCGCTTAATGGATTAGCGATAGTGTGGGCGCTATCGCTAATTAGAAATGAGAGCATCAGTCTCGCACTTCGAAAGCGCGATTCCGAGTCGGTCTCGCGCAACCAATTCGCGATACCGCCAACGGTCTGACGCAACCACAGCCGGACGACGTGGGCCCCGCGGAAAAGCGGTCTCGTGCTTTGTTAGTGCGAGAGTGCATGCGGTATCGCGCCGCCAATTCGCGATAGCGTTCGCTCCCTGCAATCGCCTGCCATGCTAATCGCTATCGAGCAGTGCTAGCGCGATACCGCGGCTGTGGGACCAGCGAGAGTGACGGCATCGGTGATTGCTCCATGACGGCAGCGAAATGATAAAAGAGTGAGGAATTACATTTCAAAATATACTATTTATTTATTTATTTTTCATAAATATTCGGGATGTAATTTATTTAGCAAGAATATACCATCGTTCTCGCGCAATCAGTGTGCGAAACCGTGGTCTCGCGGAGCAACGGTGCGATACCCCGCGGTGTCACGCGGCAAAGTCGCTGAGACCGTTTGGTCTCGCGCGGCCAACCAGCGATACCGCAATGATAGAAACCGCCAGGGCCAATCATTATCGACTAATGGTCCTGATTAGCAATTAAGTGGTGATTAGTTAATCTAATTAGAGATTAATTAATTATTAATTAATTCGCTAATTGAGAATTAATCACTAATTAATTGCTAAAAATTAACGTGCTCTTTCGGTCTCGCATGTTGGATGGTTCGATCTCGCATCCTCCTCGCGCGACACCACGCGCTCTCGTATTTTCTTCGCGCTACACCGCACGGTCTCGCATCTTCACCGCGCGAGACCGTGCGTGTCGTCACGCATACGTCGTTCTCACGTATTGATTGTGCGAGATCGACGGTATATTTTCACTACAGTTGTGTCCCGAATATTTATGAAAAAAATTAAATAAACAGTATATTTCAAATTTAATTCAAAGAGTGAGCAGAGGAGAAATAGATGGATTGGATGTGATTGCTCCACGGTGTGAAAAACAGAAAGCTATGGCGTGCAAAAAGAAAGCTAAAGAGAGAGAGGGAAATAGTACAGACTGAAGGGAGGTGTCGGTGGCCAGTCTTGCGCTTCCAAAAAACGATACCGCGACTGTCACCCAAAAAAAATCCATGCGACGGTTTCGCTCTTTCAAAGAGCGATAGCGAGGCGCTCTCGCGCACTCAACTGGCGATACCGCGGGCCCACTCTTCTCCCTTCTCCCTCTGCGCGCTCCGTCAGTCTCGCGCACCGGGACAGCGATACCGATATCGGTAATTCGGTATCGCGCTTTGCGCGTGCGAGACCGCGGGCCCACTCGCGCCCCGGGATTGCGACAACGTGGGTCGAACGACACTCTCAGTCTCGCGCGTTGGGATTACGAGACTGATTTCACTCTCGCACTTTCAAAAAGCGACACCGTTCGGTCCACCAGTCAAAACGAGTCGGTTTCTCCACGTGGCGCTCTCGCTCTATAGGAGAGCGATATCGTCGCGGTATCGCTTTTCCCACGCGCGATATCGCCAGCTCAAATGCGCTCTCGCTCTTTGATAGTGCGATATCGTGGCGGTATCGCGTTTTGCTCTCGCGAACCTTGGTATCGCGCTTCCAAACTGCGATACCGGTAGTATATTTGTGCAAATCATTCACCATCCGGTATATTTTTGTAAAATAAATCGATAAACAGTATATTTTCAAATTTTATTCGTGGATGTGTTCTGGCTTCTAGGAGTAAATGGGTTTGCGTTTTTTTACACCTGCCTAGTTATTCTTGTATATATACACTACCATGAACGTGGGCTTGTCCTTATCGCGACCTTTCATCTGCTGCGTGGATCATGGACCGTTGGCTACGTGAAAACTCTTGAGAATTCCACCATTGACCAGGATTTTTCACTCATATTTATTTCAGATCCAATGGCAGCGATTTAATTCCCTGCTGCATCCAACGGTCCTAAATTTTTGATGATGTGGCGCTTCGTTGCAGTGAAAAACTTTAGTATTTTCACTGCTTTAGATGTGATAGTCCAATGGTGAAAAGAGAGTGGTGTGATAAATCATGGTAACATCTGTTGACTTTGTGTGAAACCGAGCTTGAAATTTTCATTTCCTAATATTCTTTTATTATGGTTAAAAATGAAGCATAGCTCGGTCGACAGAGAGATACAAAATAGTTTGCCGTTGGCCTAGGTTCAATTCTTAAATTGACATGTAATCGCCTTCTAAAATTCCAGGTTAAATTGTTTCTTTTAACATTCCACATTTTTGCTTGACTATATTAGTTTACTCCAGTTATCAGCATGCCCAAACGGGATATAAAATAGACTCGGACGGCAGCAAAGCCTTGGGCACAGCTGTAAATTGTGATTAAAAACATTGACAGCCAAAAACCCCTTAAAAATCACGCGCAGCAGATGGAAAACCGATTAAAAATTTCCATATATCCAAGGCTACAATTAAACCGATTCCATTTCTTTTCGCTGGGATGAACTGGGAAATACGCGACCCAAAGATACCATTCCGGATAACACGGACCGTATATTATACGGTACAATACGCACTGCGTACGTATACACTTTTTTTTAAGTAAGAAATACGATCGCCACACGCCCACCTGGGCCTCCTTAAATCTCGTCCCTTCACTTGCGTTCGGGAGGGCATCCTCGGAAGCCCTCACCCTCCCAAAACTCCCACGCGCACCACCAATGGCCGCCGCCGCCGCCGCCGCCTCCGGCCTCATCCGCTGCGCAACGGGAGGCGCGCCGGCGCACGGCCACCACCAGGTGTTCAGGTGCTCCGCCGTCAAGCCCTCCCCTCTCGCGCTGCGCCACCGCGTGGGCCGCCCCGCGCCGCTGCAGGCCTTCCCCGAATACGACCGCGTCACGCCTTTCGACTATGACGGGGAGGTGGACGGCGACGACCACCCGCGCGAGGAGTGCGGCGTGTTCGGCGTCGTCGGGGACCCAGTGCAAAAAGAAAGCTAGAGAGAGAGAGGGAAATAGTACAGACTGAAGGGAGGTGTCGGTGGCCAGTCTTGCGCTTCCAAAAAACGATACCGCGACTGTCACCCAAAAAAAATCCATGCGACGGTTTCGCTCTTTCAAAGAGCGATAGCGAGGCGCTCTCGCGCACTCAACTGGCGATACCGCGGGCCCACTCTTCTCCCTTCTCCCTCTGCGCGCTCCGTCAGTCTCGCGCACCGGGACAGCGATACCGATATCGGTAATTCGGTATCGCGCTTTGCGCGTGTGAGACCGCGGGCCCACTCGCGCCCCGGGATTGCGACAATGTGGGTCGAACGACACTCTCAGTCTCGCGCGTTGGGATTACGAGACTGATTTCACTCTCGCACTTTCAAAAAGCGACACCGTTCGGCCCACCAGCCAAAACGAGTCGGTTTCTCCACGTGGCACTCTCGCTCTATGGGAGAGCGATATCGTCGCGGTATCGCTTTTCCCACGCGCGATATCGCCAGCTCAAATGCGCCCTCGCTCTTTGATAGTGCGATATCGTGGCGGTATCGCGTTTTGCTCTCGCGAACCTTGGTATCGCACTTCCAAACTACGGTACCGGTAGTATATTTGTGCAAATCATTCACCATCCGGTATATTTTTGTAAAATAAATCGATGAACAGTATATTTTCAAATTTTATTCTAATATGAATGATATAGTTTCTAGCTTTTTTTTTTGTTTTTGTGTTTCGGAGCCAATATGTAGGCATCACCAGAAAAGTTCACTACATACTAGTGCACGAAGTCGCGCATTCGCACGACTATCACTATCTTTTTCTATTGGTGTTTAAAAATAATCCATTACTAATATTATGTTACTGAAGAATATGTTGTGAAAAATATATAAAATATATATTAGCTTTTTTAAAAAATATACTTTTATCATTTCTCTCGATCATACAAACATTCAATTTTTTTCTTTGTTTCTTATGTGTGTCTTCTATGTTCTATATCTCTTTCTCACATATGAAGGAGAGACACCGAAAAGCTCTAGAACACACTATTTTATCCAATGGTTGAGATTTATTCTACATGTTTGTCTGCTTGTTCATCTAACGGCTATTATTCACCAGATGATGTGGCTCATTCTTGTTCTGTTTTGGGATTCTCTTTTCAAGAGTTAAGATATGATGCCGCAGAATTATGCCCCTCCACTTACCAATCTTCCAGTAAGTAGTCACATGCTCAGCGTTTTTCTCCCTGCTCGGTAAGCAACAACGTGCTTAAATTTTTTGACCTCAACTTACACAAATGCTCATGCTGTCTCCTTCCCATAAACAGAGTCAATTCCAAGGATAACTACGGGCTCACTAAACACAAATTCACAAGCCGAAATATATTTGATTCTGATGTGAATTGCTAGCTAGTGCCTCCATTTCCTACTGAAATATTCTAGACTATATATGTTATGTTCTTCAAATGTTTGTGCAGTATTTTCTCATTGTGTACAGTGATGACCACTCGCTAGGATATATATACTGTGTATCATGCAAGATATGATGCCCCGTGTATTTATCACGACAAGCAAGTCCACCTAACCACTCCGTGATGACTGTTATAAAAATAGATGCATAACGGAGACACGAATTTTTAGGTGGAAAACCCTTGCGGGAAAAAAACCACGGGCGCTGACCGGCAATGATCACTATAGAGGAGTTGATTACAAACGTAGGGGAATCACAATGGGAACGTCACCCCTTCCCGTACGGCTTACAAGAGTATATATAGGGGATAAAAGAAAGACACCTAATAGGATAGACATGAAGTTCTACTAGAAACTAATCCGAATATATTGCGGGCCCAAAATTCGGATCACATATTTAACAATCTCCACCTTGAGATGAATTTCCTCTTGTAGCATAAAAAACATCAATCACCAAAAATACCTCATGTAGATAAAATCACCGCACGCCAAATAGTCTCTAGGACTATACTGTAACACCAACTAAGCTTGAGCAAAGCTCAAAGTTAGTAGCAGGAACTGGCTAAACCGGCGACGGCGGCGGCGTGGTGTAGATCGATCTCCAATACTCTGATACTACTTGTTATGAAAATAGATGCACAACGGAGACACGAATTTTTACGTGGAAAACCCTTGCGGGAAAAAAACCACGGGCGCCGACCGGAAATGATCACTATAGAGGAGTTGATTACAAACGTAGGGGAATCACAATGGGAACGTCACCCCTTCCCGTACGGTTTACAAGAGTATATATAGGGGATAAAAGAAAGACACCTAATAGGATAGACATGAAGTTCTACTAGGAAACTAATCCGAATATATTGCGTGCCCAAAATTCGGATCACATATTTAACAATGACAACTTGTCTTGGAACAACAAAATTTAATTTCTAGTTGCGCCAACAAAGACTGACGTGCTTAAGTTTGTAAACGGATTGCGCATTTTGCACGAGGCCGGCCAATTAATCCAACTGTGTCATTATATCTGTAAGCCAACAGAGTTTCAATGGTTTAGATACAAATTGTTTTCTTGAAAATCCCATAAATATAGTTCTTTAATCCCAGTTCCAAGAGTTCCAAATGTAAAACCTCACAATTGGTGAAACAGGGTCTTTGTCAAGGGAAATTGTTAAGGGAAAGTCCAAGAAGCAACGAACGATCACAGCCATTCCTTTTCATATATGAACTGTCAGGATTAAGCCTAGTACCAGACAAATGCATCTCTTCCATAGCAAGTATTACAGTACAGGATCCACATCCATTATGGGCAGGCTAATCATTGAAAGTACCAGCTGCTGGAGACTAATTAAGTTCCCAGTGTTCAACTATGATGATCTCTTTGTCATTCACAATCACCTCCACAATTAATTCCGATCCTCTAAAATATCCCGCTGTGATATGATAGATGTTCAAGCATCACAGAAGGGAGCATTTTCTCCTATTTACAAATACCTCAATCCTAGCTCGCAACACGATTTACATATCGACCAACAAGGTCGCATCAATCAACGATAATGGCAACCGCTTGCTCGGCTAGTGGCGCAGAGCTCCGGATGAGTGACAATCGCATACACAGGTGGCGCCTCCATCTCGTAGTGCAACGGTGAACTCCTGAACTCAAGTTCCTGGTGGCTCACTTTCCTATTGGGATGGTAGACTATGACTGTTTGTTATTCTCATGCACCTCTATAATACAATTCTCCTCTACGTTATGATAATTTGAGCATCACCGAAAGTGGATGTTTTTGGTACTAATCATGGGCTTAGAACTCTCGAAACAATTTCTTCACCAACCATAAAAAAAAGAGAGTACTATGCATGCATCTAACATTAAGGGGTTATTCATATTGATGCCATGTATTTCAAAGAATTAAGGTATGGGATGCATATGCGCGGGGGTGGGTGAATAGTAACTGGTTTACTTAATGATCAATGAGAAAATGTGCGGGATGAGTGTGCGTGGGGATGGGTGGATAGTAACTGGTTTACTTAATGATCTACAAGAAAAGGTGCAGGATGAGTGTGCGTGAGAGTGGGTGCATAATAACTAGTTTACTTAATGATCATCATCAATAAGAAAAGGTGTGGGATGAGTATGTATTGGGAGTGGGCAGTGCATGTGAGGGGAGAGATTTAGTTGTCGCGCACCCCTAGACACAGTCTAGTGCATCCCTATACACACACATATAGAGAGAGACGAACCTTCCTGATACAAACAACAACATAACTGATCCGCTAACTGTCTGACTTGTTATGTACTCTACTTATTTAATATAGCAAAGGCTCGCACATTATATACCTATTTAATTTGGAGCAGCACCTAACTGGTACAAAATGTGCAACATTTTTGTTTAGAACTGTGTCATCCACATGTTTAGGAACAGTGCTTCTGATTTTACCGTCATAATTATCATAAAAAAAAATCAATTGAGCACCTTTCACAACTGCTTAGGGGTTCTTTGGCACAGCTCTAGCTCCACTTCTCCTGGAGCTAGAGCCTAGCCAAAGTATTTTAGCTCCACCTAAAATGGGAGCAGAGTTGGGTAGAGCGCTTTCACAGCTCCACTACAGACCCAACTCTTGGAGATAAATTTAGGAGTTAGAGCTCTATCAAACAAGCCCTTAGGCCATGAGGGAGAAGCCGAGGCACGAAAAAGCTTTATAAAAGCTGACCCACAAACTGAAACACTAATGCCTTGTGTAAGTTGGTGAATTGTAGGACTAGCCTAGTCAAGAACATACAACCACACATTTATAAGTCAGATTAAAATGAATCTAACAAATGATCTCGACCGTTCGTTATTAAGGCTAAATTTGTAATTTACTAATACAATGATAAGAGGTGATTTTGTTATTTATTTTTTGCGGACTAAAATTGATTTATGGTCATCAATTGCACTGGGATCGCTCATATTCCATCGAAAATGTTAAAGAAAAAAAGGAAAAAAAAAGTTTAATCATTGCTGAACAACGATTATACCCTCCATACCTTTTTTATTGACAATAATATCTCTCCATGTTTTTACTACCGCTAATTAGGATGGTAGTATAAATATACGTGAACCGTTCGATCAAATGAGATCAATCATCAATAGTTCAGATTGTTTTCTACCATCAGTAGAGAACATCATAGTGGGACTCTTCTCGTATTTACCATATTACCTCAACACTCTCAACGCGGTTTACCATCAACAAGCTCATGTCAAGAACACTGGAAACCGCTTGCTCGGCCAGTCGTGCAGGGACTCCGGATGATTATATACACCGATGGTACCTCCATTTCCTACTGGATGGAGAACAGCTAGAAATTAAGTTCCCGGTGCCTCACTTTCCTATTGGGATGGTAGACTTTGAATGTTTGTTATTCTCATGCACCTCTAAAATACAATTCTCCTCTACGGTATGATATTTGAGAATCACCAAAAGGAAATGCTTTTGCTATTTATCATGGGCTTGAAACTCTCAAAACAATTTCTTCACCGACTATAAACAAGAAGTACTATGGATGCATCAAAGATTAAGTAAAGTCATTCATTCAGAAATCCTGAACAAGGACATGTGTGCGCACAACATTTTCCATTGAGCATAAAAGCCAATGGATATGAGATGTTTTCTTAATTAAGTAGGTGAAAGTATACCGCGTTGCCGCCACCCTGAAGAAATGTGAAGGAACATTGCAGAGTTATTGAAACATCTTTTTTCTTCTGAATGCAAGGAAAATTAGGATCCTGCCATTCATTTCAAATAGAAAAAAAGAAATGAGACAGAGAGAGAGGGAACAGCTTGACATTTCATCTGAGAGATTTGCGTCGGTTCAGCAAAAAATAACAATGAACTTAGCCATGCATTCTTCAGCTCAAAACAGTTTAGATGAACATGTGTGGTATGATGAGATACATTATGAATATTCATATAAATGAGGAGGATGAGATTTGATTTGATGAGTCTAATGTTTGTCTCCATTGCACTCGAAGAAGAAGACGTCAGATTTTTCAATCTAGCACTTGGTTGATATCAGTGAACTTGCAATATTAACTAGGGGCACGGGATCCTGGTCGGTTCCTTCATCGATTTGCACAAAATATGTGTTATAACTTATATTCAACAAGCATTGGTTACATCTTGTCAAATAGAAGAATTAGCAATGCCCCTCTGAGACCTTGTGAAAACACCCCTAGCTAAGTAGCTAATTCCTTCATCTTGGTTTGGATTGCAACCCTAGTTCAAATTTATATACACAAGCTCTGAGATATTTCTCTGATTTATCCTTTCCATTATAATCATGATAGATCTCTATTAGTCCATTTTATCCAAGGAATGGAAAATGAATTATGGCGACATAGTCGGATTTTTTTTACTCGGATTCTGCTGCTTTGTCAAACACATTGGAAAATTTTAGATTCTTCAAGGGTGTGAATAGCAGCTAAATAAAATCAAGCTGTGATGGACTCCTGGCATAACCATGAGCTAGTGCCAGTGTACCTCCAAAAGTCAACACCGTCAAACGTCAATCACCTGATTAACATCATGGTGCTTCAATTGTCCTTAATCCCCTCCAGGAGATCTTTAACAAATGATATTTAAAGACTTTAATCCTTGGATCTTCAGTCCAATTTAGATACAGAGGTGCACAGCCTGGACATCTCTGTAGGCCCGTTCATCTTAGATGCTGAGTGGAATGTCCTCACTAACAGCAAGGATTTCCATCACAGTAGCTGATCGATCAGCTCTCCTTCATGAGCAATGGTATTTCTCCCCAAGTAAGAGCATAGCATTGGATTGTCACGTTTTCCACCAGGAGCGCGATTACTTTACGTCCTTGCCGGTGTTGATATGTGCAGACACCAAACTGTTGTCACAAACCATTATGAGTGGGCAGATCATTGAAAGTACAAGCTGCATGAAACTAGCTTCCTAGTGCCTCTACTTCCTATGAGGATGCTAGAATATGATGACCCTTGTATCATTCATATGCATCCTCATACTCCTCTATGATATCATATATAGAAGGGACTAGGGAGTTCCTCTGCTAGTTATCATGCATGGATGCTTTATTTGGATAGACCAGGGAGGGTTTGAATTATCGATATGAAAACAATATCAGGGGGCAACCCTAAACGGGATTATCAGAAATGTCGGAATTTTATCGGCGATAAGAAAAAATTTCTGCCAAATTTTGTTAAAATTTGACTCAATTTGTGCAGGAAATCAAGAAGATTGTGTATATATATATATATAATATATATATAGGAGCTGGATAATATGAACCTTGGTTCATATGCACCCTGCTTTGTTGAATGACACGTGTGCTAGTGAGGTTAGGAGTTGATGTACCATTGTGTTCTTAAACTTGGTAGTAAATGTACCTACTCAGCTCATTCTCTTATAAGGGGAAAATGAGGAAGGTACACCATGGCTCATGTCTTTTCACACATCAATGAATTGTGACCATGTCTTTTCACCATGTGACTGCTGTACTCTAGAAAGAAAGAGGTCAGCTGATTCTATTTTACTCTGTTCTCTTGCAGCATTCACATTAATCCACATGGTAGCCTACTATTTGCTATCTGATTAAACTAAGTACATTGATTTCTTTAATTAATCTAGTTTCTATATGTTCAGAAAATGATCTATGTTAAGTTTTATGTGTCCACTCACCACCCAAATATGATGTTCACAAAAATGACGTTTCAGAAATGTCGGTTCACAAGAGTGATCCACAAATGTTATTGCAAACTGATATATCATTTGCATTAGAATAAAAAAAATCACAGACTGTTATTCTGTAGATGTACGGCATATTCTAAAATATAATTTTGTTATAATCTACATAGAAAGAAAATATAGCAAGATGAATGTGTACTTGAGCCTCCCCAAAACATGATATTTAGAAAAAGATGGCACTTTGCAAAGTAATGTCAAAAAAATGATATAGGGTAAAGGGCCACTTAGCATTTATTAAAATAAAATAATAACATATGACTGATATTTTACGGGATATATGCTACATCGCAAAATTTAATTTTGTTTATAATTATGGAATAAATAGTAGCTGGGGACATAATATAATTTTGGTGATTTAATGATGGTTGGGTTAATTTTAGCATGATCATATCCATCGGCAAATTACTTGAGCAGTACATACATTTGTCTTGCTACCCGATCAACATGTGCTTGCTATGTTAACTAAGAGAGTAATATAATTTGGTCTAAGTTAATAGTAATATGACTGGTAAATGCAAATTTCAAGAATTGATAATGGCACTCGAGATGCAAAATCGATTAGATAAGCTAACTAGCAATGTTTACTCACCCAAATATACAAAATACATTTGTAAATTATGATGTTAACTCTTACTCTCGTTGGAAGTGGCCAGAGAGCTGTGACTCTTTAAGGGAGCAACCATAATAAATACTGCATGTCCCACATCAGCCAATACAGTGTATTGTGTACCTCCCTATTCCTTTTCCTCAACAGTAACCATTATCTAATGGAGGTGAGGTACATTTAGTCAACACGAATCTTGACACACACCTACACCTATGGCTCAGATTCAGGTGCATATGAACCTTGGTTCATATATGCTTTTCCCTATATATATATATATATATATTATATATATTATATATATATATATATATATAAAATCTGTTAAATGACTAAGATAAGCGCAAAGAATCATGTAGGCAGTCAAAGATCATCGTGTCACGCACGCAAATTCAAAAACACACCAATAAACCCGAAATGACTGAAATTTTTGGATGATACTGTGTTTTATCGGTACCCACCGGTAAACCCGAAATTTGCAAAATTTGATCCATGTTTCAGTGATAATATGAACCCTGTGTTTCATCGGTACCCACCGGTAAACCTGAAATTTGCAAAATTTGATCCATGTTTCAGCGATAATATGAACCCTGCTTGCAGAACTGATCATGATTCCACAATTAAACCCCCTGGGGATCGTTCTGCAAGTACTGCACTGATGAGCCGACAGTGATTGCCATTTGTGTACTAGACTACTAGTACTTAGTTACTGAACTCAGCTTGACATAGTGGCTTTTGCCGATTAATCAATATTTGGTATCTTCCGATACAAGTTACTCCCTCCATTCTAAAATATAACATCTTCAAAATTTATCCCAAAATATAACAACTTCTACACCAACATTCTTTTCTCAACCAATCACAACCCTCCACCATTCAATTTTTCCACCTACCTTCATTTCTTATCCAATCACAACCATTCCCTATTTAATTTTACCTATTTTCTTAATAACCGTGTCCAACTCTAAAAATGCTTATATTCTGGAACTGAGGGAGTACATAATCCTATGGCTGTCACTAAAATATTTCGACAGCTTTCCAAAATTCTCATATGTATCCAATTCAATTGTTCCACACTTAGTAGGCAGCTGTAAGCCCCCGGCATGGTGTTGCTCCTCCTGACCACAGCATTTCCCAGCTTAATCGGCGTCAACGATCACCGAATCCCCTTCCCCGACCTCTCCGGCGAGCATCCTCTCCGCGAGGGTGTCCTCTAGCAGCCGGACGACGGCCCTCCTCAGCAGCCTCGTGCCGTATTGGGTCGAATCCCCCCTCGATGGCGAGCTCCCTCCGTCCGTGGCGGTCACCGCCAGAGTTTTTGCATCGGTGTGGCGGTCCAGTGCGACGCAGGTAGGAAAGAGAAACACTAGTGCGACTACGATTTTTCCATGTGGTCAGAATCGGTTTTTGCGTGCAGATCTTCCACCCATCTAGAATGAGGTGTCAGTGAAAATCGCGATTTTCGAGTGCAGGCGCTTAAGCCGTCTGCATGGGAAAATAAAAAATCGAAACAAAAACAAAATCAAAAACACCGTCACCGCTGTCGTCCCCATGGTCGCCGGCGACTGATCAGGCCTCCCCGCGGTGGCCGGCGACGGATCCAGCCTCCCCACGGTGGCCGGTGATGGATAAACGCTCCGCTGCCTCCCCCGCTCTAACCCGATGCCGCCGTCGCCGGGAGATGGGAGGAGTGGGAGGAGGCGGATAGGGAGAGGGAGGAGTGGGAGGAGGAGGGCGATAGGGAGAGGGAGGAGTGGGAGGAGGAGGCGCATAGGGAGAGGCCGGGTGTGGGTCGGAGAGGGAGATAGGAGGAGTGGGTGTGGGATGGTATATGAGAGGAGATAGCACGCAATGAGAGTGGGTGTGGGGCGGCGACGGTGGATTAAAAGTTGGGCGGCTATTTTCGTGTGCGGGTGGATTAAAAGTTGGGCGGCTATTTTCGTGTGCGGGTGGATTAAAAGTTGGGCGGCTATTTTCGTGTGCGGGTGGATTAAAAGTTGGGCGGCTATTTTCGTGTGCGGGTGGATTAAAAGTTGGGCGGCTATTTTCGTGTGCGGGTGGATTAAAAGTTGGGCGGCTATTTTCGTGTGCGGGTGGATTAAAAGTTGGGCGGCTATTTTCGTGTGCGGGTGGATTAAAAGTTGGGCGGCTATTTTCGTGTGCGGGTGGATTAAAAGTTGGGCGGCTATTTTCGTGTGCGGGTGGATTAAAAGTTGGGCGGCTATTTTCGTGTGCGGGTGGATTAAAAGTTGGGCGGCTATTTTCGTGTGCGGGTGGATTAAAAGTTGGGCGGCTATTTTCGTGTGCGGGTGGATTAAAAGTTGGGCGGCTATTTTCGTGTGCAAACCTGTTAAGTGGACCATCTGCATCTGCGATAATTTTTTTTTCATGCGGTCATTTTAAAGAGCTGCACGCGAAAATGAAAATCACAGACGCGACCACTTACGGTCCGTCTATAATTTAAAATGACCCCGTACATGAGAATCATTCCTGTAGTAGGGAAAGGAAAACGTTACGGTAAACGTATATGAAATCTCTATCTCGATCTTATCTACTGCATGTAAAGGCCAGCATAGCGCCCAACTCGCGCGCCTCCTGCGCGCTTCGCCGTTCATTGCCCTAGACATTCGGGCCGGAGCTTCACACCGTATCGCCGTTGCTCTGACGATCCGTAGTACGGTGCGCTGCCTCAAGAGCCGCGCGCGCGCGGCCGTGCACACACTGCACGCGCGAGTTAGGGCGCCGCCGTCGAACAAGGGAGCGGGGCGCCTGTGAGATCCGTCCTGCCTCCCTGGCGTCCTCCTATCGCCGACCGTCCAAGGCATGGCCGAGCGCTGTCACATTCCGCGTGAGGAGGACGGGAGGAGGAAGACGATGTGATCAGTCCTGTAGTTTTTGGCGATTTTATATTTTGGACCCCATATTTTGGGGTAAATCATGGACAGATCCTAGCGACTACTACATGTACATCCCATATTCCCATTGGCTGTGATGTTTGACCGTAGACAATTGGGGTAGGTAAATTCTGAGGGGGTGTAGTCCCTCTCTCCCAAACATCCCGTGAAAGAGATGCAAGTTGCATGCCGGTTGATCAAAATTATATCCTATTCATCAATATACTTAACGGTACAAACATGAATACATATATTACTCCCTCTGTCCCAAAATATAAATTTTTTTTAACATGTCATAGTCTTTGAGATACTATTTTAACCAAAAATATCTAGAAACATAAAATGTTTTAAATAAAAAGAGTTGTATATTATAATAATTTGATTAATGATAAATCTAGTAACATCAATTTTACATGATTGATCTTTTTTATTTTATTGCTATTAATAATTAAAGTTAAAATTGATTGACTTAGCACTATACTTAAAAAGCTTATATTTTGAGACGGAGGGAGTACCTTTTAAGCATAATAAATTACCAAATTAGATTTATACGTATAGAAAAATGAACACATATTTGATGAATGTGCCACAATGTCATTCTCTCTCTCTCTCTCTCGGAAAATTGTCACGATGTAACTCTGATTCAATTGGAATGTACATATTTGATGATACGGCTCGGCTACACAAGTCCTGATCATCTTTTCGTTATGACACCGTGTGTTGTTCAGTTTCAATGATTTTTTCCTTCTGCCATTTAATGTGAGCAATTTTCGTGATCAGGTGAAGCAAATGACGTCATAGCTAGCTAGTCACCTAACGTAACGATTCATAATACCCAAACACTACATACCTAATTAAAAGGTGTCATGATTTGAAACGAGAAATCCTCCCGTTGCAACGCATTAACAATTTTCTAGTAAAGGTAGATATGAAGAAAAATAACAACACAACCTGGTAGACCTGGTTATCAATTCAATTTCTGGGTGTAACAAAAACGATGACGGGAGATGGATCATCCCCTTACTTTATAACGATTACAAATGCACAAACCATGCGTACATTCAACATGTACCCCATACATATACTACCTCCTTTTTTTAAGTATATGACGCCGTTAATTTTGATAAATATTTGACCATTCGTCTTGTTCAAATTTTTTTGCAAATATAGAAATATTCAAGTCATGCTTGATAATATTTAACGATAAATCAAACCACAATAAAATAAGTAATAGTTATATAGATTATTTGAATAAGATGAATGGTCAAAAAGTTAACGGCGTTATATATTAAAAAGAAGGAGTAATTGATTATTATTTCAAATAACCTTGTACCATTATTTGCTACTCCCTATATCCCGAAATATAGTTATTTCTAGCTATCAATCAAGACAGAATGCCCTGTTGCTTATTCTTTGTAAGAAACAACTGTATCTTGGAACAGAGGTAGTATTTTAAAGGCGCCTAATTAAATGCATTCACGATGAATTTGTTTCCTTGTTTCCTTGACCAAACCGAGATCTCCGTTGCAAACCTATCCATTATTATGCTTGGCAAGTACATCGGCACCACAACACAATCTTCACCATCAGCATTCTTGCACTTCATAAAATAGCTTAATAGCTTGGACATGATGTCTCCTGCCATTGGTATGCCACCCCCAACTCGCTTCCCCCACCCAAAGTCTATCTTGTCCTCTCCAATGGTTGTTATATCAGACACAATATATGTTCGATCTACAACAAGCGATGGCCACTTACGGGAAGCTATCATGTCCACGGTTGATTTGATGTACTCATCAGTCACATTAAACTTAGCCTTGCGCACGAGCTGAACTGCATACTCAAGAGGATTTCCGCACAAGTCAGCAACCAGTGTTTCTGCAACAGGAAGGACGAGACCACAACCATAGTAACCTTGAGGGACTGGTGGGTTGCGTTTCCACTTGCCACGAGAATTTAAAGTGAACATGAAACGCACAAGTTGTCCAGGAGAATAATCCAACGCAGCTGTGCGGCATTTCCATATTGCTCCAGATATTAGTTCGAATATGGTACTGGACTGCCTAAGGTGTGCAGAGAGATGGCTTCTCATGGCAGATATCTCTGTTGGGCCAAAAAGAAAGTATTGGCCTACCATAGCACCAGGTGGTGTGGATTGCATTATATCATTGCCGAGATTACCATCACGTAGTGCCTCATATGCTAAATGCACGTGTGAGATACGGGGTGGGAAAAACATAGTAAAGAGCTCCCTATTCCACAAAGGAAATATGGTCGGTAATGCCTCCCCCCGTGCGATGTCAGCTATAGCTCTGATGAAATTTAACATGCCAAAGCCATCGCTTATGTTATGGCACATATGAAAGCCAACCACAAATCCTCCACATTTTAGTCGTGTCACCTACATGTGGTACATAAGTAAACAAATGTGTTAAGTGTGATAATTTTTTTATGCTGACAGAAGAGGGATAGACACGAATGAACAAGAAATGATTTTTTTTCTATACATTGCATCATAGGCAGGTTGATGATTATGCTTGGCCAAAAGCACGCATAAAAGGCAGGTGCAACTGTGTTTTTAATTTGTAGGTGAGGTGCAACCGTGTTTGGTAAAACAAAATACAAATTTACCATAATATATAGTTACGCTCTTATTTTATAGACTGCATGATAATACTGAAACAGTTTTTGCTCCCCAAACTTCCAGATAACTATATATTTGAGATTACTTGCCCTCAACAGTTGATGAAAAAAAAATATCGATATGATTCAGATCTATCTGACTGGAAAAGTCTACTAAGGCTGAGTTCGTATAGGAGGGTTCCCAACCCTTCTCCCTCGTTTTCTGCACGCACACTTTTCAAACTGCTAAACGGTGTATTTTTTTAAAAAGTTTCTATACGAAAGTTGTTTAAAAAAAATATATTGATCTATTTTTCAAAAAAATAGCTAATACTTAATTAATCACGCGCTAATGGATTGCTCCGTTTTCCGTGTGGGAGGATAAGGTTCCCAACCATGATCTACGAACACAGCCTAAGTATAGTACGCCATATATGGACTGGTCTTATCGGTGCCCGTTTGTCTAAAATCGATACATATGAGATTTCTTCTGCATAAACAAGCCTTTCGACAGGATAAAATTAAGAACCGGCACTTATAACAACTCATTGGTGCCAATTCATAATAAAAACATGTAACAGTTGTCCCATCAGATCAGCACCTGTAGACGTCATATATGTGCCAGTTAATTAAAAAAAAAGGTACCGATGAGTCTAGCATTATAGGTGCCGGTTTTCATTTTGAACCGTCACATATGAGCATTGTATATATATGTGCCGGTTTATAATTAAAAACCAGTATATATGATTTCGTCACTCATATACGTGTGGTTTTTATCTTTTATTTTTATATGAAGTTGGATGAAGATGAAATTTATATCAAATTTATAGAGTTTGACGAGATCAACAAATTTATAGTTTGATGACCTTTTCATTTGACGTTGTTTGGACGTATGAAAACATGTTATAAGTTCTCAGATCTATTTGGATAAATGAATTTTTAAAATTTGTGAATGGTCCCGAATGAAGAAAAAATTTATATGAAATCTATTGATCTCGAGGAGATCTAGAAAAGCTTGTGTAACTAACAACATTTTTATTTGAGCTTATCTGTATTGTTAAACGTACATGTTTCGAATGATAGGTAATCTTGAAAGAATAGTGTTTGGTTACAAGATAATTAACAAGTGTTTGTTAGGCGAGATGACAAAGAGAGTGAGGTCCTGTGGGTTCAAATCTTGCATGGCACATTCCCGTGAATATGGTGTGAAAAATTATGTGAGTTGTGAGAACCGAAATGTCATCGTGGAAAAAATAAAAAAAATGACCAATAGGTGATGGTTCTAAATTAGAACTGGGACCAGTGACTACTCTTATTAATTCGGCTATATTGGTGAACTGTCATCTATAAGGATTTGGAACAAGCATTAGTAAAAGTTTGTTCTACTAGTGTGCACTGATTGTAATTTTTAGTTCAATTTATATTCTATCTCAATGTTATATGGTACGAATGAAATTTTATTTCATAGAAAGTCCAAGCCACATGGATGTTCCTTTTCTTCCGTATCGAGCAAAAATGTCATAATAGCGACAAAAAAGATCTTTAATTA
>CM020178.1:39914338-39939594 GCA_009805545.1 Oryza longistaminata
ATCTACTTTATATACGGTTCCTAGAATTTAGAGGGAGGAATACATTATAGTTCCAGTGGTGACTAGAAGTGATACTTCTCGGTGCCTTTGTACTTCTAAGGACGTCGTATCGTGTGTTGTAACCAAAAAAAGTATGATACCGCTTCATGAACGGTTTAATATTGTACTCCCTCCGTACTCGTAAAGGAAGTCGTTTAGAACAATGTTTAAGTCAAACCTTAGAAATATGAATCATGAATAACTCCCAAGTCGTTAAGTTTGAAAATATAAAAAAATATATGAATAGATTTGTTTTGAAAAGTACTTTCATAAAAGTATACATATATCACTTTTCAGTAAATATTTTTATAGAAACAAGAAGTCAAAGTTGTGTTCTGGAGACCATGTCGCTGTCCGAAATGACTTCCTTTACAAGTACGAAGGGAGTATTATGAGCGACAGCTGGTGAATATCTACAACAAAGTATGATGTCTCGGGTTCTGCAGTCCAGGGGTGCACATGATACTTATTGTCAAAATATAAAAATGTAAGCATTTTTAAGATTTTGTGTGGAGGCTAAAAAGTTGATGGCTTTAATGGTTGTGATCGGTTGAGATAACAAAATAGATAGAAAAAATAAATGGAGTACACTGTGATTGGTTGAGTAGCAGCAGATATAGAATGGTTATATTTTAGCGATAGGAAGAGCACACTAAAACACTAGAAATTAAAGAATCTTGAAGACATGTGTATATGTATGGCTTGTGATGAAAAGTATACGGTATAGTACCTGCAAAAAGAACAATGGCTTGCCTACCACCATTTTAGTGTCACCCGGGTCACATAGGAATTCCTCCACGCATGGGTAGGGTGGCAACAATGGCTTACCAAGCTCTTCCAGCCCCACGTCTGCATCTGCCTCCACAAACACCACTCCTTCGGCAGTGCAGTCTACCACCAGCCTACCCTCTGGAAGCTCTGCGAGGCGACCAGCAATAGGGTAGTAGTACACCAAGGCGTCTGCAAGGGCAGACTTGATAGCTTTTGCCGGATCAGATGGCCTAGTGCCATCGAAAGTACTACTAGGTTGGAAGAATTCAACAAAAGTAGCGTAGAACCGTAGAGAAGGTTGGTTGTCAATATCAGAGAGATACTTGCGCTCATTTGGCGTGGCCCAGGCTGGAGCCACTAGCTCAGGTTTGCTCCGTCGTGCAGTGAACTTCGCCATACAGCTTAATTGTACGATGGACGCTCGTACTTAAGCTAGGGAGTGCTGTTTGTGGTGATACAAGTCCATTTGAGTCCGATAGGACCTATATATAGATCAAGATCGCAGTGAATGCCTAGTAGCTGTCTTGGAGAAAAATAAGACATGTTGCTTTAGTCAATTTCTGATATAGTACTAGTTCTGGGCTGATGATAGTTTAATTTCATTTCACAACTTGTCTGTTTTGATTCTGAGTAATATATCTCCCTTTGCCCGCAAAACAAAAATCGGATATACCATCTATTGTGTGTAACACGGAGTCAATAGCAAATGGATCAGTGAGAAATAATGAACTAAACTTGCATGCTTAAATCTTCAAGAAAACCAAAAGAACACAGAGCAAAACCTCCCCCCCTCAAATAAGTGGTCGAGCAAGAACAAGAGGTGCCGCTCTGTTCTTTGCTCAATCAGCTCGAGGGGAGGGGAAATGTTATATACTGCGATATTAGGTGCTGGTTCTTAACTAGAACTGGCACATACCTCTAACAAAAATAAAGGTGCCAGTTTTCAAGTGTGGATCCTTTATGACTACTAGCCGGATGAATGTCTTAAAGGTGCTGGTTCTAGTTAAGAACCGACATCTTTTTCTGACCGCTTGTGTTGGTTCTGTTGTGCGCCCCACGGGCAACAACTCTGATGACGTTTGTAAAATGCGTCAGATTTTAGTATAGAACTGGCACCTTTCTCTGACAGGGAAAATCGGTGCCGGTTTATTTTTAAAATTGGCATCTATTTCGCCTGAAAGGTTTTGGTTTTTTTGGCCCCCGTGAGCGGGAAAAGCACTAGAGGTTCCGGTTTTACCTTTTTCGGCACATAGTGCTGACATGCATGTCTCTTTCTGTAGTAGTGAAAAATGAGTAGCAATGTTCCTTGAGAAATTTCTAACGTACTGTAAAAATGATCTTCCACCAAGAGAGTTATGGCTTCTGTACAAGAGACTTACTTTTTTTACCATGAAGAGTTGTACTTATATTATTCCAATTCCCATTTTTAGTTAATCAAATAGAAACATGTAGAGTGAACAATAACAATGGCGGTTTGGAGATCCATATGAAACCTAAAAAACAATTTGCTGTGGAAGCACTATGTGACCTTAGCATCAGTCCAAGATATGCAAAGGACTTCGCACATATATAATGTATTTCATGTATTTTTTTCTACAGTATCTATCTATCTATCTATCTATTATCTATATATCTTCTATTATCTATTATATACTAAAAGTCCATTAAACTTCCTACAAACGCTCTTAAGCTGCCACGTGGCACTCCTATAAACGCTCTTAGGCCGCCAAATGACATTATCAAATCTCACCGTCGATTTTCACTTAAATTGATGAACCTGTCATTTTATACCATTGGATTAGATATCTATTCCTCTTTATATGATTTAAGCACTGCTACTGTTGTCATGTACGTACAAGTTTATACGATGCAAACCATGTTCTTCTCCATACGTACTTACGTACAAAAAACAAAACAATAGCTTACGTACTGTTCGCCGGAAAGAAAAGAAAAACCATGATAAAAATCTATGATCTTTAAAATATGGTTTTCTAAATATATTACATCACAAATATAAATATATATAGTTAAACTAAGATCTATAATAATAATATAAAATATCCAATGAATGTTCCTTGTACCATCTTCTAAATTATTTTTAAATTATATATTCAATTTGTGATTTTATTGTATTCCTTTAATTAAATTATAAAAGTTATATTGTGGTCCTAAATACATCATGACACATTGGGCTGATATATAATAGTTAGTTGTTTGATAATTATTTTAAAAGTTTGCATCATATTTTAGGGTGTGAAATATCATTTCACAAATATACAACACTATTTTGGATCTACATATGTAAAAAAAATAAAAACAAGATAATTTAGTTGTTTTTATCAAGTAGATCTAATTAAATTATAATTTGTTCGAGATCAAGATTCTCAAAGTTTTTCTTTGAAAATTTCAGAATTATTCGATTGGTATTTGAGAAGTGAGCAACATACATTGTATATAGATATGAAAAGAAATATCAAAAATATTTTCAGCCAATGATCTTCGCTATAATTCAACCCCTTAATCCATCATGAGATTTTTGGTCATATTTTTTCTTTGCCAAATAGTTTTGACACAAATGAACAATGAAGTAACATCCACAATAACTACTCATGATATATTTTCTTATACTTAAGGAATTTCAATATGTCAGACTTAATTGATGGATATATGTCATAAACTCCACTAACGTGACTATAAGTGTATTCCAATGGATTAGTTAATGTAAATAAGTTTGGAAAAATAAATACATTCTTCAAATTAGGAGAAGTGCCTAATGTGATTATGAATAATAGGCGTTGAAACAAACTAGGCGCTAAACTATAGATATTTGTCAAAATATTAAAAAAATAATATGGTGCTTTGGATATTATTGTGGTGGTACGTCTCTTTAGCTATATTTTTTAAAATAATGTTGAATGATTAACCTCGCTCATTTTCAAAAGTGACTATTCTATGTATATCATAAAAAAATTTGAGTAGTAATGATCAACACCATAAACAAACTATGTCTAAAATAAATTATTTTGATCTCTTCCATCTTCTCTTTGTCCTTCCCTAAAGGGCACCAAACATGGATAACAGAGTTTGCTACGGTATCGTAAGTATAGCATGGAACATATGGCTAAGTTAAGGTGATCCTGGTTAGGGGTGAAAATTTTCATATTATTTTCAGAATCGGAAACCCCGGATACGAAAACGGAATTGAGTATTATCGAAACCGAAAACAAAGCGAAAACAAACCGGCGCGAATATGGTAATGAAAATTTATCGGAATACAAAAACCCCTCAAACTGATAAATCCAATTCTCAAGTCTCAATGGTCAACAATTCATCATGAAACACAATCATATAAGTCCAATTGTTAACTCTCAACGGTACATTACAAAACACAATCTATGAAATAAATTATCTATGTTTAAGAAAGTGATGTTGTTGATAAATCCCAATGAAGGAAACAAATATTCTTATGTAACTTCATATTTGCATAACAAATATTTTTTTAAAAAATAACAGACAAACACCATGGTATTCACTATTCAGTGCATAAAAGAAATCCAGGGTATTTCAGTCACAAAATTTCCGGAAATTCCGAGAAAATTTCCAGAAAGTTTCCGACCAATTCTGAGTTCCGACGGAAATTTCCCTTATCATTTTAGATTCCGTTTCCGATAAAATATTTCCGAATTCGTTTCCGTTTCCGAAAAATTCCGACCGACAGATTCCGTTTCCGAAAATAGGACCGGAATATGGAAAGTTTCTGTACCATTTTCACCCCTAATCCCAATGGAGGCCACCATCGCTAATAGTTATATCAACATATGAATTAACAGGTAGGCTATGTTCTATTCTATCTGGACCATACAAGGATTATTCGGACCAAACGGGTATAACATAAAGTATCACTCCTATTTACCACCATATATATGTTCTACATTTTGGAGACTATACATTTATAAATACTCTGCACGTACTAATTATATTTATATAATTTTGCTCTTATTTTAATTTAAATTCAGTTTTCAAGAAATCATATGAAAATGAAGTAGGTAGTAGAAGTAAATATAAGTTTTTCTATAATTAGATGAAATAATCCTGTTGAAAATATTTTTAATGGAAAATATATTCCATTAATATATTCTAAAATCCATAAAGACATCTATAGTATCCAAGAAAAAATGATCCTTAAAGTTTTAAAACTACAAAAATATGATATTCTAAATATTCCAAACAAAAAGAGAAACACACATAGTATAAATGGAAGTTTTTTCAATGAAACAAATACCATTGTTATGACACAATATTTTGAACGATTCCAAATTTCAGTTTAGAATTTATGTGTTTCAATAATTGGAAGAAAATCATAACCAATATTCAAAGCAATCCCAGACAAATTATTAATGAAAACAAGTTTAGAATATCGCTAAAGAAAGTTGGAAAAAGTCACTCACACACAAAGATTCGTAATAGAAATTCAACCAATGTTAAATAATGGTTTGTTTAGGAGATTTATGGAAAATCAACCAAATTATTCGTACACACTTCAAAATTTTAATTTGTGTAAAATACTTGGTTAATCAGTATTGCTTAAGTAACTTTTTTTTAAACTATTTGTTAGCCGTATGCTATATCTATGTAATGCACTTCATAATCAATTATCTATGTTCCACTTTATCATCTAAAAGAAAAGTAGATTTACTTTATTTTGAAAATAGATTTACGTACGTTCTTACGTACCTCCCCACTTATTTCCTTTCTCTCCTATTTCCTCTTTTAGTTAGATGGAAAAATATTTTGCGATAACTAATTTTAAACAACTATATTATCTAAATCATATGGCTAATGTTTTTATTGGTGCACACCGATAGATTATTTACTATAAAATTTAAAACTGAAGAACCAAGTTACTGTATTATTAAAGAAATTCATTACTTTGGGTCATATAAATTCTACGGAATAGCTATTGTTCACTGATCCATACATTTCTAAGAAGAAAACAAATAAATTTTTAAATCTTCTGATTAATAACATATGTCTTTAAAGTAAAACAATTTAAAACAATGTAAGTAATTTAATTAGAAAATACAACACCCAAAATAAAATGTTTTTATAGAAGTAGATAACACAAAACTAGGACCCATCATATCTATCTTAAAAACAATAATATCCCCCATCCTCTTGACTTACGTATACCTCTGACCCACCCCGTCTAACTTTCCCATCTCTCCTCTCCAATTCAATTATATCCTCTTCTATTTTTTTACTAACATAATATAAAAACAATCATAGCTATTGTTTTATTCATAATTAAATAAATAATCAAGATCACATGAGCTATATTTTACTATGAGTAAATTGCACCCACGGTATAACAACGTGGCATGTGGGTGCGATATAGTGCAAGAACTTGAGAATTGAACTTCCGAGTGCAACAACTTGACAAGTAGATGTGTTCTAGTACAAGAACTTGACAATTTAGTATTTTGGTGAATCAATTTGGCTAAGAATATGGTAGGTGAGGTTTTTCACGATGTCAGTATGCCAATACACAGTAATCCTACAGATATTACCTTATAATATTGAATTTAATCTTTAAGAATTGTGTTGCACATACAATTTACATTCAGTTACCTTTAAGATTTTTTTGTTTTCTTCACCTTCTCAAATATCAACCAAAATATAATAATTTCTACATCTAGTTTAATTGACTTTCAGTTATTAGCTATTAGGATAATATATAATATAAATATATTTATACAAATCCACGCTAGTATATTGTCAAAATAAGTACTTAAAAATTGAATTTATATAAAAAAATTCTCCAAATAATTAAGTTGTCACACAACTTCTTAATTTATTATATCAAAATCGTACCTACCTTGCAAGTTGTTGCACTTATACGATTACTTAGAAAGTTCTTACACTAAATTGCACCTTCTTGCCAAGTTGTTGCACTAGAATGCTCATCCTATCTTACTATAAAGTTATCCCCCACTAACTCCTTATGCTTAACATGTAAAGATGCCACATCATCATCTACTAACAAGATGCCACATCATCATCCTCTAACAATCATCACATTTAAATATCATGCAAACATGCTATATATTTATAATTTTTACAATTTAAGAGCTTTTCAAATACAAACATGTTAAATTATCATCCAACATAATTCACATAATGTTTCAATATATATATCTTTATTATGTTTTATGATATCCTATATACTTATATAATCATTCTCACTTAGTTAGTGCTTAAATGATTAATCTATGGTCCAAATTAATCTACGGTCCAAACTATCTCCCTACTTTTCTTCTTCCATAAAGTCATACCACCTTACTTTTTATGTTTGAATCACCATTCTACATACTATTTAAATTTAAATTATCATAAACCACATTAATTTACTTAATATGATATTATCTAGCTATCTTACACGTTATTTATTATTATTATTATTATCATACTAAATTCCCGCAGCAATGCACGGGGTTTCACCTAGTTTTTCAAGTTATTACACCAAATTGGAACCACCTGCCAAGTTGTTGCACCGTGGTGCAATTTACTCTTTTACTATCTAAAAGTTAAAATGCATCATTCGAAGGTAGACTCTATCATTTGCATGGAAACTAAATAACAACAAAAAATTAATTGAAAATATGTATTATGTTATAACAAAAATCAATTAAATGCCCTCTAGAGCGCTCATAAGTCACCGCGTATCATGTCCTAAGAGTCTACAAAATTCCAACTAAATTGACGTATCCATTATTTTTACTATTAGAAATAATCTTAAATCGCCATGTGCCACGTCCTATAAAACACAGAAAAATCTTAGAAATTCTTTGAAAAACGAAATGTCCCATCATCGGCTATCACTTAAATCATTTATAAAAATTACAAAATTAAAATCTCCTTCTCCTCCTCGCCCTCACATGCGCACAACACTGCCCATCCCCTTCCAATTTTTGGGCTCTTAAACTAAAATAAAAATAATCAATAATGCTGGATAATTTTTTTTAGAAAAACAGTACGAATGTAGGCGCTCACAACGTGCGCACGCTCACCCCTAGGAACGCACAAACACATAACCTACCCCTTTGAGTATCTCTAAAAGATTGGGCCTACATCTATGAGTATCTCCGAAATATTGGGCCTACATATTTACCCCTACGAACGCACAAATACATAACCTACCCCTTTAAGTATCTCTAAAAGATTGGGCCTACATATATGAGTATCTCCGAAATATTGGGCCTACATATTTTGAGATTGACGAAATCACCACGGGCGCTTCGTTGTCGATGGGTACGTCACCTACCACTGAAAGAATAATTAGTCGTAAATATGAACGCTATGTCAAGTCTAGAACTTGAACCCAGGTGGCATGTTCCACTATAAGAAAACTAACCAATTGAGCTACGCTTACTTTGCAATAATATTAGATATTAAAACAACCATAATTTTTAAGCTACATTTCTGGAATACTCCTATGCCTTTTAAACCAGTGGAACTATTATTTTTAATCTTATATGAAAACAAGCGTGTATTCATGGTACATCATATTTTAAAAATAATACTAATGTTGTGCAATTATATTTCGTCGTTATAGTATTCATGTTAGGTTGTGTCGATCCTCTGACCCACTCTACTTGAAATGTTCATAGATGGATCACCTTTCAAACGACATCAATTATATTAGGCTATATAAACTCATACATTTAGTGGAACTTCATGTCCCACCCAATTCTCCTATAATAAACCATGATAACATATATGCAATTAAAAAGAGAAAAACAACTTACTTTTACTTTTGTTGACATGTTTTCTAAAGAAAATAAGTCTACCTTCTTTTGAAATGATGAAGAATATTATAAATAGTTACTTATAGATATTACATAAATATGATATAATATAAAGCTAATAGGTTGGAAAATCATAAAATCAATTAATACCGACGAGAACAATTTATGGAGAAATCGTAGCAGATGTTCTCCTGTTAATATTTCGCTCTTATAAGTGTCTCAAACTTAGCGTACGATGCATACCCGCGCGAATGCGCAGGTTATCTTCCTACTTACAGAAAAATGGTGTAATGGATAGGTCATTAGCTGTCCGAGTTTTTAATTCTTATTTGTAAATTCCAATTTTTGCAACATTAAGTTGACAAATAACAGTCTCACTTGCATCGATTGTCAGTATGTTGTATAAATATAGATCGGTGAGGTATAGATGAATTTATTTGGTCAAGTTAGTGGATGGAAAACAGCAATATACTATATATTAATACTAGCACGACCTGTATATCTATACACTTCGTCTCAAACTGAAGCTATATTTGTACCACTATGGATCTGTCTTAAAATAAAACTATTTATTCTCTCCACCTGCTCCTCATCTTAATCAATCCTAACCATTCTGCATTTAATTTCTTCAAAGAGTTCCTTTTCTTAATTAATCACACGTTCACTCCCAAATAATTTCACATACGTGCTTAATTCCACTAACTCCAAAAATATTTATGGAGTGAGTAGTTGTTTTAAGGTGGCGTTGTAGATCTAGTAGCTTTCCCTATAAAAGAAAGACGTTATATTTCTGTCCAATGATATTCAGTCTACGGTGTGCTGTCAGCATTAAGCAATGTCAATTGCCAACTTGTCCGATGAAGCAATGTCACCGTGACATAAGATTAAGAGAGATCGATGTCAGGGAAATTGTCGTTTAAAATTCTGATGAATTAATAAATCAAACATGTGTTTTAACTTCCTGATAATAATAAATGGTGCATAGAGCGGTGGACAACGTGTTCTTAAATCTTAAACAAACCATAAAAAGTCAGTAGCCACGTGCCTGGAGAAAGCATATAACCATGAAGAGTACGCTATAACCATGAAGCAACTTGTCTAGAGAGCACATATATATATATAACCATGAAGCATATAATCTAAGCTATACGACTTGTCCATAATTTTGTAACGCATTGTAAAATGGATCTTCTAGATGTATGACTTCTGTACAAGAGATTTATTTTATTACCATGAAGAGTTTTACTTATATTATTTCGATTCCCATCTCTAAGTTAATTAAATAGCAATATGTACGGACAATAACGGGAGCGGTTTGAAGGTTCACCATGAAACCCTAAGGGGTTGTTCGGATCGGAAAGGTGTTAGAGACCCACTTGTTTCAACTCAAGTATCAGTAATCTCCAATACAAATCACAAGTATATAGGTGGGGATGGAAGAAACAGCAACTAACAAGAACAAGATTTAGAAGGTTCTGAAGGAATCAGTAAGCAAGAGGAAACATTGGTGGTAGGAAGAAGAGAGGGAAGGAGAGATCGACAAGGAGGCAAGCCCGCCTCCAAGTCGCCGCCGCCACCGCCGTTCGCCGCCTTGGCCAATCAATCTGTTCGTCATTGTCCTGTGAGCTGCTGCTGCTTATGTATTCTCATCTTGGGCTTGCTTGGGCTTCTTGGTGATGGGCTGACAAAGCCCATGGTGCAGCCCAGTGGTTCCTATCAATCCCCTCTCCTTAAATTCCGGCTTGTCCGCAAGCCGAACATAAGTGAGGTTCTGAAATTGCAAGCCTCCAATTTTTATTTCTCCAGCATGCTTGTACAGTCCCAAACTTTCATAAATGTACTATTCATCTTCAGCTTGGCAACAGAGATTTGCATAAAAAGACAAGTCAAGCATATCCTAACACCTGGATTGTGAAGGAAGTAAAGAGCAATCCCACAACAAGAATCTTGCAGCCTGAAATGTGACTTGTCCATAAGGAAGTACAGCTAGAAAGTTGAAGAAGCACATACAACCATGATCCCAGGGCATGAGCAACGGAACTTTAGCTACCAAGCCTGCTGAAGTTAGATGCTTCAAAAATTTCAGGACTGGGTCATCTTTCAAGATTTTGCTGTTGACAAGCAATGCAAAGAGCCCAAGTTCAATGTTCAATAGCTCTTTGTATGCTCTTGCGTACAAACTGAATATTTCAGAACATTTGTGTTCTTCTCATGTATAGAAATATAAGAACTGTTGGTCATGCTTGCCTCTTGCATTAAACTCTTCACCTTGATTATAGTTTGAAAAGTCCAGCCAAAAGTCCAACTATAATTCGTTGCATGCTTGGCACTCATCCATGCATCCAAAAACAATGACATAGACTCAATAGTATCAAACCAGCTCTCACTCATGGAAATACAACATTGCTTAGCTTCCCTTGTCATTTCAAACAAATCACCTATGAACCCATATCCAGCACCAGCCTCTGAAACGTTTAGCATATGTGAACCCCTTCCAATACCTAATTCAAGCATAAGATATGTCCTTGCTTTCCTAGCAATTGTCTGACTATCTTGTTCACTGTATACAATATTGCTCGCGTGCAGCGACGGCGTGTTTGTGTTTGTGTTTAAACAAATTTGTGGTTGTGGTTGTGGTTGTGGTTGTGATGATGCTGTTGTTCTTGAGTTCTTGATGCTCATATTTTTGGGTGAAATCGGGAGCTTCTCTATGCATTGTTGTTGTTATTGATGTGTGATTAGGATTTTGATATTGGATGTGAGGATGTGGAGGGTTCTGGATTCGGCTCGATTCGAGCCGGGTTTTTTTTGGGCTCGTGTAGACATAAAGTTGCCGGTTAGCGGCACCTATTGCCAGTTCTCAACCGGCACTAATAGGGTTTTATGTAGTAGTGACCGTTCCTACAAAAATCCCTATATATAGGTTCAAATTCTCTGTTTTGCGTATGCAATCCTACCAAATTCCTAAGTTATCCCTATTCCTCTATTTTACCATTTTTGCATTTTGAAGAAGCCCTAAAAACAATATTTTGCTGTGGAATCACTTCGTGACCTCTGCATCAGATGAAAGATAAGTTCGCGAACGACATATATAATGTACTTCATGTAATTCTTTCTGCAGTATTATAGAAAAATGGTGTAATCGATAGGAGATTAACTGTCTATTTTTTTTTATTCTTATTTGCAAAAACCAATTTGCACAACATAAAGTTAACAAATAAGACACAGTCTGCATATAGTGTCTATATATTTTGTAAATACAGATCGGCGAGATCAGTATATATGTATTTTGTTTGCTCAAGCTGGTCAACGAAAATCAACTGTATACTACTATTTATAATATGTTTTTACTCGCATGACCGGTGTATATCTATAATATATTTCATGTAATATATTTTTTTCTATTTTGTAAATTTTTATGTTATTTTTAGTAATTATATAGAATGCAATTGAAAAATACAAACATGCATTTAAAAAGGGAAATATGCAATGATACAAGTTACCTTAGTGGGGGAGAGACATCCCCCAAGCTTGGCTTTCGCTCAGGGTCCTTGATATGGATTGAATCCCTGGAAGCGGAAGTACGCTTTAAGGTCATCGTGTTGTTACTGCATCAGATTGTTGATGTTGTTGAACTGAGCATCAGCATTTTGTTGCTTTTCTTGTGTCTATGCTATGTGATCCTCGAAGTTGTATTGCATCTCTCCCGTCTGCATATCAAGGGCATCCATTCTCCTGGTGATTTCACCCAAGTCCCAACGAGAGGAACTTGAGCGCCATTCATCGGGAGATGGAGGCATACCGCTCGATCTAGGGGACTGATTGTTCAAGCCTCCCCATTGTATTTCATGAGGCGCCCGCCATCGGCTTTCACTGGCACTTTCCCAGCCTGAACTTCCGATGCTATGGTGTGGAGCTTGGGTCCATCCGGGCGCATCTCCAGTTGGCCCCCAACCAACCTCATACATCTGTACGGGTGTTGAGGATGTTGAACCTTCGCGTTCGTGTCTTGCCATGTTGCGCGTCTCCCTGTATGCTCCACCTGCACAAGATTCTTCTATGGTATGCAGGGGAATGGTTAGCTCATGGCAGTTGTACAAATGATATCCCGCGTTAGGTAACTGAATTTCATTTGTACAACCGGGGAAAAAGAATATCAAAGATCCACCTACTTCATGTTTAAGAATATGCCCTTGCACTAGATAACTCTCATCAACATAGGGACGAGGGGTTGAAATATAAGCAATTTGATCTTATTACTAAAGACCCCTAGTTCCCTTGCTATGCGAGTATCAGAGAAGTACACTCAACTGGAGCAGTAAATCTTATACTCTCTAACCATTGCCTTATCATACATTTCACATGAGCAACTTTAATCTTTCTAACCATGGCAAACATGATAATCAATTCATACTCTCTTATAGGTTTAAGATCTCCTCTAGGAAACAAAGTCATAGCAATCCATTTGTGCATAAGCCTAAGTGTAGGATTATAGATGTCATTCGTCCTAGGTTTCTTTCAAATTGGAGCACCAGAAATGTCTTCCCAAAATATGTTTTTCTCGAACCCGGAAATTCCTTTCCAAAGATCGATTTTACAGGAATCGTGAAAACAAAGAAGTGCACTTAATCCTTTCCATGTAAGCGTGTATTCATTATGGAAAAAGCAAAAAGAAATTCCATCTTCTATTTCTTTTAAAGTGCGCAGGAATTGCAAAGTAAGCAAACAAGAACCACGCTCATCTACCACGACAAATCTCTGCCATCCAACAGCTTTCCAAATAGCACGAAAGTCAGTGTCCATACCTATCTTTCTTAGCAGCTCCGGATCGTATGCCCGCGTGTAAGCAAACACCCGGTCTTTCAGAATGTAGTAGGCTTATCTTTCCCGATCACCGACAAGGTCGAGGTCGGCGTTGTTCAAGAGATGTTACGGTACATCAGCATCCTCCATTGGGATGTCAGCGGATGAACGAGTGTCAGACTCGTCATGCCGACTTGATGGAGAGCCGGGTCCCTTCTTGAACAAACGGGACAGTCGTCTCTTTATTCTGCACAAATGAGCAAGAATGGACTAACTCAGCGGGGGTTAGAATAGCAAGAGTTTCACCGCCGGTAAACTTCACCAAAGCAACCTATGTATGCAGCTAAATGTTTGAATTTGAGGCAAACTAGCAAAGCTTGAATGAATTTTGAAAGCAAAGTTTGGAGAGGGAATGAAAATGAGTTGAAATGGGATGGATTTCCCTCTCCCGGCTGGCTGGCTTATATAGGGTAACCACAACGGTCAAAATTGATATGTGGGCCCCATTAGCCGTTACCCTGCCAAAAGTGGCAGATGACCATTGCCTGGCCGGTTTGGCCGAACTTCTGGTGGGCCCAACCAGCCCCACTTTTGACCGTTGGGTTCCAACGGCTAGTGTGATCGTGGCTTTGTGAATTTTTTATGAAAATTTTATTTTGTTTTGATCAAAAAAATTCATCTGAAAGAATTTCTCAAAATTCAAACCTAAATGCAAAATTTGGAAATTCAAACATGCATTGATGCAAAAAGCAAAATTGATGAAATAAATATGCGGATACATACCAATTTACCTGTTGGCAAGGGTCGCGTCATTTTGGGTCTGACGTGCAAGACCGTACCTCCTTTCAGTTTAATTCACTGATTTTCCACCCGTCTCCGGAGGTGGAGTGTGCATCTTTTGCTTGTCTTGCCACACCTTTTTTGGTTTTGGTGTAGACGGCGGCTTCTTTTGAGTCGGCTTCTATGGCTTCTTTGCCGGTGTATTGGGTTTCACTAGCGTCTTCCAATAACGGCTTCTAGGAACGGGTGTTTCCTTCTCTAGGAAGTTTTGCACGAACTTCACCAGGCTATCCGTCTTGGGTGGCTCCACTTCGACCACTTGGATGTTCGGTAGATTTGGCCCGTATTTGATCCGGACCATGGAGCATTGTTCCGTCCTCTGCTGAAACTCGAACTTTTCCTCCTTCCCGTTGATACGGAAACGGATACTTCCCATTCCCACATCAATGTTGGCGTCCGCGGTGCTAAGGAATGGATGCCCCAAAATAAGCGGTGTTTCCTTCTCTGATTCCATGTCTAGCACCACGAAGTCGACCAGGATGAAGAAATCCCGTATCTTGACTGGCACGTCCTCCGCTATCCTAGCTGGGTAATGGACCGACGAGTCGGCTAGCTGCAGGCGCATCGGCATTGGTGCCAGCACCGTGAAGTTGAGCTTGTCGAAGACGTCTTTGGGCATGACGCTCACGCTTGCTCCAAGGTCGTAGAGGGCTTGGTCGAATTTTTGTGTCCCGATCGAGTAGGTGATCATTGGACACCCTGGATCCTTCTTTTTTTTCTAGGAGTTTGTGGAGAATGACATTGCTGCACTGTTTCGTCAGTTTAACCACTTCGGCTGTCGGTAGCGGCCTTTTGTTGTTGAGGATATCCTTGAGATAACGTGCATATATCGGCACTTGCATGGCACCCAACAACGGCACGTTGATATGGATCTTTTGGATCACCCCCACAAAGCGAGCGAACTGCTCGTCTACTAACGGTTTCCTGATTCTTTGAGGAAATGGGAGCAGCCGTGTGTCGCAATACTCCTGTGGCACGGTCTTTTCTGGCTGAACCTCTTCATCAGCCGTATTGCCAGATGGTGCTTGCCGGTTGATATTGCTAATTCCTGCAGGGTTAGGATATGGCGGATCACGAGTGGACTTACCTCCCCTCGTCGTAATTGCCTTCACATTTTCAACGGAGGGTTCGGGTTGCCCCGGAATCCTCCCATATTCATTTTCAGGTACTAGAGCAGCTAATTGTGCCAGTTGGGTTTCAATTATTTTATTAAAACTAAGCTGGTTTTGGAATACGGAAGCAAAGCCATCTAATTTGACATTTATGTTTTCCAAAATCTTGTCATTAGTAGCCAGCTTTTTGCTCAGGTCATCTATGGTTTTAGCTTGTGCAAAGACAAGATCTTTAAAGCAGGGTCGGTTAGAATAGTTACCGTTATTGTTGCCTCCTTGGAAGTATGGGCGTGGTTGGTTCCACCCTTGACCTCCTTGTGGACGGAACCCATTGTTGTTGTACATTGCCTTTTCACAGGTTTCTGGGCAATCGTTCCCGGAATGACCTATGCTGCCGCAGACCTCACACGTAACGTGTGAGTCCAAGGCCTTGATGGTGCTTTGAGGCTTTTTCTCGTGGTCATCCAATCGTTTCATGAGGAGGTCTAGCTTGGCAAGAAGCATCTCCGTCTCCTTGACAGTGTGCATGCCTAGCTGACGGGTTTGGAGTCGTTCCTCGCTCCAACCCATATTGGAGACCATTTTCTCTATCAAATCGTCGGCTCCTCGGACCATCATGGAGAAAAGGCCTCCTCCAGCTGCCTCGTCCAGGTGGTCGCGAGATGTGGGAGTGAGTCTGTTGTAAAAATTCTGCAGGATCAGCCAGTCGTCCATCCCATGATGAGGACAGGTGGCCATATATTCCTGAAGTCACTCCCACGCCTCAGGAATGGACTCGTCCCTCGTCTGCTGGAAACTTGAGATTCTCCCATGGAGGGTGTTGGTTTTGCCCATCGGGGAGAACTTTGACAGGAATGTCGTAGAGCATTTGTCCCAGGTGTTGATCGTGGCACGGTTGGCATAGAACCACTGTTTCTCTTTCCCAAGGAGGGAAAACGGAAACAGTCGGAGCCTGACGGCGTTAGGACTGACGCCCTTCATCGTGTACGTGCTGTAGATCTCCAGGAATTGTTGCAAATGTGCATTGGCATCCTCCTAAGGCTTGTCGCAGAAAGGGCTAACCCGCGCCATCGTAATAAGGCTGGTCTTCAGATCGAAATCCACGTCTCCCATGTTGATTTGCAGCCCAGTGGCCACGTTGTCAGCGAAGGGAGTAGCGAACTCGCTGATGGTCCTTTTTAGGAGCCATAGTCTTAAACGTTGGTGTTAACGACCAAATTTGGCAATATCAGTATCGGAGATGAGGATTAGATCGAGGTGGAATCGAAGACGAAGATTGATTTGGGAACAGAGTAAGAGTCGGCTGGAGTCCAAATTGGCTACGATCAGGATCGGTTGGGTCCGAGTCAGACTGGGTAAGCCGATACAGCCGATTCTGACAATACGACTTGGTGCACGACATCGGGTTGAGTTGATGTGCTTCAAGATGATTGCCACGCATGGATAGAGTCCAGAGAAGGCAATTGTATCTATTAATTAGGATATTTTATGTAATTTCCTTAGAGATATGTTTGGGCAAAAAGTTTGTCGTAAAGACTTATGGAGTTTGTTAAAGATAAGCGTCCTGTCCGATATGGACATAGTTTGTAATTTTCGGGTATAAGTAGACCCCGAACCCCATGTAATCAACTAACACACACGTTCAATACAATTTCGGCAAGAGAGGAATCGCCGGAGAAAGAGAGGGCAAAGTTTGCTTCAGCGGTGAAAACGGAAGAGGACGGTGTGAGATTTCTCGAGGGTAACGGTTAGTATTTAAAGCACAGGAATAACGGTTGGAAAACGGTAAAGTGCGAGACTTGCTCGGAGTCGATATACGGCAAATCCGAAACATTACCAAATATTCCGGACTTGGGGGGCATGTGTTAACGACCAAATTTGGCAATATCAGTATCGGAGATGAGGATTAGATCGAGGTGGAATCGAAGACAAAGATTGATTCGGGAATAGAGTAAGAGTCGGCTGGAGTCCAAATCGGCTACGATCAGGATCGGCTGGGTCCGAGTCAGACTAGGTAAGCCAATACAGCCGATTCTGACAATACGACTTGGTGCACAACATCGGGTTGAGTTGATGTGCTTCAAGATGATTGCCACGCATGGATAGAGTCCTGAGAAGGCAATTGTATCTATTAATTAGGATATTTTATGTAATTTTCTTAGAGATATGTTTGGGCAAAAGTCTGCCGTAATGACTAATGGTATCTTAGAGTTTGTTAGAGATAAGCGTCGTGTCCGATATGGACATAGTTTGTAATTTTAGGGTATAAATAGACCCCGAACCCCATGTAATTAACAAACGCACACGTTCAATACAATTTCGGCGCATCGCCACCCTTTTGCTTTAGTATTATTTCCTCGAGTTCTTGCTTTCGGGTTGAGCTGCATCGGTTTCAATCTTCAACAAGAGGTAAAACTTGTTATGACGGCTTGCGTTCTCAGGATTAGTGCTTCCATCTTTATGATACTCTAATCTTGTTTATGTAATTCGTTGAGTTATCATATATCTTACATAATCTCTGGTAATATCGCTATTTGACCTATTATCGGCTAACATCTGTTGGTAGAGGGCAGCCGATTAGGTTAAACATCAACGTTGATTTAGATTATATAAGATATCCACCACTCTATGAAACTCCCAGCGGCTTGATTGTCTAGGTGTTGTTCTTCTTTACATACTTAATGCTGCATCAGTTGAGTTTGATCTATTAAGTCGTGCTTAGAATATCAATCTCTAGCATGCCTTCTGGTTGCCGATTATGGTAGTATCGGGATTTCAGCCGATCTTATCTGATCTTAGCTGGTATGTGTTAGATCTATCTAATCGGCTATGCTATGAACATATATAATCCCACTATTAATATATATTTCGATATAAGTGATTTATACTGTCTCGGCATGGCGACCGATCTATCCCAATCACTTAATTTAAGTATATATCGATATAAAGAGTATATGTCGTTAATATTTACAGCCGATCAATTAGAGCTAGTTCTTCCTTATTTATTTATGACTGCTGATTGATACCCATATGACATCGGCTCAAAGATAAATGATATGTCATCGGCACTTAGCCGATCGGCTATCGTTTATAGGTTTAATCGCGGTTACTTTGTCTTTGTTTCTTGTTGATTGCAGGATCAAATCAACTGGCACGCTAGCATACCCGAAGCCGAGTTTGGACCTGCACTGGAGTTAAGCAGATCTCCCAGGCCTCGTATTTTCCATCAACAGTTGGTGGCGCTGGTATGGCTAGTTTCTATGTCGGAAGAGTTTTCTGCGGAGCAACGACTCATGGCTTGACGCTCCGAAAGAAAACTTCTGGATTTTCCTTGAAATTTCTAGCAGGTTGAAGCTTCTGGATGCACTACCCTGTGAAAACAACCAAGGTTAGCCTGCAAAGGACAGTGATTATACAGAGGTAAATATAAAGTATTAGTAATGGTAATCTCTTTTACGAATCTTCCCCAGTAACGGTGCCAGAAATGCTTGTTGGTATTTCTTAACGACATTACTAGAAATATAATTCTCAGCAATGGCGCAGAAATACTTCTGGTATATTATGGTTACAGAGTTCATCCGCAAGCGCACAGATATACCATTGTAGCATGTCACCCGAGAGTATTCCAAGGTTATCGTATTTGTTTAATCCCACGGGAAGATTATAATAGAGAGAACCATAGTAATAATTTATATATTACTTGTAACAACCAAAGTCTAAGCGGGGGTTATTATAATTTATAGGGTAGAGTGACACTAAGCAGAATCATTTATACTCTCATTCATAATTACCTAAGTTAAGTGAAGAGAATATAGAAAGATCATATTCCTATACTACTAGTATACATACATATTATACATCCATCCTAGTTATATCAATACTTAGCTAATACCCTCTTGCCGATGCCCTCCTGGTGCTTCGAGAAGCCACCCCTGATTGCCGAGTTCCTTACAACAATCCGTCATGACCATCCAACCGGGGCTAAATACGGAGGAATACCCTCCCTAGGAAATTAACTTAGGTCTATATACATGCGCGGAGGAATACCCGTACTGAGCTGTCACCATCAGTGACCCATCTCGCTTCTGCAACATATAACCCCAAATAACGATATCCAGTAATCTAAACACTATGCTTAAATTACCGAATATTACTCTAATATCATCGTCATGACCTAGAGTAACTGCATACGCAAACATTATACCCTCACCAAAGCATCTCCTAGATAAGCTAGCCGTATATTCAGTATAACATGAACATAATGTAAACTAGATACTCATATACTCGGAAAGTATTTCAATACCATAAATGTATATAGAAGAGTATTCTAATAAAAGTACAAAGCTTACAAAAGAGAAGAGAAAAGCTACTAGAGCCATACCCGAACTCTTCCGAAGGCTTCCGGACTCCTGATTTCTACTCTATTCCTATTCCACCAGCTAGATACTACTAAACTAAACTTGAGAGAAATGAGAGAGCTATTGCTTGAGATGTCTAAGTGAAGTGAGAAGGTGAAGTCCTTTTATAGGCAGGTATGACGGTTGTAACCGCTGCAAAATGTTTGAAGTACCCCGCAACCGCCATCAGGAGAAGATCTCGAGCGTCCCTGCCAAACCCCACATCCAACGATGGAGAGGGAGGTTCGGCCGAACCTCCTGGTTCGGCTGAACCAGGAGTCGGCCCATCCTGGCCCAAAATCGGCAGGTGCCCTCCTCCGTTGCTTCACTTCATAAGCTTGTGAATTTTGACCAACTTCATCGTGTCAATTCTGAGTTCTTGGCCTATTCACACATAAGTCTAATTCTCGACATCGTCCGATTGATTTATGTCGGATCCCAAAACTAACGATTCAGAAACCGACATGTTTAACTGTATCAAGCCCTGGATCAGTATTTTGATACAGGTTCAACAATCTAGATCTTCATCGCATACATTTGGTAAAGACTTCAAAGGAGATATCTTTATATAAAATAATAGGACATTTACAAGTTTGTGGCTAACTATTACAGCAGAGGCTATACGATGACTCAACTCTGCCGTTTTACTATAGAATTAAACCATCTAACTACACTAGACTTGAAGATTAGGTTTAAAGGGGAACTAACTTATGTGATTGAACTCCCAGCTTCGGCAAAAACTCCAATTAAACTCTGAAAAAGAGGGGTTGAAGCAAGGGTGAGTACAACGTACTCAGCAAGCTATTATATTAACCAATAATGAATATATGAAATGGTAATATCTGTGTAGAGCTAGGTTTACTTGCAGAAAGCTGAGAATAAAGAGGTAGAAATCCTAAAATGCTTGATATGCAACAGTATTTAAGAAAATCTTGAATTATATTTCTAACCAAAGTACCATATGAGTCCCGATGCTCAATCCGTGAGCACGGCTATTCGAATAGATTCAAGGATATTCATACTGCAGTAGATGTACGCTTTACCCGCAGTCCACGACTTGCCAATAATCATTAGCTTAGTCATGGCCCAGTATTAGGTTATTAACAATTGTGGCACCTGTTCCATGAACTCTAGTCCCCATGCGCTCTGAATGTAACGTTATCAGCAGCGAGAGGAGTTCTGGCGTTCCCGGGGTTTTTAGAGAGAACTGGATGAGAGGCCCCACGTCATCTCAACCAGGTTTTCATAAATTCACACACACATCGCGCGATAATCAAGATATTTACCTGCGCCTCGGTAAATATCACATTTGCCCTTCGCGGCATATATTTGCCTCCTTCGCGAGGACTTACATAAGAACCACTGTACAGAGGTACCACATTGTTAATTAACATAATATCTAGGTCTGTCCCCATTCTAGAAGCTGCGGTCGTACTCGTTCGTTTGACATAAGTACTTGGTAAACTTATATCGACCGAGACAGTACTAGCCACCCGGAAATCAACCAAATCTTGCGTACTGTCCCAATCTAAGTTCATTATGTTTTATGCAATCTAACTAGGCAGGGCTAAGCAAAAGCTAGCATATAACTGGTTTGCTATATGTTCAAGTTATGCATTCAAAATCATGAATGGCTAATGCATAGAATAGAGATATAGAATATAGGATAATTATGCTCAAGGGGAGGAATAATAACTTGCCTTGCTCCAACGCAAATGAATCCAAGATAGGCAACCTGATTATACGATTCTCGAAATACCATAGGTTGCCATCCAAAAGACAATAGTCTTTACTGAGAAAGAGGAAGAACCAAATTCAATAAAAGCCATAAAATAATAAGAAAACGATAAACGACTAAGAGGGCTAGGGTTTAAGGTATAACCTATCTCTTTTATAGGGTATAGGGATTATGGGGTTAGTATTTGCTAGTGGTAGGTTTTGGTAGTATAATAGCTAGGGTTTAGTTATATGGGAGTCGACTGTGGAGTAGGACAGTATCTCGGCTAGGCTCTATATTTTATGTGGAGGCTCTCGTGGTTTGGACGATAGGAAATATACTGGATAGTTGATATGGTTAAATAGGCATGTGGCTAATATGGGTTAAGGTTGGCTTTGATAGAATAGTGGCTAAGGTTTAGTTGTTTAGGCCGATATCGAGGTAGGATAAATATCGGCTAGGGTTTTGGGTGTTTGCTAGTCGTCGCTAGAGTTGGACAGCATGACGACTAGGTTTGGTATCATTTCTAGCCGTGTCGATAGACAACATATCGGCTAGAAGAATAGGAGGTGGGTGCAGGTTTAGTGGGGCGGAAGTGTTACTCCGACAACCGTGAGTGGCGGCAGAGCGGCTAGGATCACACAGAGCTCAAGAGCTAACTGTGCGGCGTGCAATGGAGGTCGAGGGGATAGTGAAGCTCCGACCGCTGTACGCATCAAGGCGTGGGGTGCCAGGAGCAGCACTTCGACCTTAGGTTTGGTTTTTGCCGGGCTTTACAACCAACGGTCCGACGTTGAGGTCCGTAGACCACGCAAACGTCCCCATGGAAGGCGTAAAGTTCCAACAAAGTTCGTGCAGAGTAGCTTACTGCTTCAACCAGGCCTCAAACCAGTGCCTTCACTACCCACACAAGGCTTGTTGGTTTCCCTGGCACAACTTCAAGAATAGAGGTATAGCTTTAGGAGCAGACAGTACCACCAAGAACCGGGCCACCCGCCATTTTCCAGCGATGAAAATAAAACCTGCATATGTTCCTACAGGAGAGGCAAGTTCGATCACTCCAGTGAGCCTTGCACTAGCTTTGCGACACGATCGATCGAGGCGGCATGAGCGGCCGCACTTTAATGGAAGCAGAGTTCTTCTAGATCATAAACACAGAGCTCAAGAGGCCTCATCTGTGGCGGCGTGCAATGGAGGTCGAGGGATGAGTGAACGCTTCCGACCCAACACGGCTTGTAACCGCGCCCGAAGAATGCTAAGGTCGTCGCGCGGTGACTCAATGGATAGCAGTACTAGCTCTTCTCGACGCTTCTGAGATCCATGATCTCATAGTGTCTCTTAAATGCTCCGCGAGCACATGTGTTCAGCTTACCTCTACAGCACGGTCCCACGTTCTCTAGGTCTGGGCGCTAACTAACTGTAGTGTCCCAGCGCATTTCCAAGGGTGATTGCATGCGAGTACAAGGCCTGGTGTGCGACGGTTATACGTCCCCCAATACGGTCAATGGTCTGTAGAAGTCATCCAGCTTCTGATGCTTCGATGACTTTTCAGCCCAATCCTTCTCTTGCAGTCTGGGCAACTTAGTGGTCTATCAATCCCTTCTGTCCTTCTCGCGTTCCTATGTTCTTGGAAATAAAGAAAATATTTGAAAAAGCAATATAAGTTTTAAAACTCTGTAAAATTCAATTATAAGATTAATCAAACATATTTATCAATGGCATTTGCAATAAATTACGGAAAATTCAATAATAAAATCTTTACATCCAGACAATCCTCCTTCCTGAAAGTAGACTCAGCGAACGATGATGGCAAGAGCCTCTCTCATGACATTGAGGATGCAAATGTCATCAGGCGAATCAAGCCATATTTACACACTCGAATCGGAACTCTATCCAGACGCTATTTTATTGGAGCAAATATCTGTGCTGTGGTACAGATTCCGAATAGCCGTCATGTTGCAATTAATCTCATGAACATATCGCGTAACCCATCGTACTCAGTCTCCTGCCTGCAGTGCCAGGGCCTGCTAAGCACTCTGTCTAGATACTCGCGGCTTGTTCTCAATCTCTTCTCTCTTCCTCCTCTCTATACATATTCTCACCGTCATCGTTGTGTCGATCTCTTCTTCTTTTCTTCTGCCTAATCCTGGCTACATCAGAGGAGACGAGACCGAGGATGTGGGCGGGCCGCGCTGATCATCCTTGTCCTTGTGTGGTATTTACCGCTACATGAGGCCGGCGACGCTCGGCCAGGCCAACACCATCGGTGATTGTCAACTCGACGCCATTATCGAGCACTGATGCACCCGGGGAGGGCGGTCTGCGCTGGCTGGTGTACGAGTTCGTGTATGGAGATGAATTATGGTCTCCCTGCACGGAACGAGTAAGGTAAGAGCTCAGCATTCTCGGTCAAACGTAGCTTAAACGGCAGAGGTGGGCAGCGCGTGGTCTTTGTCTCGTCCCTACTGGAGATAGGACGGTCTTAGCAGCGAGGTCTCCACGCAAAAGAAGTGAGAGAATGCGGACGTCTCGTAGCGCGCGTACAGCCGCTCGAGGGGCGGCCGCGGTGGGTTGGCTTGCGAAGGCCCGGCCTGAGTGGAGGTCTCGCGGTGGCGGCGAGCCTAGTGGAGCGCGCGCATCATGGGAGAGAAAGAGAGACGAGCTGGACCGCGGCATTGTAATTGCGTAGGACGAGTGACGGATGTAGCCGGCGCATTATTTCATAGGGGAGAGAAAGTGCGTGATGAAAAGCGGTTTGTGGAGGAGATCGACGAAAGCGTGTAGGGAGAACCGGAAACCGACTACCGATGGGTTGACAGCAATTCGAACTACGGCGGCCGGCTTCGTATGTCCTAGCAGGGCGAACGGAGAGGAGAGCTTGGCGGCGCGGTGACGCGTGCATCTTATGAGGCGAGGCGGGCTGGCCGCGCTGCGGTTGGGTCGTGGCTTCTGGTCTTGGGCCCGGACTGGCGGTCTGTAGACGTGTTCCCGGGCAGCTCAAAAGGCGGCAGGGAAGAGAGGACCTAAAGACTGAAGGCGACTTGGGGGAAGCACGCTGCGCGGCAGCAAAGGAACCGACGAGAAGAAGTCAGCTTCTGACCACGCGCAGATGACCAAAACGCAACAGCATAGCGAGGAATGTCGTGGAAGAGGTAGTGTTGATGTAGTTGAGTACGTAGGGTTTTTGCAAGAATTGTGCCAATTTGGGAATGTCAGGAGATTCATCAAAGAGCAGCAGTGGTTGTCGCGTAAGTGGTAGAGTTTAGAGTGTATTAATATTGATGAGGGTGGAGGCTCGGAGGGGGTTTTGAGGCGATGATGTTAGCGTTGTGGAAGGGCACTCAGAATGGATGGCGCGCGGAATTAATAATATTCCTCCGTCTCGCAAATATTTTTGGGAATCATAGACTAAAAGACCAAGCCAACGAGCCGACACGGCACGGGACGTTAGTGTGAACGGACAAGCTCGTTAAGGAGTAGGCTTGAACACTTGGCTTTATAAATTGGTCGCGATAGTTTATTGACTCATTTGATGCGGCTCAGATCACCGGTTTTTGGCAGTTCCAGCTTGCATCAGTGCTGCTCCGAAGTGATACAGACTTGGATAATTTTCTTAGATCGCACAAAGAAGCAATGTATTGCAAATATTCTGCTGCAATACTTATCTACCATTACTTACAATTCTTCCTTGTCCAGAAGCAGGAAATTCAACGTGCGGCGCGCCAGTACAATCAACCTAACAGAAGATTAAATTGACGTGCATGACAGGTCC
>CM020178.1:39939619-39983964 GCA_009805545.1 Oryza longistaminata
AAATTAAATTGGTGGCTAGATCAAAATGAGGAATTTGGATATTTGGATCGAGAATCAAAGAATGGGTTTAAGATCAAAGGATGGGCTAACAATTAATTCCAATGAGATTGGAATTACTTTGGTCTAGGTTCAAGGACAAAAATTGGAGGATTTCTTGGACCATAATTCATAATAATAAAAATGGTTTTTAAACTAAATTTGAATAAAAGAGTTTTAGTCGAAAGAAGGTTTAATATTTGAAAATAGAATTTCAACAAGAAATACCAAATATGTTTTTAAATGAAAAACACAAAAGGGATTAAATACCAGAGAGGTTTTATGCGAGTTAGTTTTAGGAGGTCCCTCTAATTATATTTTCCTAGGTTTAGAAGGTTATTAAGAACATAAGAATCAGCATGATGCAAGATTAGAAAATGACACATTTTCAGAATGTTACAATTTATCATCTGTGTTGATGTCAATTCTCCTCCACTTTATTGTTATTCTCTGCAAAATGTTAGTATAATACTAGTGGAATTATTATTCTAACAGATATATGCATTGCAAGTATCACTAGTTCTGCTCTATTTTGGTAGTATTGATGGTCGAAACTGGTTGATAACGACCGTCAACAATGTATTCGATTATAAAATTTTCTGCATCATCAAAGCAGAAATCATCAAACTCTTCGTTACGACCGCCGACTTCCCCATGAAAAGTCCATATCTCGTAACCCTTCTTAAATCCTCGCTCTACGATGTGCGACAATACTTCGTTCGGATCTTGTAGCAAAATTTTGTTCTTGCAATCTTTGCATGGGCAAAAAATGCCCCTCAAATTCTCCCTCACAGCATGTGCCTTTGCCAGCTCAACAAATTTGCCTGCTCCCTTCAAGAACGTACGATGAGCTCTTTTCGTGTTCTACATCCATGTCCGATCCATGACCTAGAATACAGCTTGTCATTAATACATCCATGCCCGATTCAAAAACGAGTGTATTTAAACGGAGGGAACTAATCACAGAGTAAATTAAAGTTTTACGGAAAATTTAAACAACCGTATAGGAATTTTAAGCATTAATAAAATATTGTCCATTTCTAAAAAAATAAAAAAAATGTCCTTTCATCTGAATGAAAATAAATTTAATAGAGGCAAACCCAACTTTTTAATTTAGGTACTAAATACTTTTAAAAACATGTAATGGAATCATTATATATTAGCTAAAAAATTAAAAAAAACAAACAAGTGCCTACACTATTCCATTTATAAAAGTGCAAGTTTCTTCGCATTGCACCGATGAAAACTGACAAAAATGGAAGCAAATGAAGAAGGAGAACAAGCTCTACACCTTTTATATGGAACCCAATCAAAGATTTGAGGTCGAAAACCTTCCCCCTAATTTGTAGAGGTTTAGCAGAGAGAAAATACCGGCATATCATGGCGACGATCGGGCTGGGGCTTATATAGCCCCCCCTCCATCGCAGGCGGTCGGCTTACGTGGGCCGCACGAGATAACGCTTATCCCGTGCGGTCTGCTTAAGCCAACCGCACGGGATAATGCATTATCCTGTGTGGCCCTAACCCCGGCGCCGGCCTTCGGTTTGTTCCAGGCGGAGCCACTTACGGCCCACCTGGAAGCTAACGGAGCCGGCGTCCAGGAAAATCTCACGTGTAGTGGTGTCAATCTACACAGTTAGATCATATATACTTGCAGTATATTGTACCGTAAAAGTTCTCTAATTCAATTCCTTCCCCATATGGCGGACTGTAGATTAAACTGTCTGGTGTCTACCTATATACATGGGGTGGCATTTGGCATAGCATGTCTTGTGCCATGCTGCATAAAGTGTCATCTTTTGCTTCTTTTTTTTGAAACCGAGTCATCTTTTGCTTCTGGCAACTGAGTAGAATGTGGCTAATTGACCCGAACAAAACCTAGCTACACCTTCCGTGCAGGCAAATGAGGTGTCCTATTTCATCATGAACCGTGCAGCACATCCAGATTTCTCGGTGTCTCCCTTTCCTATGGTGGGCTGCATGCATGTGTTGTATGTATACAGTCTATCTACACACATGTTGGCATTTGGTATCCTAACTTTGTAAGAGATGGACAAACTTATTACAGGGTCTAGAGATGAGAAAGGATGATTGGTGTTGTTATCGATCGCATTTCAGAATAGCTAGAAAACATATGGCATCCAATCTAGCTAGAGCATTTTTTTTTTGGCTGTGTGCATCTCATGCAAAGGCCGGGAGTGTGCTCAGTTGAAATGTATCATCTCGATGTATTTGACTGTGTTTTAATAAAGCTTCCATTATTGAAAAAAAAAGCTAGCCATTTTTTTTTTTGTGCTCACCTTCCAAATGAATATATTGGTCCGATAGCTGGATGTCGTAAATGTAGTGTTACAATTAGAATTGAACTTAGAATCAGCTGGGTGGTGACGTACACAACGTAACTATGTCATTGCTTTGATGATGGCACATGGCATGTTATTGTGTAGAACTATAAATGTATGTTAGTTTCAATGTTGATTGACAGGTCCAGCCGTCCAAAAGCCGAAGCTGCAAGAATGTTCACTGAAATAAGTAAAACAACAAGCAAAACATAAAATGTAAGTTTTGCTATGTTTCACTTGTTAGGAATGTATTGATTTTGCTATTTGTCAAGCAACTAAAATTTGCACATCCAAGATGTGTTCTTACGATTGTGTATAATTGGTTTTCTTATCTTAATGGGCCATACTACCTTTTAAAGTAGGTACATTTTTTTTACAGGGAAAAAGGTAAATCACAATCTTTTCTGACTTTCAACTATTGCTTGAAATAGTAAATAATGGTGAGATGTTGGAATCGGTCATTATACCATTAGTGTGTTTACAACTTTATACCTCTCTTATCCCCAGAGATGAGGCCCACTATAAACACAAATTTCTTTATGCACACCTATCCAATCTATTCTGTCTCTTGCATGCAACGCTGCTCACGAGCTCCTACACAGTTTTTTTTCTATTCACTTTGTAAGTTGTAACGATACTCTGTTTGGAATAGGGGTTAATCCAGAATAAGACTGTAGCGAGGACTCATCTCCTTCTTCCTCTAGCCATCCCTGTTGTGTCCTGTGCGAGTAGACGACTATAGATCTCGAACATCTTGGCATCCTTATTTTCCTTTGCAGCTAATCTATTTTCCCGTGCAGCAAGTTGAGAAAGCTTTGATGATTGAACCTGACGAGTAGATAACTTCTCTTGCATTTCCATCATCTTCATGCGTCTTGTGTGAATATCATATTGGACTTGGTCTAACTTGTCTATCTCTTCAACATCAGAAATATCGTTCAACTTTCCCTTGCAGCCTATTTAGCAGCCTTTTGTCCGATTGGCCGTGGGGTTTCTTCAACATCTGAAGGTCCTGATGCTTGCCCAAACATCTCTTTGTTATCAGACGACTTCCTTTCCGAGAGTTTGCTCACAGGAACGACGTTACCATGAGTTTTAGCCCTGTTACCGAGTTGTTTAGGCACACGGTAGACTTCCATTCCCTGGTAGTGGGAGGTATTCCAAGATAGGGAGGGAATGTTGGCTTTGGCCAAGGATCAGAACAAACTCACACGAGTACACAACACATGCGAGACAGCTAGCTCGATGAAACACAAAGTAGTAATCACGCACACATAGGCTTAGGCAACGAATGCCTTTATATTTTCTTTGTGACTCACACACCACTCAAACAAACGAGTACCTGGCTTATATAGCCTGTTTACATGCTGTATATGGGAGCAACAATTACCCGGGTCTTTATGCGCACATACGCACGATCTACATCTACATGCGTGAGCCACTAACTCTTGCATGGCTACTGACCACGAGTCACGCCGAACGTGCCCAACTAACAAGCATGCATGCAGCTAACTAATTACTAACTTGCCACACTCACTAACCACACAAGCTAATTACTCAGTCAACTAATCACCAACACATGGCTGTTAGCTGAGCTAATCTCCTACATGCATGCAACATATATGCAGTACTTCACTACGCGCATGACACACATACACAACTAACTAATGCTGATAATTTAAAACATGTGCAAGTCATGATTAATGCTAACAGGGAAGGTACCAGTGGCAGCGGGGGCATCAGTTGAGGTGAAGCGGAAGCCAGAAGTGTTGGTACCGACAGAAGATGTCTCAGGCACTGATGCCACCTTTGTCCGTCTCCCAGCCATACAGCCAACGCCGATGGAGCGAGTGGTTGAGGAGCAACGTCGGCGGCGAGGTGGAGGGGGAACGTTGGCAGCGAGGTGGAGGAGCGTAGCGGCCATGTATTGGTCTGGAACCCGATCTGCCGATTTCAGCGCCATATTTGGGGATTGAAGAAATTGGATGGCACGCATCTCTGGTCCGATTCACGCCCTCCCGTATCCCGATCCGTCACCCGCGCCAAATTTCTTCCGCGCGCAATTTTTACGTTGGATCTTGAGGCCCGGCTCTGCTAAAAACCAATTCTACAATGGTGGGCTTACCTCAAGTCTGCTCGTTTTTTTGCACGAGAGGAGCCAATGCTTCAGCGATGTCACAGATAGCATTGTTGTTTCTCTCTCATCTATCATCTCTCTTCCACATCATCTTATTTGTCTATGTGGCAATGGAGAGAGCCGGCTAATTAATGCCGTTGTACGTGCCCTTAACATCTGGGCCCACTCTCCCTTGGGCTCTACATATCATTTACTGCTAGTGCCTCCGCATTACTAGAGAGGACCCGCATCATGCATTTGCATGATGCACGTGTTGGCAATCTTGTGAACATCTATATGAGCTAAGGGAATAGCCAAGATTTTTTTACCAATTATTTTCATGAAGAATCCATGTAGCACAATCCTGGTCCGAAACATAGAACCATACATTTTATTCGTCGTATTAAAAATGAAGTTTGATAAGGATTTTGATGTAATCAAAAACTAAATTGAGCCGCCTAAAATTGTATCTCCCTAAACAAAATAATAAAAAGGACATGGTCATTTGTCTACTCCTATCCCTGAAGGCAAGAGTTACCAGTTAAAGCACATAATATGAATCATGTAGTTTTAAGCTTTTTTTTGTTTTTTATTTCAGAGCCAATATGTAGGCATCACCAAAAAAGTTCTCCACGTATATGGATCCAGCAGAATTATGCCCCCCACTTACAAATCTTCCAGTAATGTTCTTGGTAGTCACATGCTCAGCGTTTTTCTTCCTGCTCGGTAGGCAACAACGTACATGCTTAAATTTTTTGACCTCAACTTACAGAAATGCTCATGCTGTGTCCTTCCCATAAGCGGAGTCAATTTCCAAGGATAACTAGGGGCTTACTGAACACAAAATTCACAAGCCGAAATATCTTGATTCTGATGTGAATTACTAGTGCCTCCATTTCCTACTGAAATATATATTCTAGACTATATATATTAGGCACTTCAAATGTTGCTGCAGCATTTTCTCATTGTGTACAGTGATGACCACTCGCTAGGATATAGTGTGTATCATGCAAGATATGATGCCCCGTGTGTTTATCACGACTAACAAGTCCAAACCTACTAACCACTCCGTGATTACAATACTTGTCTTAGAACAATAAAATTTAATTTCTAGTTATGACCACTGGCTAGGATATACTGTGTATCATGCAAGATATGATGCCCCATGCGTTTATCACGATTCACGACTAGCAAGTCCAAACCTAACCACTCTCCGTGATGACAATACTTGTCTTAGAACAATAAAATTTAATTTCTAGTTGCACCAACAAAGACTGATGTGCTTAACAGCTTAAGTTAGTAAACGGATTGCGCAGTTGCATTAGGCAGGCCAATCCAGCTATTTTATTATGCCTATCATCAGCAAACGGAGTTTCAATGGTTTAGTTACAATTCGTTTTCTTGAAAATCCAATAAACATAGTTCTTTAATCGTAGTTCCGAATGTAAAACCTCACGTTAATTTGGTGAAACAGGGACTTTGTGAAGGGGAAACTGTTCTAAGGGAAAGTCCAAGAAGCAACGAACGATCACAGCCATTCCATTTCCGGAAATTGCTAAAGGATGTTCTAAGGGAAGATTTAAGCTGATGTTAAAGGATGTTGAGATCGAAATTGCTAATGTTGATGCCGATGATTGGAGTTTTGAGATTATTGAGTATTTAAATAATCCTTCTCAATCGGTGTCAAGGAAATTGAAATACAACACCCTTTATGATGATCTGTACTATTCGACGATTGATGGAGTTTTGCTCAAATGTTTGAACTTGGAAGATTGATGGAGTTTTGCTCAAATGCTTAATTCCAAGTTCATGGAGATACTCAAGTGCTATCTCAAGCGCTTAATTAATTCCTTCGTGCACCTCGCACATAACCATCTCAAGTGCTCAAAAGTTATATCAAGTTAATTAGAGGAAGATTGCTGAACTCACTAGCTGATTCATTGTGGGCCTATCAGATGACATGCCATGGAGCTACTTAAGTGCCACCATATCAATTGGTCTATGGACATGAAGTTGTTTTGCCATGAGAGACTAATATCGGCTCAAGAAGGATATCTTTGCAGAACCAGTTATCGGCCGATGATTATCATAACTTGATGGTTGATGAGTTGGAAGATTCGGTTAAAGTTCAAGTGCTTTTGAAATGATTAGAAAGGACAGAGAGAGAGAGAGAGAGAGAGAGTTTCAAGGCACTATATTAAAAAGGTTGTGCCAAAAATCTTTTGAGGAAGGAGAATTAGTATGAAAATTGGTTTTGCTAATAGAAACAAGAGATAATAAATTTGGGAAATGGTCACCGACTTGGGAAGGACCCTTTCGTATTCATCGTTGTGTGCCAAAAAAACGCATATCTCCTTGAAAGATTGGATGGAGAAGTTTTTGAAAAAGAAATGAATGGGAAGTATTTTGAAAAATATTATGCAAGTGTATGGGTTAATTCATGATCGGTTTGGGATAGCCGATTTAGGGCAAAGCCGATGGATGACATCCCCTTTAGAAGACCGATATTAAATATCACAAGATAAAACTTAGGAAGCAGGGACATGAAAGGAAAAATCAGCTTGAGAACTGGTGAATATTTTACAGACAATCAAATGCTGGTAGCAAGATATTGTTCATGACCCAAATGTTTCAAAGAGATTACATCAACCCAGGAGTTTCCGGATTGCCGATATCGCACCTAGGCGAATTTGGTCAACTTCATCGATGGAACGGAGATCATCGGCATTGGACCCTAGAACTGACTTGAGAGCCTTGCACTGGTTGGCCAAGTAGCATGTCGATGCCTGTATTGTTCATGGCCGTCACTGGCTTGAACTTATTTCCTCTATACTGGTTGTGAGCGCAGGGCTCAAAATTTTGACAGCTAGGAGGGACATGAACCACGGTGTATCCTTTTTCTAAGCAAAATAAATTGCTAAAGATAAGAATAGGCTCTTCGACGGAAAATTCAGCGGGCGAAGTTTCTTGATTCTGATATGAATTCCAGACGCCTCCATTTCCTATTGGAAGATTGAAGACTACAACACTTTGTAGTACCCATGCTTTGCTGATGTAGTTTTCTTAAGGTGTGCAATGATGTCCACTAACTAGGAGCCTACGATGCTAGTATATAGTAGCATGGAAGCTGTAAGAGCAAGTTTAATAGTATAGCCCACTACTAGCTCCAAATCATCTATAGCCAATATAATAGCCAATTTATACAATAGTTGCTTACTATACTATTAATATCTGATCACACCTGTCATACACACATTATGTCTTGGAGTCCGTGCTGCAGCTGGCTACAAATCTATAGCCCGCTGCTCTTCTCTCTCTTCCTTTATCTCTTTAAAATATGTTTATAGCTGGCTTACCTGCTCTAATGCCTCGGCCGGAGCAATTTAATTTATAGTAGGTTCAACTAAGAGCAAGGTTAATAATACAGCCGATTTATTGGCTATAAGATTCTTTGCAGCCTTCTTTTAGCTCACACATATAATAGTTAGCTATTTACAATTAATACAGGGCCCACTTGTCTCTCTCATAAAATTTCTAGGTTCTTGTGTCTAAGCCGACTGTAAATTTACAGCCCGCTTCTTCTCTCTCTCCTCTCTTTGCTCTAAGGCTGTCATGTCTAAGTTAGTGAAAGCATGAAGAATGACTGCAAACTGTCTATGATGCTAATTATGAGATCCTTTGTCGTACTGTAGAGGAATTGGATTACTGGAACTCATTGGGGCATGTTCAAAGGTAGAGCTCGGTGTGGGCTCTCTCTGTACTCCACATTAGCAAAGAAACTCCTACCTATAAAGGACTGTCTCTTTAACCAACTCTCTATTAATATAAGGTAATAAATAGCTAATAAATTCATTGCATGTAATCAAATGTAAATTTCAGAAGTACATATATTTGCATTTCTTCTCTATAGAACTAACGCTACATTGTGCTATCATAACCATATAAAAAGAAGACGATGTGCATCCTACCAGCACACACATCCGAAATTATTATTTAAGCAAATGATAAGCTAAATTACATTATTTCATTACATAAAGTAGTTCTACTTTTTCCCAAAACGCTGCCATATATGTGCAACTAAATCTTTCTTGAGTTGCATATGTTTTGCACGATCACGAATAGATGAATTTCTTCGTAATACCGCAGCAAAGCAAGGGATGGGGTCAGAGGAGTTCCTCACTTCAGGTGGCAGAACGAACGATGCTCCTGGGTTCTCATTTAAATCCAAAGGAATTTCAGCCATTTCCTGTTCATCTTCAACTACCATATTGTGAAGAATAACACAAGCTTCCATTATGTTGATAACGTCGCCCTGCCTCCACATCCGAGCTGGACGACACACGGTGTTAAAGCGAGACTGCAACACACCGAAGGCTCGGTCAACATCCTTCCTTGTTCCTTCTTGACGAGCTGCATATAATAGCTGTATTTTCTTCACGAATGTCACCCACTCTGGATAAATTCCATCGGCAAGATAGTACCCTGTACTATATTGGTTCCCATTTACACTAAACTGTACACGAGGAGCTTCCCCTCTCAATGCTTCAATGAACAAGGGTGACTTGTTTAACACATTGATATCATTATTGGATCCTGCAGTACCAAAAAAAAGCATGCCATATGCGAAGATCTTTCGATGCTACCACTTCAAGAATCATGGTAGGAACTCCCTTGTCACCACGAGTAAATTGGCCGCGCCATGAGACCGGGCAATTTTTCCATGCCCAATGCATACAATCTATGCTTCCTAACATGCCAGGAAAACCACGTGACTCAGCAACCTGTGGCAATCTTTCAACCTCATCACTCCTAGGAGCTCGCAAGTACTCTTTGCGAAATATTTCAATGACTCCTTCAGCGAATTTTCCCAAACACTCCAAAGCTGTACTAGGACCAATCTTTAATACCTCATCAAGCTGATCCGCAGGAGTTCCATATGCTAGCATACGAATAGCAGCCGTACACTTTTGAAGTGGTGAATGTCCTGCTCTACCAGTGGCATCCAATCTATTAGTAAAATAAAGAGACCATTCACTAAGGGCACTCACAATTCGTAGGAAGAGAGGCTTCCTCATCCGAAACCTCCTACGGAACATCTCATCTGTGTAGATTGGAGACTCGGAGAAGTAGTTGGCCACAAGATCCGCATTGCCAGCTTCACGGTTTCTTGGTATATACCGTCTTGTACCACTTTGACATAGACGGCGAGGTGGCTCAGATGTTATGTTCTCCTTCAACCTGAGAATAATTTGTTCACTATATTCATCCAAAAAGGTTGCTTCAGCTATAAAGTCATCCATGCTGTATATATTCATAGGATGAAAGTTGTCAAGGTAGATGGCAGCATCATCGTCAAGGTCGCTTTACAGAACGGCATCTCGGCGATTTGCGCTGCACAGTGCACATACGTTGGTGCTTTGCGTTCATGTGCTTCTTTCGCTTGCGTGAGTGGTGCTAGTAGCAGTTATCCAGCCGCCTCTTGCTCCGCTGGAAACATCGGCAGATCTGCCAGTGCCAAGTACTGGGAGAATTAGCAGTCTGAATGTCTGATGGCGAACTCACAGTCACAGATGCAAGAAAGGATTTGTCCTTAAGGTGCTTTGCTTGAGAAAAATGCTGGACTTGAAGTTCACCGATTGCATCTAGTTGCTTCCAGGCTTAGAAGTACGTACAATTCAACTATATTTAGTTAAGAAAAATCAATTTCAGACCCTTCTAAGAAAAAGTAAAACCCCTAGTAGCTGTCAAGTGCGAATTAAGTCTAAAACGCCACTCCTGCACCAAGTCTAATTTACTGTATTCCATTTTTGTGGATCTCCCTGCTGTTGCACCGGCAGAGACTGTACGCTCTATTACGGATTGGGTGGCGAAATTTGTTGTCAAGTCGAGCAGCTTACGGAAACCACTAGCACCCGACTTGTTCCACAATCACCCGCTAACCCACCAAATCGACCAGAAGAGACCTCGAAACGATAACCAATCCAACGTTTCGCGTGAACCAAACCATGTTGGAAGTATGCGGTCATCTCATCTTCAGGTGCTTTAATAATTCCTCTGCACTTCGAGAAGGCACTGCGTGTTGCGTATTGTACTGAACAATCTTTAACCGTGGTCACACCGAAAATTATTGGCGACCAGAGGAGTCTCTTTCACCCGGGCAGTCTGCTACCGGTTGATGTTTCAATTTCAGTCGCGTTGTTTTGGTTATTGCTAACCTAACCGGTGACCATCCGGGGATCGAAGTCGAGCTCAAATAATTTGGTTCTGGTTCTACTCGGACAGCGACATCGCTGTTGCAAGCTATCGCTCGAGTTGGTCAGTTTTGGAATAGCTCCCCTAACCCAAAGAGCTGGGCGTGTTGACCTGATGATGGCAAAAGGATGCAGGAGCAGAACTGGTGAGCGGCCGTCCGAAGCAGAGTCGGTACGAGACAAGAACGGGGCGTGTCTCTTGTTACACTTGGCGAGGAGCCTGTACCTGTGACCTCGTCTGATTCCTATTGCCTGAATAAATAAATACCCTAGTTAGCTATGCTTCGCCATTTTGTTTGACTATTAGGCCTGGTTCAGATCTAAATTTTTTCTTCAAACTTTTAACTTTTTCATCGCATCAAAACTTTCTTGCACACATAAACTTTAAACTTTTCTATCATATTGTTCCAATTTCAACCAAACTTCTAATTTTACGTGAACTAAACACACCCTTAATACGGGAGGAGTATTTTTCAAGGTACGGGATGGTCTAATGATTAGAGAACTGAAGCTAAAAAATGAGCTATGATCTGCACAGAGGAGACTGATGTGAGCTTGCTGTGAGACCAACCCATCAACGGGTCGAGACTACTACTACTACTTACAGCGTAAACAGGCTGGACAGGCAAACAACATAACTCGATCTGCCCGGTACAGAAGCCTGATATTCTTGGGGCCGAAAAGCAGAGAAGCCCACATAGGTCGATATGACCCAAAGTAGTTGAGTATGTGAAAGGCCACCTCTCCAATATCTATCGCATTAGCCATTAGCCATCCAAGTTTCTCCTCCAAAACACAAATTATATCGGAATTGGTTGAATAATTTCCAAAAACAAAGCAACTTCAGTTTTGCATAACCTAAATTCGATTAACAAATATTGTGCCAGACGCAAGACACCGCTAGGACTAAGCTATCATAAAAGCATGTTCTCTGCATATGAGCCTAGCCTATCCAATGTGAGGATCTTCTACCACCTTGTTGAATCTGTCCACTAAGAGCCTAACGCGATTCGAGTGGTAAGCCATAGTTAGCATCGCATTTACCGAAAGGACCTCAATGTAGACATCTGGCCTGCATTGTTTTATCCTCCTCTCTGCCTCGGCTACAGGGAGACCAACGACCGATGGCAATGGGTGCCCATACCAAAAACCTATGCCTCGTGATCGTCGAACCTAACGAAAGACACAGATCAAATCAGAAACTTGCTGTCATGTTAGGAAACAAATAGAGAGAGAGAGAGAGAGAGAGAGAGAGAGAGGAATCTTGTGGTATCAATTAACCTTGGATGTTTTTGGTTTTCTCTTGATTAGAACCTTGGACGGTTTTTCTGAAACCTTGCCTTTGTCTGTCTTCGCACCCATTAGGATCTATGGGTTCTTCACACTGAGACACCAGTTGATCTGGATTACATCATTTCACAACAAAACTTGCTCGCGAAAAGAGATACAAACTATATGGATAGTCTGACATATTAATAATCCTTCCAGCCAGGTATAAGGATAAAAGATGTATACGTAAGTTAGGCATATTGAATGCATCAGAGTAATTCACACAGCGGTTTATGAGGAAAAGAACACCCAACATTTTTTTTGCCTGGTACATAAATGAATTTATCTTAAATTAGACGCATCATCAACTTGTTTATCTATTATTCTCCCTACATAATCAAAATCCTAATCTTGCTTTGATAACTCCATTAGTAGTATTTTTGGTAGCATAAAGCAAACACTCTCATGGGGGAATACATTTATGACTCATGACCATCAGTTTACAATTCACTTAGATATTGAAACGGGTATTTTCCTGAAATAGAAAAGAACTAGGTTTTTGTAATGTCGAAAATTTTCCGATTCATGGATAAAGTGGTGCTAGCGAGAACATTTCAGCACTCTAAGATCTCCCTTGAAACAAAGAAAAGATTCATGATTTAATTGTTGTGTCCAACCTTAGCATGTGCAGAACCAGTCATATTCTCACTTCTCTCTTCTAGTAAAGAGTCATGAATCATTCTCTTCTTATAAAAAAAAAGAATACAATGATTTTTTTTTTTTTGCTATTACTACATCCTTTAATTATTGGAGGATTTGCTTTCATTGCATTGCACGAATTTTCTGCATGCTAGAATACCATCATTGTACAAACTATTGCCATAGCATAATGGTACTTTGGCAATTCTGACTTAATCAGGTATTTCGAGTATTAACGTACAAGGTGACTTGAGTAACAAGTTCTAACACTTCCTCGCATATTTTATGCCTATCAGGACCATGAGATCATGATCTAGCGGAATTCGTGTCTTAAATTATACCATATCTGTCTGGAACAAAGAAAATCATCTTTGCCCTTAATGGTTGCCCTCATGGCCGCTTATTTTTGTAGAAGGCACATAATAGATAGCGTGGGCAACCAATAATACGAGGTAAAAGAAGCTGTGGTGATTAGCTAAGATGCCAAATCTGTAAAGTATATCAAGGCCCATAGGGCCATATAGTCCATGAGGAATGATGGCTTGCGTCCTCTCCCCTTCCGTCAACCCACCGCCTCCTGGCGCCTCCCATTCAACCAACCTCACACTAGCAACTACTTTGGTCCCAGCAGCCACCTTTGTGCTTATGCCCTTCTAGTCGGCTTCATGGTATCTTTAGGTATTAGTTTCTCCTTCTACCGAGTCCCCTGCCTCTGAACATTCGAGGTTATAGCCCAACATTGTGTGGAGACAAGCCGTTTTCTTTCGAGAGTGCCCCAATCCCCACTGGCGATGGCGGTTCCTACAATCAAGCCCCCACCCGTAGCATCTTCAAAGTCATGTGAAGAGGCGGCACGATCAGAGGCTAGCGCAACGGGATTGAGTCGTAGGGTTCCTAACACCAATGGCTGGCCTCGTGTTAAGGGCAAGCACCCTCATCATCGCCACCTTTCAGCTTGTCTGTGCCCTATTCCGGCTAATCTCAGAGGTAGGTGCTTCAAAGCTTCATTGTGAGGTGGACTGCCCTATGTCTACCCAAACCGACCTGGCATGCATGTATTTCAGTTGATTCAAGTTGAGAAGAAATAGATGTGGATTAGCCTAGGTAAAACATGGTTCAATCTGCATTGTCCATGGTTGATGCAGGCATTGATGTGCCAATTGATGGCCCTAAGGGAGGTCATGGGGCCCACATCTGCATTGGGTCTGCAAGCAGCAGTTTCCTAGCGGCAATGGGGAGGAAGAAGCTCGTGTCCCCCTCCTAGTTCTAGTGATGATCCTACTCCCTTTATGCAGACGGATGGCTCCTTGCTGGTGAGCACATTTAGCAGCAGTTTCAGCAGGCCTGCATGTGTCGTCAAGCGCTCGGCTGACATATCTCGCATTGTCAATTCCACAAAGTAAGCAACAAAATCTATAAAGACATGTGGGATGAAAAGCAATCTTCGAAAGGCCACTGTCATCCATTCGAGAGAACATATCATGACTACAATAATTGTATCTCCAGCATAAAAAATTGCTTTTGGACACCGCCATCACTATGTTATTATTTTTGGAGAGAAAGAGCAACTCAGTGGACTAATATGCCCCTAAGCCCATTATGTTCATGCTAAGATTGTTTAGTTGAACTTGGCCCATGCGAAGGCTCAAGAAGTCAAGGTCTAGTGGGAGCGGTCAGAACATACATATGCAATGACCTTCCATTCTACTTCCAGATTAGCTGGAAAATTGAATCCCCCGCGGCTTATGTGTGCAACACAAAAAGACGAGAAAGTGGGCGGACATGCATCAATGGTGGTTGCAGTGGCACTATGGCCAAGATGGTGAGTTCCTTGCCTTCAACATGGATGTCTTGTCACATCACCTCATGTTTCTCCTCCTAGTGGGGCTTCAATGCCCAAGAAAGGCTCAATATCGCTGACAGCACATTTGATCAGTGGGCGGTGACGGAGTATTTGTTCACACAAAACTCATCCCGAGAGGATCATCTAGAACAGGTGGAGCAAACACGGTTTTGCCCACCCAAAGAAATCACATTTGTAGTGTAGGATTGATAAAAACCAAACAAACCTACCAGAGGAGGAGGGGGTGAATGGTAGGGAAAAAAAACCCAAAATCTTTTGCGAAATAAAATATTTACCTCAAACGGAGTAGATGACGAAGTCCTGTCACCGCCGGTCATACTGCCCACTACCCACCGATCAGATCATCGTTGTCTGACTGGTCAGACTGTGCGCACACCTTGCGGTCAGACCGCCGCACTCTCGCCGGTCAAATTGCTACCTTGCCTGCTGTTAAACCGTCGGAAACTAGAAAAAACCGGTAGATGACAAACTCGAAGATGTAGATTGAATCTCGACTTTATTGCATTAACTAGTGTTTACAAAGTGCACCAATAGTAGTCCTCACTAAAATCTCGAACTAAACTCGAAACCCTAACTTTCTCTCAACTCAAGTCTCTCCAAAACCGATACTGGAAGGCCACACCCTCACTATCTATTTATACACGAGGTAGGTTGTGCAAAGCCCACAAATCTAACACAACTTAGGACTCCCAACCACGTGGGAAACCCTCTCTTGCAAGTATACAACTTATCCCTTTACTTATCTCCATCAATCTTCCCAAATTTAGACTCCCTTCCAAATTCGACTCCTCTTTCTATACGCACACAATCCCTCTTATATACCATATGGATTCTTCATCACCACATGCATTGTTCTCCAGCCTTTTAGCATCCCGCATGATCTCTTGATCTCTGGACGTCTACTTCTCCCAAGTCAACTCTGATCTATCACCGACAACACTCTCCCGAGGCCTCAAGCAACACCTGCACATGCAACAACCAAGAACCCAACTTAACTGACATTAGTATAACAATATTATCCATATGCATAGGAACCATCTATAAGTCAAATCCCTGAAGGAAACATCCAAAACCGATAAGACAACCTGAAACCGACAATGAACAGGAATCTGCCGGTTAGGCCGTCAGGCTGGCCAGTCTGACCGGCGGCACCACCCGGGGTCAACAACAACATCACTTCACAAAAGCAATCATCTATATAACTCTGAAATATCATCACAAGAAACCAATCTTTCACACATGAAATATTAAAACCACCAATGCTTTCATCACACAAAATCTAAATCAACTCCTTGATTTTACATATAGTAGGGCATGTCGATAGCACCTGCTGTTACGGTAGATGTCATGCGTCCACCCGCCGTCAACGTGCTTAGGGTGTGTTTGGAAAATGGGTTAGGAGAGGTGGGATTGGGAAATGGAAATGAATGGAGGGATAGTATGAAATGGGGTGAGAAGAATAAATGGCTTACCCTTTAAGGGATGGGAAATCAAATCCCAAAGTCCCAAACCCATGTCCCAAAGACAGCGTTACAGCTTAGTGACCAACAGTAAAAGAAGACACCAAGAACAAGCCCATGTTGGATGGCTAGCTATAAAGAAGGGAACTTGATTATCTTCCGATATGAGGAGCAAAGCGAAAGTTTAGAATCTAACAAAAAAAAATCTAAGCAAGCAAGTTTAGAATCGAACAGATCACCACCAAAGCATGCATTGGATCCATGCATGGCATACGGTACTTGCTTGCAGCATGCAACTAATGTCGGCCTACTGAGCACAATATATAATGCTATACTACCTCTATTTTTTAATAGATGACGCCGTTGACTTTTTCTCACATGTTTGACCATTCGTCTTATTCAAAAAAAATTACGTAATTATAATTTATTTTGTTATGAGTTGTTTTATCACTCATAGTACTTTAAGTGTGATTTATATCTTATACATTTGCTTAAAATTTTTGAATAAGACGAATGGTCAAACATGTAAGAAAAAGTTAACGGCGTCATCTATTGAAAAACGGAGGGAGTATATTTTTTCAAAAGGAAAAGCAACCTCCAACTCTTTTTCTTCCTTCTTCCTCTACGTTGTCGTAGTGTCATCGATGTTTGGGCCACCGCCGTCCGCCGGTGATAGCTAATATCCCCGACATGCCAACCATTCGTACAATTTCCCCTTTCAATTAACCCCACTTACGGCCTTACGGGCATCTGGAGCCGAACAAGCTAGCTATTGTGCATTATTCGTGCAGCATTTGAAGTCGTACATATCATATCCTCTTGGTTCGAATCTGTCTCTCCTCTTGGTTCCATTCCATTCGGCATGCACATTGGTCTCAGTGATCGATTTCTCTGGCTGCTTAATTTGTTGCAGGCGGAGGAATGAAAAATCGCAGGAGCGAGCTGGGAGGATCGGCGACGCAGAGCGTACCGCGGACATGGAGTGATAAGCGGTCTGATTTGACCATCAACGATGTCGCGATAACCCAGGCAGTGATCGGGAAGCTCGTCACCGGTGTGGGCTACCTGTCGCTGACGTGGTCGACGGTCGTCCTCCTCGGCGGCTTCGTCTCCACGGTGCCCATTAACGAGTTTTGGTTCCTCACAGCTATCAGCCTAGTGCTTGCTTCCACGTAAGTGGCCTCTCATTCATTTGAAAGCCCAGCCATTCGTATTTGCCTGTGATATATTTGTGCTTTGAAAAATGTTCAGCTGATTTATTTATTTAAACATATATATAGGCCTATGATACATCTTTTTTACGGCAAAACAAGTAGCAAATATAATCGGCAATAATGCTTCCTGTTAGCAACTTTTTTTTTGTCACGCCGAGCAATCACAATGTCGACACCTAATGCTTTGCGGTGTTACGGAGTTATCAACCGCCTCGAACTAAACCAAATCAAATCAAGATGGGTTTTGTAAAACTAAACCGGCTAGCGGAGCTTCTTTAGTTGGGATAGGGATAACCACTCGTCTCGTGGGCAAACGGAATGTTTTTGGAATAAACCTACAAAGGGGTAATCACACTCTCGTGACAAGAACGGACGGCTTTCAGCACAAACCGATGAAGATGGACGAAAACTAGACTAGAACTAAGTAAAAAGTAGATGCGATATTGAAAAAACGATTCAATTGGCTAATTGTGTTAAAAGTAGATTAGTGTCTCAATTGAGCGAGCCTTGGCCCTTATAAAGGGGTTGTTCTTGTCTCCTACAAGACCTCCTCCACATCAAAATCGAGGTAGAGACCAATTAGAACTTAGAAAATACTTTCCCAAGCAAGAAAACCCAAGACCCGATGAAATTCTAGTCGGAGTAAGATTCAGCCGGTCTTATTGGCCAGATGCCGCTGGTCAGACCGGCCACATACCTGCGGCCTCCCATGGTGGAAACCAGGTACTTCCAAATCTGGCCATGTTTTCCTATTTCGTGTTTAGGTGTCAAATTTGGATGTTAACACTTCCATCGAGTGTCATATGAGAGGCACATGAGCGGATGTCATGCCCATAAATTCTCTACCCGAATTTCAAGCAGAATGTGTATTAAAATATCTGTTACACAAACGACAAATTGATAAACAGATCCACGTCTTACAAAAATAATAAATAATTCTTACAAACGCAGCGGAAATAAAGAAATAATCTAGACTTAATCTTCACGACCAAAAGCGTAGCATCCTCCATAAAACCACAGGCATCCTCAATGTCTGGAACAAGCTCAATCCTCATAGAACTCACCATCTGGGCATTGGTAACATGGGCCTGCGGCCAAGATATTAAAACTGGGCCACGATTGAGCTGCATGGTGGAAAGAAGATCGGACGGAGGCTGATGGCTGGAATAATTAACAATGACTTACTCCGTCCATCCCATAACATAGTAACCTATAATTGAATGGGGTTGTACTATGAGATGTCCCATCCAGTCCTAGGTTGCTATATTATGGAACGGAGGGAGTAGTTATATATGTTTAGAAATAATATATTTATATGTTTAAATAATGTGAAAATGATGTGGATATAATAATTTGACATTGCTTGTATATTAAGTTCTAAAAATAAAAAAAAGTAAATAATATGTCATGTTTGCATGACATTTAAAATACTCGAGATAACAATTGCTAATGGGTGATGATGTGGTACAATTACATCTTGAGCTTTAAAAGTTAGTGGACATCAATTTTATACTAAGATAGGATGTGGCTGCACTAGAAAAGAGAGAGTTGGTATTGTCTCAGTTAGTGAGAAATTGTATAGATATATAGAATTTCTCATTACAGAACCGCCTGGGAAAACCGTGTGGCCTTATTAAAAATCATGACCCCGTTCGTTTCCTCTAATTTCTAATTTCAGAGGATAAACTTTTGGATTAAAATGACACGCTTTTCATACTGCTAAATGGTGCATTTCGTACGAAAATTTTCTATATGAAAGTTGTTCTAAAATATCAGATTAATCCATTTTTCAAGTTTGTAATAATTAAAACTCAATTAATCACACGTTATTACCACCTCGTTTTACGCTAAACACTTTTTTTTTATCTTCATCTTCATATTTATATTCAGAAGATTCAAATAACCACCCCAAGTGTCCACGTTCACTATACAGCTCTCTTGCTTGTCTGTTCTCTTTCTCTCCACACTTCCTCTCTCACTCAACTCCTCTTCGCCTCTCGCTTTCCTGATCTTTTCCTGCATTGACCTTGATTCTGGTGACGAGATAGCGGCATCAAAGGGGAGGTTCATATAGGTGGCGTAGGGGAGGGGCAGCCGTGTCCAAGGAGAGGGCCGACGGTGGTGGAGGAACAGGACTGTGGCAGCACGAGAGTTCCAGCACCCGACCACTCCTGCTCGCTGGTTTCGTCGGTGACGATATGGCTTGGGCCCGACGGTGGGGACGATGAGAGTTCTTTTTTTTTTTTTTGTGAATTTTTTATTTGTGGATTGTGGCTTCCCTCGTTGTGATTGTGGCTCTTTTTGTTGGATTTGTGGATTTGCTAGAAATTGATGTACTGATCTAGAAATTGATTTGCATATGGATTTTTTTGATTTGGCGGGAATTCTCAGGTTTGGTATGAATTTTATTATTTGTTCGGCAAAAAGAACTTTGCACATCGGTTCTCTTAACCAAGCCGTTTGAAAAAAAATCAATCTATTAGGTGTTCCTTTCAAAGAATCACATTTAAAAATTTAAATCGATTTTTAAATACAGTTTGTTATTAAGAGGGCTGTGTGAAAAAAAAATCAATTTCCAAATGCAGGTGTCGAACCGCCGATGAAAATACTGATTTCTAAAGTCGTTGGCTCATTGCAGAGGGGGACGGTAAAACCGCCTCAACAAATCGGTTTTGCCCACCCAAAGAAATCACATTTGTAGTGTAGGATTGATAAAAACCAAACAAACCTACCAGAGGAGGAGGGGGTGAATGGTAGGGAAAAAAAACCCAAAATCTTTTGCGAAATAAAATATTTACCTCAAACGGAGTAGATGACGAAGTCCTGTCACCGCCGGTCATACTGCCCACTACCCACCGATCAGATCATCGTTGTCTGACTGGTCAGACTGTGCGCACACCTTGCGGTCAGACCGCCGCACTCTCGCCGGTCAAATTGCTACCTTGCCTGCTGTTAAACCGTCGGAAACTAGAAAAAACCGGTAGATGACAAACTCGAAGATGTAGATTGAATCTCGACTTTATTGCATTAACTAGTGTTTACAAAGTGCACCAATAGTAGTCCTCACTAAAATCTCGAACTAAACTCGAAACCCTAACTTTCTCTCAACTCAAGTCTCTCCAAAACCGATACTGGAAGGCCACACCCTCACTATCTATTTATACACGAGGTAGGTTGTGCAAAGCCCACAAATCTAACACAACTTAGGACTCCCAACCACGTGGGAAACCCTCTCTTGCAAGTATACAACTTATCCCTTTACTTATCTCCATCAATCTTCCCAAATTTAGACTCCCTTCCAAATTCGACTCCTCTTTCTATACGCACACAATCCCTCTTATATACCATATGGATTCTTCATCACCACATGCATTGTTCTCCAGCCTTTTAGCATCCCGCATGATCTCTTGATCTCTGGACGTCTACTTCTCCCAAGTCAACTCTGATCTATCACCGACAACACTCTCCCGAGGCCTCAAGCAACACCTGCACATGCAACAACCAAGAACCCAACTTAACTGACATTAGTATAACAATATTATCCATATGCATAGGAACCATCTATAAGTCAAATCCCTGAAGGAAACATCCAAAACCGATAAGACAACCTGAAACCGACAATGAACAGGAATCTGCCGGTTAGGCCGTCAGGCTGGCCAGTCTGACCGGCGGCACCACCCGGGGTCAACAACAACATCACTTCACAAAAGCAATCATCTATATAACTCTGAAATATCATCACAAGAAACCAATCTTTCACACATGAAATATTAAAACCACCAATGCTTTCATCACACAAAATCTAAATCAACTCCTTGATTTTACATATAGTAGGGCATGTCGATAGCACCTGCTGTTACGGTAGATGTCATGCGTCCACCCGCCGTCAACGTGCTTAGGGTGTGTTTGGAAAATGGGTTAGGAGAGGTGGGATTGGGAAATGGAAATGAATGGAGGGATAGTATGAAATGGGGTGAGAAGAATAAATGGCTTACCCTTTAAGGGATGGGAAATCAAATCCCAAAGTCCCAAACCCATGTCCCAAAGACAGCGTTACAGCTTAGTGACCAACAGTAAAAGAAGACACCAAGAACAAGCCCATGTTGGATGGCTAGCTATAAAGAAGGGAACTTGATTATCTTCCGATATGAGGAGCAAAGCGAAAGTTTAGAATCTAACAAAAAAAGAGTTGGAGGTTGCTTTTCCTTTTGAAAAAATATACTCCCTCCGTTTTTCAATAGATGACGCCGTTAACTTTTTCTTACATGTTTGACCATTCGTCTTATTCAAAAAAAATTACGTAATTATAATTTATTTTGTTATGAGTTGTTTTATCACTCATAGTACTTTTAAGTGTGATTTATATCTTATACATTTGCATAAAATTTTTGAATAAGACGAATGGTCAAACATGTAAGAAAAAGTTAACGGCGTCATCTATTGAAAAACGGAGGGAGTATATTTTTTCAAAAGGAAAAGCAACCTCCAACTCTTTTTCTTCCTTCTTCCTCTACGTTGTCGTAGTGTCATCGATGTTTGGGCCACCGCCGTCCGCCGGTGATAGCTAATATCCCCGACATGCCAACCATTCGTACCATTTTCCCTTTCAATTAACCCCACTTACGGCCTTACGGGCATCTGGAGCCGATCGAACAAGCTAGCTATTGTGCATTATTCGTGCAGCATTTGAAGTCGTACATATCATATCCTCTTGGTTCGAATCTGTCTCTCCTCTTGGTTCCATTCCATTCGGCATGCACATTGGTCTCAGTGATTTCTCTGGCTGCTTAATTTGTCGCAGGCGGCGGAATGAAAAATCGCAGGAGCGAGCTGGGAGGATCGGCGACGCAGAGCGTACCGCGGACATGGAGTGATAAGCGGTCTGATTTGACCATCAACGATGTCGCGATAACCCAGGCAGTGATCGGGAAGCTCGTCACCGGTGTGGGCTACCTGTCGCTGACGTGGTCGACGGTCGTCCTCCTCGGCGGCTTCGTCTCCACGGTGCCCATTAACGAGTTTTGGTTCCTCACAGCTATCAGCCTAGTGCTTGCTTCCACGTAAGTGGCCTCTCATTCATTTGAAAGCCCAGCCATTCGTATTTGCCTGTGATATATTTGTGCTTTGAAAAATGTTCAGCTGATTTATTTATTTAAACATATATATAGGCCTATGATACATCTTTTTTACGGCAAAACAAGTAGCAAATATAATCGGCAATAATGCTTCCTGTTAGCAACTTTTTTTTTGTCACGCCGAGCAATCACAATGTCGACACCTAATGCTTTGCGGTGTTACGGAGTTATCAACCGCCTCGAACTAAACCAAATCAAATCAAGATGGGTTTTGTAAAACTAAACCGGCTAGCGGAGCTTCTTTAGTTGGGATAGGGATAACCACTCGTCTCGTGGGCAAACGGAATGTTTTTGGAATAAACCTACAAAGGGGTAATCATATTCTCGTGACAAGAACGGACGGCTTTCAGCACAAACCGATGAAGATGGACGAAAACTAGACTAGAACTAAGTAAAAAGTAGATGCGATATTGAAAAAACGATTCAATTGGCTAATTGTGTTAAAAGTAGATTAGTGTCTCAATTGAGCGAGCCTTGGCCCTTATAAAGGGGTTGTTCTTGTCTCCTACAAGACCTCCTCCACATCAAAATCGAGGTAGAGACCAATTAGAACTTAGAAAATACTTTCCCAAGCAAGAAAACCCAAGACCCGATGAAATTCTAGTCGGAGTAAGATTCAGCCGGTCTTATTGGCCAGATGCCGCTGGTCAGACCGGCCACATACCTGCGGCCTCCCATGGTGGAAACCAGGTACTTCCAAATCTGGCCATGTTTTCCTATTTCGTGTTTAGGTGTCAAATTTGGATGTTAACACTTCCATCGAGTGTCATATGAGAGGCACATGAGCGGATGTCATGCCCATAAATTCTCTACCCGAATTTCAAGCAGAATGTGTATTAAAATATCTGTTACACAAACGACAAATTGATAAACAGATCCACGTCTTACAAAAATAATAAATAATTCTTACAAACGCAGCGGAAATAAAGAAATAATCTAGACTTAATCTTCACGACCAAAAGCGTAGCATCCTCCATAAAACCACAGGCATCCTCAATGTCCGGAACAAGCTCAATCCTCATAGAACTCACCATCTGAACCATTCTCTGCCTCTGGGGTTGGGAAAAATAAAGCAAGACTGAGTACGAACCACCATACTTAACAAGTCATACCAGCGGGAAGGTATGATGCAAGATATTCACAAAGGAATGGCTATAGGATATTTGCAATAGAAGCAGCATTTATAAATCATAATTTGAATACAGCAAAACAATATATAATTAAGCAATATTAAAATATCACTGCCCAATGATAAACCACGTTGCAACAAGCCCAACCAAACCACCTGAACTACACCAGTTCAATAAGTCATATAGTTAAGAATGAGACTAATCACGGTGAGATGGTTGACCGCCCAATAACCGCGGGCACGGCTATTCGAATAGTTTTAACTCTGATCAGAGGTGTACAACTTTATCCACAAGACACGATTCCACACATGTTACCATGCGCCGAAGTACTACCGCGATACTGCAAAGGGGGAAATCGTGACAAAACCCTTCATATAACTCTCCCTAACCGAACATACCCACCTCAGCTTTCACCCCCTCGTTTTTAGCCAAGTTGGGCAGTCCCCTCTCGTGCCTAGGTAAATCCAAAAACAGCAGAGAGACCAGAGCCAGGTCCAAACTGCACCATCATCTCTATCCTTGTCATGGTATGTTAGCTAGGTTAAGTTATACTCTAGATTTAGGCTGGAGCCCACGCTAGCCTGTGGTAAGTACGATTATATCTTCCAGGGATTCCCGAGATCTGGTCCTTATTGTCATGGGCACGACTTCCAAAACCATGCACCCACAACCCACTATTAAAGAATATTTTAGTTTAATTAAACCATAACAGTGGTGGTACATCATCATATAGTTAAGGACTAAATTATAGTGAATCCCATTATAAACTTATTGATCTAAGCATGGCTAAGCATTCCTAAACCAATCATCTAGTCAATTATATCCCAAGCTATCAATGGCATAAGATATCAACAGGTTGAGTACGATAGGCATCCATCCTACATGACATTCTAAAATAATGCAATTTAATAGAAAGCAGGGGATTTTATAAAATAGGTTCAACATGATCAATGCTGTATGTATGACTTGCCTTGCTTTTGAGCTAACGGAACCTCGGCAACCACTTCAAAATAAACTGGAGCATCGTAACTTCCGGAATCTAAACGACAAACAAAGCATACAATAATACATCCAGTAAGTCTACGGTAGACATTTTAACGAATTCACTACAACTTGAATGGGTTAAAACGGAGCTCAAATTATTTAGATATGAATTTTAGAATATGAGTTGTGTATTTACTATTAACCGAAAAACCTTAGTCCATTATTACACATTAAGCGAAATAGATCAATGGAAATATAACACCGGTAAGCAAACCTCACGGGATATCAACTCAACGAGTCAACCCACCGTGACATGGGACCACTCAAATGGTCAACTGAACCGGCGAACGGAACCGGCGGCTTAGAACTACTCTAAAACTAAAAGAACGACTTGGGACGACCGAACGAACAAGGCTTTGGACTATACTTCGTGCGAACGAACGATTAACGACTAGCGAACGGCTGCGGCAAGACCGGTAGACTTAACTCGGTTTGAGGCAACAGCCCGGTACGGCAAATGGTAGGCCGGAAGCGAGTCGGGTTAACGACTGTGACTAGGCAACTCGGCTACCGAGAGACAAGTAGCGGCCAGGCAGCGGCGGTGTCACGATCTAGCAGCAACACGGCTACGGCAAGTTTTTTAGGTATACTAGATCCCCCAATTCGAACCACCTCTCAGTTTTGTGTTTGTTGGCTTGATGAACCACCATTGTTGTGCCTTGATCAGTTGATGACGTAGGACCTCAATCAACTCTGAGTATTCCTGTAGCCAAACCTGCACATCAGGCATTATGCTCTGCCCCAGATTCACTTCAACAAAATAAGTGTGCTTTCTGGCAAATAAAACTTCATATGGTTATTTTCCAAGGGCTCTATGGAAATCAGTGTTGTATCAACGTTGAGCTTGAGAGAGCTATTGTGATCATTTAGTCAGGATGACATGGGTGATCGGCACCCCTCAACCTTCAGGCATGGCTTCCACCGCAGCTCGAGGACGAGCTGTCTCAAAGGAGGGATGGAGATGTTATGGGCAGAACTCAGCCCCTCTCATTATTAGATAAGGTTGTAGGAGGTTTGTTAGGCTTTTTGTTAGGATGTTTGTTAGGAGCTGGCTTTATATAAGGAGAGGCACCACAGTCATGTGGAATTAATTAAGAAAGAAGTTAAACCTATCTCTAGTCTCCCCTCTTCTCTGTTCGACCTCACCCAAACTCCGAGGCGGCAAAGCTGCAGGCCTCGCCTTCCCGTTGAGCACCCCAATTCATCCCTCCACATAACAGGCAAGCATGAACATCACACCACAAAAATGCTTCAACGCATTGATTTAGCATTTCTGATTGCCCATCTGTCTAGGGATGATAGGATGTGCTCATGTTCAATTTCACATATGCCAATTTAAATAGTTCTTTTTTTTACGAGAAGTTTAAATAGTCCTTGCCACACCTATCTCTATTAGATATAATAATTTTAGGCATGTCAAAGTCTCATAAATATTGGACATGAAAGCTTGGGCTACAGTAAGTGTTGTGAAAGGATGAGATAGGGGAATCAACTAGGCAAACTTGGTGAATTTATCAATGACCACTAGAATAATATAAAATCTGCCTGATTTAGGTATTTCCGAAACTTGAAGGGGAACATGGAGTGGTCGTAACAAATCTGGAGCCATGCCATGTTCAGCTTTTGCTTGTTGGCAAACTTCACATTGTTCTAAACATCCTTCTTAAACCCAGGCCATGTAAACTTTGATCCTTTGGTAAGCTGATGCCATGATAGAGTGGCCACCAATTCCACTTTCCATGTAGAGACATCATAACATCATGTTTAGCCTCTGTATGTGCACCTAGCCAGATTTTACCATGGAACCTAATCACCCCTTTGACCAGCTGAACCAATCCTTTCCCACAGGACTCAAACTCAATTCAATCAGCAATTGTTTTGTCACTGGATCCTCAGAATGCAATTCCATTTATTAAAAATACTTCCTTGGCACAAATAAATCCCAGAAAAATCTAGGAACTATAGAATTAAGCAAAGTATTTAATAAAATTTTTTCTGGCCCACTTTTATATTGGAATTTATTATTTAAAATTAGATTTTCTCTTCTAGGCTTTTAAAATTATTTCTAATAATTCCAATTAAACAACGATTTATATAATTAGGGATTTTTAGGGTGTGACATATAAGATGGGCTTTAAAATAGGCCCATAAGGTTAAATTATATGATCTACGGTAATCATAATACGATCCAATTAATCAATGGCCAGATCTTTCTAGTTAACGTGGGAGCTCGTAGAAAGTGCCCGATTAGTAGAAGTATAGATTAGGCTTAAAAAATTTGTCACGTGAATTAGCTCTCATTTATGTAATTAGTTTTATAAGTAGTCTATGTTTAATACCCCAAATTCATCCGATATGACAAGAACTAAAGTTTAGTCCCTGAATCCAAACACCCCCTTATTTCCTCCTGATTTGACCCATTCCCTTATTGTTTGCTCCACACTTTCAACGACATGCGTACATGGGGCTAACATGTCACAGTGAGACAGTAGGAACAAATAAGGGATTGTGCAAATATGTTTGGAGAATTAGGAATCCTACATTTTGTGAACTTAATTATGATAGACAATTAATGTTTCAAAATAATTAGATTGGTCACAGAGAAATTGCATAGTAGACATATGCTAAAAGAATTTTATTTAGTCTGCAAATTTGAAAGCTGCTACCACTCTCAGAGTTTTTATAAATGCTGATCTTGTAGACATTTTATATTGGTCTCTAGCCTATAACTGCCCAATGATTAAACTGTTTCAGACAATGTTCTTGGTTAGCACGGTGATGGCCAAGATTGGCAAGGCGGCAACAACAAGCGCAGTTGTGGATATAGGCCAGATTCTCAGGTCATTTACAAATGACATGATATGCCGTACAGTATCAGGGAAGTGCCCCCGTGACTACAGACAGAAGAGGATTTTCCAAGAGTTGGCCAATGAGACATCGCTTCTGCTCGGTGGCTTCAACATCGAGGAGTACTTCCCTGCTCTAGCTCGGGTCGGATTGGTTGGGAAGATGATGTGCGCGAAAGCTGAGAGGTTGAAGAAGAGGTGGGACGAGCTGCTGGAAGAGCTGATCGACGAGAATGAGAACGACCACAGTTGCAACCTTACATGTGACCAGAATGACGATGACTTTATGGACATTTTGCTCTCTGTCAGGCAGGAGTATGGTTTCACCATAGAGCACGTCAAAGCTATTCTTCAGGTAAGTACTTGAAATGCAATTCTTTAGTTAGTTAGTAAGTACAAGTAGCTTCCGTTATCTTTAAGAAGATGAGATATAAGTACGTTATGTGAATGGACAACTGGCAACCTTTTCCATACTATTTTAATCAGCAAATGCATAGTTTTTTACTTTTTCAATACGACCTTGAGGTTAGCATCAAATTCACAAAGTACATACCTTCGAATTCCTATCTAAGATCGATTTCCGTTTGCCGTGTCTCATATATCAATTTACGCTCTCTATTAAAGCCCATAACTAAATTGTACACAAAACTGTCGATTGGATAATAGGGAAGGCTGATCGATTATCACCTTATAATAAATCCTCAGGATGTCTTTTTTGGGGGAATAGACACATCAGCTTTGGTCCTTGAATTCACCATCGCAGAGCTCATGCAGAGGCCACGCTTGTTGAAGAAGCTGCAAGATGAGGTGAGGGCATGCATCCCAAAAGGGCAAAAAATTGTTACCGAAGTTGACATAAACAACATGGCTTACCTACAAGCGGTCATTCAAGAAGGGATTAGATTGCACCCGGTGGCGCCTGTCCTTGCGCCACACATCTCCATGGATGACTGTAACATCGATGGGTATATGATCCCTTCAGGGACACGAGTCTTGGTCAATGTTTGGGACATTGGTCGGGATCCACGCTTCTGGGAGGACGCGGAGGAGCTCGTGCCTGAGAGGTTCATTGACAGCATGAGTAGTGTTGCTGCAAATGTCAACTTCAGAGGGAATGATTATCAGTACTTGCCATTTGGTTCTGGGCGGAGGATGTGCCCTGGGATGAACTTTGGCATCGCTGTTGTTGAGATCATGTTAGCAAATCTTATGTGGAAATTCGATTGGACGCTTCCACCAGGAACGGAGATTGATATGTCTGAGGTGTTTGGGCTGTCGGTGCACAGGAAAGAGAAGCTTCTATTGGTCCCAAAACAACATGAGTAGCTGTTAGCTACTTCCCAAACCATGAGTGTAGCATGTAATAAATGTTTGAATGCTTGTTCATGCTGAACTATTTGTTTGCGTACTTTGTTTGCGTGATATGATGTGAATGTACGGATTGATTAATGTTCTAGCCATTTGTAATGTTTACTTCCTAGCTAATATGTGGTAGAAGATTGATAAATTACCTAATGCAGTTGATATATATCTTGATTTCAGTGTGCGTAGTATAATTAATATTTTCCATCTTGTCGAAAAAGGAAACATAAGTTATAGTATTTCACAATACCAACACCAAATTCCACTCTCATCCCTTTGCCTTCCTCCTCTTTTCTTTATGTATTCGTATATTCTTCTCACGTCTCTTCTCCTCTTCTTCCTTCCCCTCAGATCGGTCCTTGTTTCTTACTACTGCCGCAACCAACGTCATTGTCTCCACAAGCATTGGTTCAAGACGCAGGAAGTGCGATACCTAGGAGGATCATGGAGGGAGAGAGCACTACTGCTTCGGCTAGTTGTAGTGGTGCTCCGCGCCGCTGGCGCGATGCTGAGCCAGGTGGTGCCGCAGGCGATGTATCTACGCGGACGCGGAGCCAGGTGGGGGTCGTGTAATCGCGTGGGGCTCGGACCGGAAAAGGAGATGTGTATTAAATCTGTCAGTTGTTTAATTATCCTGTGACTACCACTTTTAACGGAATCCCATGGGGTAGCAGCCCTCTAGTTGTAAAATTTAGTAAAAAAGTTTAATAACTAATTAAATAGAAAGGAAAAAAAGACTCATGTAGGGGTTGGTTAGATGTACAGCGCTGAACCTTAAGCACAATGTCTTGTAATGTAATGGAAAATGATGCCAATGATCATTGTTCTTTTACCGAATACACATGTATTTGCATGATTGCACAATGGTGCCTGATCTTACATTCCTTAATAATCTTACTCCTCTGACACTGTAAAGATAAACTAATCAGTAAAAATGGAAAAGAGAGAGCGAGAGAGAGGAGGAACTTAGCTGATCTGTACACCTCAATTTATCTGATTAGATAGGAAAAGCACCTGTGGAATTTTTACTCTTGTAAGTTATATAACCATTTTTTTTCAATCTATTAGGCAAAAGTCAGAAACAAACAAGATTGATCGATCTCTCTGTTACAGCAGCTCCGTCAATTCCTGAAGGCAAGGCATGTCGGCTGAGATTTCGCCATAGCCAGCGGTATCTACGTACGCCTCCGCCGCAGGCTGCTTCACCTCCCTTCGAGACGTTATGACTTATGAGCATCGTGGTGTTTAGCAGAATTAGTGTAACACATAAAGAGCTTAGTGAAAAGAATGAGGGATTTTTCTCAGGGTACAAATAGTTATTACCGCTGATTGCCCTAGTAGATGTCGACCGATCCTCTAATATGGAGATGAAGCAACAGAGTATTGGTACGTCCCTAGTGACCACTTGTAGCAGAAAGTTTTCACACCATTTAGTAGTTTAAAAAGTGTCCCGACGGAAATTGAGGTAAAATCTGAATCTTAATAAGAAAAGGAACCGAACGTGAGTGAATGTGTTTCCTTAAATGCAATAAGCTGAGTGGTTGTAGTTTTCATAAATGCAATAATCTAGAGTGAATGTAACCAAGGCTGCAATGTAAGCCTCGGTTGCGAATTCACATGTGAAAATTTTGAGTCACTAAAGATTGGGAGATAGAAAGAGGACAGAGCTGCTTATTTGTTCGGGTAAACTTCTTTTGCATTTTGTTTCGTGTTTTTATAAGCATTAACAGCAATATAACCAGCTAGCGTAGTCACGACGACAGTATTCTTCCATCCTGCTCACTTGCCGAGGTGAATTGACTAATCAGAAAAAGTTAATCTCCGTGATAGTCACCAGTAGGTAAAAAGAATGGAGTATGTTTAAACAGATCATGGAAGTAGACAGTATTTGAAAATAATTGAATAATGTGTAGATGTTCTGCAGAGGCATTTAATTTATTTGATAAATCTATTGGTTTATCGATCTATCATAAACAAATAGGATATTAACAACTGAACCGGCCATCTAGAGAATGCTGTCTCGGAAGGAAGAAAAACTGAAAATATATGTTTTTTCCTTAAATTTGTAAGAAAATATTGGTTGGGAATTTTATAGGAAAAAAATAGGAGACGACTCCGCGTCATATATTCCACCAAATATGCCTACGCGCCTGTCATGCCTCCTGCGTGCAGCATGCATCCTCCGTCTATCATGCACCTCCGTATGCCACATGCAGCCTACCACGTATATTCTAGTACACGTGCCTGTCACACCACCTCTTGCTTTTCCTCTTTCCTTCTCACATATATATATACTAGCACTTTTTTTCTCCTTTTTTCTTTCACCAAAAGTTAATCAAAATTTTCTTTTAAAATATACATCTAGTTTGTGATTTAATTATACCATTAAGTTTGTTATATTTGAAATTTTTATAACAAATCTCATACAGTTATATTTTGATTAAAAATATATGTAAAAAAAATCAACTGTTGTTTCACAATTTATATAAAATTGTTTCACCTCACTAATGAAATGTGTTCTAGAGAAATGCAACATATAAAATATATTGATTGTAACAATGACAACCATTATACGAAACATTAAATACGAACGGGTGATACACAAAAAATTCATATGAATATACAAAATATTTGTAAATACTTAATTACTTTTAATATTTTCTTTATCTCATCCATGTAGCACAGAGTTGTAATTGTTGAAAAAAAACCTGCTGAAACATAAAAATGGATTATGTGCAACATTTGTAAATGAAGTAGTGAGACACCCGGAATTACTTATTGAAACATTTATATAATACCATATGCAACATTAAAAAAATCCATTAAAAAAACTTTAAATGTGCAACATTGTCTAATTTTAAATGAAACATTCTCTTCTCACCAAGTGAAACATCGAATTTTAACGGTTGAAACATATAAATATATGTTATCGAAATATAATCATATGATATCTTGTTTTGAAACCACAGATTACCGAAGGAATAGCAGAACTCGATGATACCGACGAGACCGTAGTCGAGTTGGTTTGACTAGATCACCCGGCGACTTGGCTCCTGTAGGCTCCGACTTCGTAGGCTGTGGTGGTTGTGTTGGCGGTGAGATTCGATGCCTTAGGTCCTCCCGGGGGGTCCCTTTTATACCCGTAGACCAGATATAGAGGGTATTGGGGTACGCTGGTACGAGGATCTACATAGTATGACATCAAGCTAATAGGAAACAGAGATTATACTAGTTCAGGCCCCTTGATAGGTAATAGCCCTAATCCAGTAGGTATGGGATTATATAATGGAAACTACAGATTACAAAGGAAATAGCAGAACTAGATGATACCGACGAGACCGTAGTCGAGTTGGTTCGACTAGATCACCCTGCGACTTGGCTCCTGTAGGCTCCAACTTCGTAGGCTGTGGTGGTTGTGTTGGCGGTGAGATTCGATGCCTTAGGTCCTCCCGGGGGGTCCCTTTTATACCGCGGGTCAGTTGGTCTCCAAGTTGAACTCAGAGACATCGGACCCCATACGATACAGTAACGACCCAGTTCTGTCCGAGTAGGACTCCTTCCATCCGTGGACTCCGTTTCTATTATGTCATGAATTTCCTTAATGTGTACAGGAAACATCCGTACACGCGCAGGTATACCATATCAGTATACGGCATACATCCAAGGGTAGAGAGTATACCTTATCCGTAACCCTAACAGTAGCCCTCGACTTCTGCTTAAATGAACTCATGTGGCCGATCATGACTTCTGATGTCGGAATCGTTCTCGGTCTCAACTGGTCGATCTCGGTATGAGAACCGTAGAGACATAGAGTTATCGATAACATTGTATGAAGTTCAACGGTCATGAGTGAATTTAAATTGAAGTCCGAAAACTGCTGCGCGTAACGGACCCAGAAATTTCCGGCGGCCATCTCTCTCCTTTCCTTGAAATTCACACCGTCGGTAGTGCGCTTATTTAAGGGAGTTTTGGGGATCCATTTTGAAGTCCGTTCGCTGCAAAACTTTCCAGCCCCCAAACGCCCCTCGTCTTCTCCGCTCCCGCAAAAAAACCCTAGCTTGCTCATCTCGGTCTATTCTCCAGCGATCTCTGGTGGCAATGGATCTCGACAAGTCCACCTCCACCAACGCGTCCCTGAAGAAGCTGCAGGACGACAGTGCCCTCCCTGGTCGCGGGATCATGGAGAGCGAACTAGGAGGTACTGAACCCGAACCTGTCCTGGGCCGCATGGTTGCGGTTGAGGATTACATTCTTTGTGGTTTTCTTCCTCCACCCTTCGAGTTTCTTCTTCCTGTCTTGAATTTCTACGGCCTTTCCTTGCTTCATCTGAACCCCAATTCTATCGCATTCCTTAGCATTTTCTCCTACCTTTGTGAGGCCTACATTGGGGTAGAGTCATTTCTTGATCTCTTTCGCTTTTACTACGAGTTGCGCTGGATGGAACCAAAAAAGGTATCTGGATGTCTCGGTTTCCGACTTCGGGATGGCCTGAAGTCACGATACATCCCCTTCCAGTGCCCCTCTTCTCGTAGCAAATGGCGGGCAAGGTGGTTCTATCTTCAGATAGAGAACTCGGATCCAGCCTTTGTTGTTCCTGAGGAGCAACCAGACAAGATTCTAGAGTGGACCGCCAAACCCGCCCTAACTCCCTCCCTTCAGTCTTTCATCGACATTATTGATGACCTCCGAGTACGAGGGTTGTCGGGGTATGAAGTTGCTGCCAACTTCATCGGTAGGTGGATCCAACCGCTCCAGGCCCGAGCCTACCCGGCCTTTGCATGTTCCTCCTGACTTATCGAGTTCTGTTTGTCGATCTTACAGGTTTGAATAGCGAAACCATGGAGCGCCGCGTCGGTCAAGTGATGATCAGCGGCCCCACGACAGCGAGCGACATCCCCGTCCCCCTTTGAGAGAAGGGGACGGTCGAACGCGAGGCTGGGATCAACGTGAGTGTACTCGTTGACTCCTTTACTTCTGTCTTATTGGGAGCGCATAGTGACTTCATGTACGCAGGCTCTCCCTCTAACGGATGTCATCGGACCGCTTGCGGATCACCAGGCGGCGGCGTCGTTGAAGGAGGGCGTCGCCAAGGAGGTGTCCGACATTGCTGCTGCTGCCACGACGAGTGGCAGCAAGGAAAACTTATCAATAATCCATCTGTCAGCAATGTTTCGTCCGTCGGATCTTGATCCCACGGTTCGGATAGAGCGAGGTGATCGCTCGGCCGGCTCGGGCGGAAAAATAAAAAAAGAACCGCCAAAAAAAATCACTCTGAAAAGAAAATCCACGCCAAAAAAAACCCTAGGCGCTGTGCCACTTCGTCCCCTTTCCTCCGCGCGCCGCCACTTCTTCGCTTTCCACCGCACGCCTCCTTCTCCTCCACCGCGGCGCGCCGCCACTTCTCCGCCAAATCCATCGCCGCGGCGCGCGGCCTCCTTCTCCTCCTCCTCCGCCACGGCGTGCCGCCACTTCTCCGCCAAATCTACCACCGCACGCCATCACTTCTCCGCCAAATCCACCACCTCACGCCGCCTCCACTACCGCTTCCACCAGATGGGCTGCAAGAGGAGGGCTAGGGTTTCCCGCGACGGCGACGGCGGCGGCGAGGAGGAGGAGGAGCCCGCGCCGGCCGCCGCCGAGAGCAAGAGCCTCTACGAGGTAAATCCCCAACTCCAAACCCTAGGTTCATGGCTTCCAAGGTGTTGCCGGTACGGGTAGTGGTTGGTCTGATCGAATGCAAAAGTTACAAGCCAGGTGGCCCCCGGGGGCGCGGATGGCGGCGCGTCGCCGGACTCGCTGCGGAACACGCCCTCCAACATCGCCAGGCTGGAGGACGCCATCGAGCACTGCGCCGCGCGCCGCAAGTACCTCGCCCGCACCAAGAGCCCCTCCGACGGCGAGGATGTCCGCTGGTACTCCTGCAAGCTGCCCCTCAGCCGACAAAGGTGCGTGCAGCCCCCCCCCGCGCTCACCGTGTGTTGGCCCTCGGGCTCTCCTGCTTCAGAATGCTACATCCAGTACCACCAGTTTAACCGACCGCTTCAGTCACTCGTGGTTAACCTGTGTTAGCTAGAATGTAGGTTTCATGTGAGACTGTTGCTGATTTGAATATACTAATTGATAGGGTACTGTGATTTAGAGAGGCGTTCACATGCGGGCGCTAATGAATTCGCTGATTGAACTCGCAACTCGAAGCAACGCCCATTTACATTAGATTCATATTTGACCGTGGCATGTCTTCATACTTCGGAACTGCTGTGCTCAATTAAATTGATCATCGGTTTGGACTTTAAAATTATGAAATGTGTGGTAAACGTATTACTGATCTTATGTTTTGTGCGGTTCGCTGTTGACGCGATGCTCTCTGCTTCAGTTCCACAGACAGAGATAATGGGAAAAAGGGGACTACTTCCGGTTCAGCATGAGAGATTCTCTTGCATTGGAGGCGTCCTTCTTGGAGGTTATCTTTTTTAACACCAATGCCGCCTTAAGTGTATACTCATTTATGTGAAAACTGGACTGTTCTAACAGTAATAAAAACAATCCACTTGAAAAGCGATATTACTAGACAATCTAGTTCCAAGAGAGTTGTGCTAGTCCCTCTACAATACAAGGGGATAATGTCATCTCAGTCTTTTTAAACCACTTGTCTTCGAGATCACAATACTGGTTTACTGGTTTGTAGAGGGAGGAAGCTATGCTTGCATACTGGTGGAGAGAGTACGCTAAATGCAGCGAAGGGCCAAAAGGTTCCTTAGTTGCAGCTGATGCTAGATATTGAATATGTCTTTGTTATAAGAACATACACTGTTGCAGGTTGATTTAATGAGACGTCATTGCTTCCCTGTGTACTGGAATGGGAAGAACAGGCGTGTCTTGAGGGGCCACTGGTTTGCTCGCAAAGGAGGGCTTGATTGGATCCCCTTGCGTGAAGATGTTTCTGAACAACTTGAGGTAGCATATAATTGTCAGGTAAAAAGATCTTCTGGATCAGTGAAGCCTATACAGGTTAGCTGCCCTGTTGAATGGTGATGCTTTTGCGATGTTTCAGTATTTTATTTTTCGTACCTACTGTTTTCATCTGTCGTGCATGAATGGCTGAGAGAATGTACAAATTGAGGTTGGCTCTTGATTTTTTCTTACAAACACTAAATGCGAACTGTGTGGACTGCAATAGAGCTAAAGAGGCATGATTGAAAACTAATTGCAGCCATATCCTATTGACAATTTAATCTGATAGTTCTATCTTGCTACTCCTGAGGTAAACTGTACAAAGTTAATATGCAACATCATTTTTTACAACCAGCTAGCCAACAACGTGACTCACTATTCTAGCATGTTATTGCATTATTTTTTGCATAAAAAAAATCAAATGGTACCCTCGTGCTATTTTTTAGACCATTCTGACTCACTATTCTAGGTTCATGTCATAATTGGAATGCAAAAGTTAACCGTAGCTATGAACTTAGAAGTTAGAAGTAGCTTTTTTTTTAGACCATTCTGACTCACTATTCTAGGTTCATGTCATAATTGGAATGCAAAAGTTAACCGTAGCTATGAACTTAGAAGTTAGAAGTAGCTTTTGATCGAACTTAGAGAAACGCATTACAGTATGACACTGATAATATAAATGCAAAGACATCAACTGTAATTACAGGATGCAATAATAGGGAACATGAATGACATGATTTCAGCAAGGTTCCTCTGTTTTCAATGGAGCTATCGAGCGTGTCTTCAAAAATTGTACTTGTTGTCGGTAGGAAATATAAGAACCTTGTGAGTGTATTAAACAATCTCTTTGTAAATGCAGTGCTGTCAGAATGGATGACAGTTTTACTTATTGGAGTATAATACTTACATTTGTGGGTCTAATGACAGATCGTCTCTATCATAAAAGGCATTGCAAGTTTGCAAGTTGCAACAACACCAGTAACATGGTGACATTTTCACCTTCACATTGCCATCATCTGTACAGCTACCCTGCATGTTTTTATCAGAGATTAACATCACTATTATCGTTTTGCTTCCCCACTGCTGATCAGATCACATGGTTCCTGCTAACCTCTGGATTTCTATATCATATGATGGCAGGTGGTCGGCTGTCGTTATTTTTGGTACATTTCCCCACTGTTGCAGCTGCAGCTGTATGCACCAGCCAGCCATGCATATGCATCATCTTTGTCCTCTGAATAATCATCATCAGCTGTGATATGTGAGTATTTTTTACATAATTTTTTGTGTCCTTCTCCTTCTCTTGCTGGTGCAGACTGCATATGGTATGCCATGAACTACTCCCCCGAGGAAGCAGCAAGGCAGCAGCATGCGTGGCTCTGTGCTTATGCGTACTTATCAAGATGATTATAGATGTTTTTGAGTCCCCTTATGTGTTTATGTAGCAAGGAAATGCTCCTTGGATATTGTATATTTGTTTTATCTTTGTGACAGTAGGTAGATTGTATAGTTAGCTTTGGAGATGGATTGTATAGTTATTCTGTGTACATGGTATTTCTAATTAAATGTAAATGGTGCATCTGCTACTGGTGAAGTATGCCTTTTATGGAAACTATTGACATTATGGTGTTGGGTCATTACAATTCTTCCGTGAACCTAATTCCTTTTTTTTTAACCCCATGCAAGACAAACTGATAGAATATTTGACGGCAAAAGTGATATTTGCTAACAACTTATCTGTCGGCATTCCATTAACTGTCGGAAAAGGGTCATCTGTCGGTAAAAAGTGTCTGTAATTCTTTTGTAGTACCATCAATCGGTCTGCTGGGAAAAGATTATCTGTCGGGAAATACTTTTCCCGGCAGCAGTTGTCCTGACAGACCTTTTCTGTCGGAAAAACCTGTACTGACAGATAGTTTGTCAGCACATGGGTGTTTTGTCGACAGATTCTGAGACAACATATGTATGTCGTGGTGTAGTGGTTGTCGGGGTATGAAGTTGCTGCCGACTTCATCGGTAGGCGGATCCAGCCGCTCCAGGCTCGAGCCCACCCAGCCTTTGACTATTCTGGGCCGGAGGACGCGACCCGGGTTTCTCCTCGGGGTATTTTTCTTGTATTTCGGATTTCATTCTTTATGTGCATGTTCCTCCTGACTTATCAAGTTCTGGTTCTCGATCCTACAGGTTTGAACAGCGAAACCGTGGAGCGCCGCATCGGTCAAGTGATGATCAGCGGCCCTACGACAGAGAGCAACATCCCCGTCCCCCTTTGCGAGAAGGGGAAGGCCAATCGCGAGGCTGCGATCAACGTGAGTGTATTTGATGACTCCTTTACTTTTGCTTTCCTGGGATCGCATTGTGACTTCATGTATGCAGGCTCTCCCTCTAACGGACGTCATCGGGCCGCTCGCAGATCACCAGGCGGCAGCGGCGTTAAAGGAGGGCGTTGCCAAGGAGGCGTCCGACATTGCTGTTGCTGCTGCCACGACGAGTGGCAGCAATGTTCCGAAGAAAGGGCGGAAGTTCTCCTCTGTACTTGGAAACCGTCGGAAAGCGCCTACTCCGTCGGTAAGCCTCTCATGTTTCTTAATCGTGTAGTCGGAATACTTTGACCTCATATCGTGCTATCTTGTTCAGGCCTCGGATGCGTCTCCTCCGCCCCAGCGAAGGCAAAGGCTGGTGACGCTTGGCGAGAAGTAAGTAGACGTTTTAGAAGTCATCCTATTCGCAAACTCTTGCTTGCCTATCTTCATGAAATTGCGGAAATCCTTCGCAGGGCGGCACGGGCGAAGGCGGCGCAAGATGGGTCCGGCGCGACCTCCAATGTGTCTCCCGTGGCGGCCTCGACGGACATCGTGGTCACAGTTAGGGACCGGGAGGCGATGCTGAGTGGACCCGCTGGCGGTTTTGCGCCCGCTCGGGGCCCACCCGTTGATGCCCTCACCTGGGGGGAGCTCCAAGCTGAGATGGAGCGCATCCTCCAGGTTGGTGCCCGCGGCGTAGGCCGCGAGATCCAGGAGGCCAGGGCGGCGGCAGCGTCGGCAATCCAACGTGCCGAGCAGCTGGCGCGCGATCTGTCGAAGACCCGCGAGGACCTCCTCAAGATGAGGGAGTTGGTGGCCGGCAACGAATGGCAGCGGCAGGGCCTCGAGCACCGGATGTCGGAGCTCGAGAATAACCTGTCGGAGATCCGCGGCTCGCTGCGGATGTCTTACACCAGCCTACACCAACTCGCTGGGGAGTGCAGTGTCACGACCACCATCCCGGCAAACCCCGACGAGTTCTCGCTGACGTCCTCGCTCGCGAAGCTAGTTGCGGCGATGGAGGAGATCCCCTCCAAGCATGCGGCCAGGATCGGCGAGGAGACGTCGAATGGGATCTACACCGGGGCGTGCCACGTCCTTGCGTGCGTGAGGTTGGCGTGAGGATTCTGGATCAGGGGGCCGCCAATGACGCGCGCAAGGGCGTGATGGAAGAAGTCGGTGATTTGGGGGAGTCTATTCTCCCCATTTTTGAAGAGTAGGACTTTATTTCCCTTGTACTCCTTACTCAATTATGCTTGTAAAACTTTCGTAGGTTCAAACTGCTTTTGTGTATGTAGTTGTTTCCTTCGTTTTCTTTAGCATGTTGATTCCGAGTACTTTGTTGTCGTTGTAGAGATGTCGATGTCGAGGATGTCCAGCAGCGCGGGCAGCCTGAGTCACCGGTAGTCGTTCCGGCACTTGCGCTTGAGCCGTACGTGCCGCGGGACGATGTTGATCAAAGCCTGTCCGTGGAGGCGGACATGGCGACGACTTCCTTAGGTTGGTACTTTTGGTCTTCATCTCCTTTGCTCTTTTGTTCAGATCGACTTAATTTGTCGTGTTCTCGAAAGTGGAGAACGACTTGACTTAGTCATTTCCGTGTTGAGCAGACCTTGAGAGTGCGTTGGCCAACCGAGATCGTCGGATCTAATATTGGAGGACGAAGTCCGAGGTGGCCGAACTCAAGAGGACTATGGTGGAAGTCAAAAAAGACCAAGCCGTGGAAGCGCTCCAAGGTCGCGAGGTGTGGTTCAACTCGTACCTCAGGAGCTGTTGTATGGCCATGGCTGGAGTCTGCAGGGAACTCCGAGTACCTCGCGGGAATCCCGAGGAGTCGGCGGCCGGATACATCTCGTGGTTGAATGGGGCCTGCGCTCAGCTTGAAGGCATCGGCAAGCGTATCGACGAGGCCCTGAAGCAGGAGTGTCGTCGATCGAGCTGATATACCGGAGGGCACATGCTGGCCTGTATCCGAGATCACCGCCCGCAGCGACACCTCGAGTTCCTCCACGAAGGGTTTTCACGTTCTCGGAGGACTCCCGCAGAGATAGATAATCTGGCGAAGTCGATGGCGCCGCTTGCGGAGAAAGTCTTTCAGTCTATGGACTGGCGTTGGCCGTCCTGGTAGTCTTTATGTCTAGTTAAAATTATCTCAAGGAGACGTGTAATATATTTTGGAGCAATTATGAATTGTAAGAAGTACTTGTGAAATAGAAAAGAAATCTATCTAACTAAGTTTTCTTACTCTGTATGTGCTGTGTATGAGTGTTTTCTCACTTCGCGACTTCGATCAGTCACTTGAGTTATACACTCTCCCTAGCCCCCAAACTTGTCTTCGGAGAATTGTTCTCGGAAGATAAGGCTCTTGTACCCTTGACCTGACTTGGTTGAACAAGCACTGATCCTAGCCCCCAGCCGTGAAGTTGGAAAACTCAGTTTCCGATTACACGGCTTGGTTAATACGCACGGCGAGAACTCTTACATGACCAGATCTTACATGGTCGTTTGTCTCTACATGATCCGACAAGGCCTTATCCGCTCTGGGCGTCCCCAGCCGAAGTTCCCTTAGGTTCCTCAGAGGCCTTGTCAAGACGGCGTAAAGGGACATGAGGATAGGTTTCAGCGCTAGGTGTCGTCGTGGTAAGGGATCGTCGGGAAGGAACACTTTGATCGTAGTCTTTACCTGAAATCAACTTTATTGAAGTCGTAAGATGTCTTACATGTATAAATACTATTGATTTATACATAGAATTTACGTAATTGATCAATGTTCCAATAATTTGCTAACTCGCGACCATCGCCATCTGCAATCTTGAATACACCTGGCCGTAAGACTTGCGTGATCGTGTATGGTCCTTCCCACTTGGGTGAGAGCTTGTTACGCCCTGCTTGGCTTTGAACCCGTCGGAGGACGTAGTCGCCGATCGAAAGCGTGCGTGCTCTGATGCGCTTCTCGTGGTATCGGCGAAGTGCCCGTTGGTAGCTGGCTGCTCTGACGGCAACTCATTCTCGATGTTCCTCGAGTAGATTCACATCGTCGTTTCGCTGCTCCTCCTGATCCTCGTCGGAGTACTTCTGTACTCGTGTGCTCTGATGTCGTAGCTCAGCGGGGAGCATGGCTTCTGAGCCGTACACGAGGATAAAAGGTGTCTCCTTGTTGGACGTTGTCGGTGTGGTACGCATGGCCCATAGTACAGAGGGGAGTTCTTCAACCCACTTCTTGTCATGTGACATCGGTCTGTCGTAGACACGGGTCTTGATTCCTTGTAGTACTATGCCGTTTGCCCTCTTGACCTGTCCATTGCTCTGAGGGTGAGAAACTGAGGCGAAGCAGATCTTGACTCCTAATCCAATACAGTAATCCTGGAAGTCGGCACTGATGAACTGGGAGTCGTTGTCCGTTATGATGCGGTGAGGCAATCCATATCTGCAGAATATCCCTTTAATGAATTTGATGGCGTTATCGGCCTTGATTTCCCCCGTGGGTGTCGCTTCGATCCACTTGGTGAACTTGTCGATCGCCACGAATAGGCACATGTAGCCGCCTTGTCCTCGTGGGAATGGTCCGAGTATGTCGAGCCCCCAGCACGAGAACGGCCAAGTAAGAGGGATAGTCTGGAGCGCTTGCGCTGGTAGCTTTGTGTGTTTACTGTGAAATTGACAGGCTTCACACCGCTGAACCATGTCACAAGCGTCTTTGAGGGCGGTCGGCCAGAAAAACCCTTGTCGAAAAGCTTTTCCGACCAATGTACGACCGGCGGCGTGTGACCCACAGATCCCTTCATTTATGTCGAGGAGGAGATGTTTGCCGTCGTCGGACGAGACGCATTTGAGAAGTACCCGTTTGGCGCCTTCTTATTGATCGTTGCCGATCATACAGTAGATTTTGGCTTGACAGGTTATTTTCTCGGCTTCTGCATCGTTCTCGGGCAACTCATCACTAGTCAGGAACTTGATGAGTGGGGTCCGCCAATCGTCTGTGGTCTCGATGTCGGCAACGACGTGTTCCGCCTCTGTAGCCCCCGAGCTGATGTTGGGGACGACTGTGCTATCTTCGCCGTTTGCCTCTTTCACCGATGGCTTCGTCAGGACGTCCAGAAAGGTGTCGGGGTCGAATGGTTCTCGTCTGGACGCACGCCGTGCTAGGTCGTCAGGTTCGATGTTGTCCTTGCGATATACGTGTCGGACCTCGATCCCATCAAACCTTTTTTCCAGCTTCCTGACTTCTACGAGGTACTTGGATAACTCGGGGCTAGAGCATTTGTAGTCTTTGTGCACTTGGTTTGCGACAAGTTCGGAATCCCCTTTCACGATTAGTCGCTTGACTCCTAGTGCGGCTGCTGCTCTTATCCCAACGAGTAGTCCTTCGTACTCGGCTGTGTTATTGGTTGCCCTGAAGATGAGGTGAATTGCATGCTTGAACTAATCTCCCGAAGGTGATGTCAAGATGAACCATGCCCCTGCTACTTGGCTATTGAGTGCGCCGTCAAATGCCATTGTCCATGTCTCGTTGTTGGTCTGACTGTCTGCCCTGTTTTTAGGCATAGTCTAGTTAGCTACGAAGTCGGCGAGGACCTGGGACTTGATGGCCGTTCGTGGCACAAAGTGGACATCAAACTGCCTTAGTGTCACGCCCTAAAAATCGCCTAAATTAAATGCATTGTTTAAATCATTTTTTAGAAATTATTTTAAAAGCCTACAAGTTAAACTCTAATAATCTAGGAAAATTTTCAACATAAAATTGAGCTAGATAAAATTTTATTAAATACTTTACTTGTTCCTCTATTTTTTAGATTTTTCTAGGAATTATTTGAGCAAGGGAAGTATTTTTAATAAATGAAACAACATTTCACGATTTATTTTAATTGAAAAGTTCAAAAAAAACCCTCCCTTAAGTCGTTGGGCCGAATTCGGCCCAACATTCTCCCTCCCCACCCGCGGCCGAGCCGGCCCAGTCAGCCCAAGCCGACGCCGCCCGCCCCTCCTCCTCGGGTCACCGACATGTGGGGCCCACATGTCGGACCCATCTTCCTCCTCCGGCCGGCCAGCTCAAGCCGCCCGAGCCGCCCCTTTTTCCCCCCGAATCCGCCCCAAAATGGGTCACCCCGAGTCCGATTGATTGAGGGGTTTTTATCCCCTCATCCTCCTCTATCTTTACCCCCAAGAATCGGAGCAAACCGTTGAGTATTCTCTCCGAATCGAGTTCGTTTTCGAGTTTATCTCCAAAACCGAGTTTAGATTTTCCCGGGCCGATTTCTTGCGGGAGGAGTCCGATCTCTTCAATCCAAGGCTATCAATAGGACCCCCTAGTCGTCCTCTTTCGTTTGCCCCCTCTCCCGTGCTTTCCCGTGCCCCGTAGCCTCGCCGCCACGCCGCCCAACCCGCCGCCGCCGCCGACCATCCTCCGGCCGCGCCGCGCCGCTGCATCGCCGTTGCTGCCTTGCCATCGCCGCCTTTAGGTTCGCCTAGTGGTGGGGAAGCCCGGCCGCTCCTCCCCGTCGCCATCCGAGCCGGCCGCCATTGATGATGTCATGCTGACGTCATCATCTCCTCCTTTTCCAGATTTTTTTAATAGATTAAACCTTCGGAAAATCATAACTAAATAACCGTAGCTCCGAATTCAGTGGTTCAAGTTGCTAAATTTTTCTAAAATCGAGATCTACATGTTAAAAATATCCACATGTACTGTTTTATGCTTGTTTTTGTAGCCGTTGAGGAAGGTTCCGAAGTGTTTGTGGAAGCCCAAGGCAAAGTCACACAGATCCCAAACAACCCTTTGAGCATGTTGAACCCGTTTAAAGCTATTGTTTTATTTCAACTTATGCATTATTTTCGAATGTCATCGGGTGGTGAACCTTTCCAATTAATTAATGCCAAAGATGACTTTATTTTCCTATGGTTATAATTTGATTAGCATGAACCTTATATATTGGATTGGTTCAGCTAAATGCTATATGTATGTTTTGCTTAGCCATGCTTAGAAACATTAGCTAACTAAAGGGGATTAAAGATATATTATATTATATTATTATTATTAATTATAGTTATATTCAATGGTAGCTCATGATGGTTAATCGTGTGATGTTAATAAATTGATAATTAAAACCTGGTTAAGGTGGGTTGTGAGCATATGGTTTTGATGGTTGTGCTCATGACAATTAAGGACCGGTTCGCGAGCTACTGTTGTGAACATTTACCGTGCCAACCAACAGCCAGCGTGGCAACGGCTTTATCTTTTGTATAGCATGATTCATTATAGTGTGCCAGACTGTGAAGCGGCGAGAATCTATGGGGGTCGCTGGGGAGTCCATTGCCTCTGGTTT
>CM020178.1:39988368-40008115 GCA_009805545.1 Oryza longistaminata
CACCGGAAAACCCGAGCCCGTGTCCATCCTTGTTAGGATGAGCGGTGATGGTCTTGTAAAGGGCATCTTTTGAATGGTATGTCTTCATGCATCCATATTTCACCAATGTGCCCAACCTTTCATTCTCTTTCTTAACTTCCTGTCAAAATGTCCGGAACTTCCTGTCTTACAGGGCAGGAACTTCCGGTCATTTTATCCGGAACTTCCAGGTGTCTGACCAGTGAAGGAATGTGTCACCTCACTTGCTTGTGGAGCTTTACCTTATCTCACAAACATCAAGCATTCTTTCTCATTTACCATCACACGCTTAGATACAGGACTTCCACTCGAAAACCCGAGCCCGTGTCCATCCTTGTTAGGATGAGCGGTGATGGTCTTGTAAAGGGCATCTTTTGAATGGTACGTCTTCATGCATCCTTATTTCACCAATGTGCCTAACCTCTCATTCTGTTTCTTAAGAGCTTGCATAGCATCAACATTAGTAGCATAAGAGTTCAAATCAATATTGTAACACCTAGCATAACCATTGCTAGTAGATGGGTTGGAAGGATTAGAAACCACATTTGGTTGAGAAGTGCTGTTCCAAAGAGTGTCAAATTGAACTTCAAGATCTTTATTTGTCTAAATTAGCAAGTTTCTCTTGAAGAGTTTTATTGACATCCCTAAGGCTAGCTAGAGAAACATTAGCCAAATTAAGCTCATTAGCTAGCTGTTCATTTTTAGCACTTTCTTTAGCTAAGCTCTCCTCTAAGGCAAGGTTTCTTTTTTTCTCAAGAATAAGCAATTCTTCTTGCCTTTCGAGTGATTGTTCTTTACTATCCAAAGCTCTCATTAACTTAGCCAAATGTTGCATAGCGGGATTGCTAAAGCTCTTAAGCACATCATCTAATTCATTATCACTTTCCTCATCACTAGAATCAACATCAAGAGAGGTGTGAGAGGGCTTTTGAGTCATTACCTTGCGGCCTTGGGCCATGAAGTCGTAGGAGTCGTCGTCGTCATCACTCAAGTTGTGGAAGAGACGCTCCTTGCTTGAAAAGGATGACTTGAAGGCGACGGTAGCAACACCACCTTCTCCTTCAACCTTGTCTTTTGGCTTGGGGATTGACCTCGGAATCTTCTTCATCTCCGGAATACCACACCTCCGCCATGTGTGCCTCTGCCACATGAGCACGCTCCGGCTTCTTCTTGCCTCCCTTAGCCTTAGCTTCATTTGACTTGGGACAATCGGCAATGAAGTGGCCATATTTGCCACAGTTGAAGCAAGCTCTCTTTGATTGCCTCTTTCCCTTGTAATCAACCTTCATCCCTTTGCCATAGCCACTCTTGTGAAGAAAGTGCTTGAATCTCTTGACAATAAAAGCCATCTCTCCATCTTCACTTTCTTCACAACTTGACTCTTCTTGTTTTGCCTTCAAAGCCACTTCTTGATTTTTGATCATGGCGGCATTCTTCACCATTTGCCTCACTTCACGAGCTTCCTCTTCTTGCATCTCATGAGACACAATTCTTCCAAGAATGTCACTTGGGGTGAGCCTCTTGAAGTCTTTCCTTTCCTGTATCATTGATACAAGAGTGGGATTTCTTGGACCAAAAGCACGGAGAAGTCTCTTGACCACAAAGTGATTTGTCATGTCCTCACTCCCAAGTCCTTTAATCTTGTTGACAAGGATCATCATCCTATCATACATCTCTTCAGGTGTCTCCTTGTCATCCATCACAAATCTTCCAAGCCTTCCTTCCAACAATTCAATATTGGCCTCACGAACGGCGGGTGATCCCTCATGAGCCAATTGCAAAGTATCACATTTCTCCTTGGCCTCCTCAAGTCCATCAACCTTGTTGAACTCCTCCGGACTCAAGGCGAGAGAATTGCATTGGAAGCTTGAGCATTGCGGTGGATGAGTTGCTCTTGCTCCGAGGTGAGCTCCATGTCATCATGGGGTACATCAATACCTGTACAAACAACTTTCCAAATACTTGGATGCAAAGAGATTAGATGCAACTTCATCTTATGCTTCCAAGCAGCGTAATGTGTCCCATCAAATTGAGGAGCACGCCCGGAAGGCACGGAGACAAAGTTATGAGGAGGAACATTAAGTTTGCTGTAATCAAAGTGAATAGTAGCTCCCTTGGGTGGAGGTGTTCCCTTGTTGCTCGCTCCATCTTCATTTCCATTTTCCCCATTATTTCCCCCTAAGTCCGACATCGTGGTTCACTCAAAGCGGTGAAGCTTGAATCAAGAGCACCAGGCTCTGATACCACTTCCCTCTTCCTCGAATAGACCAACTGGTAGACTCAACGACTGGTTGTGAGTTGTTAAGTTTCCTTGACGCTTACTCCGGATACCACCAAATCAGCATGGCAAAAGAGGATGAGGAGAAGACAACGTTCATCACGCCTTTCGGTGTATTCTGTTATACCAAGATGCCCTTTGGATTGATAAGTGTAGGCAACACATATCAGCGCGGGATCCAGGGAGCACTCGGTACTCAGCTTGGAGGAAACGTCGAGGTATACGTGGACGACATCGTCGTCAAGACCAAGAAGAGCGACTCACTAATCGACGACCTCAGGGAAACGTTCAACAACCTCTGAAGATACCAAATGAAGCTCAACCCAGAGAAGTGTACGTTCAGAGTACCATCAGGGAAACTGCTCGGTTTCTTGGTTTCAGGATGAGGAATCGAGGCAAACCCCGAGAAGATCAAAGCGATCGAGAACAAGAAGTCGCCCACAAGGTTTAAGGAGGTCCAGCGGTTGATATGATGCATGGCTTCGCTAAGCCGATTCGTCGCAAAGATGGGAGAATGAGGACAACCCTTCTTCGCCCAGCTCAAGAAGCAGGACAAATTCGAGTGGAACCAAGAAGCCGAGAACACATTTATCGCGCTCAGGCGCTACTTGTCAAATCCCCCTGTACTCGTTGCTCCTCACATCAATAAAGAATTATTCCTGTATATTGCCACCACGCCTTATTTTGGGAGTACAGTTATCATCGTAGAGAGGGAAAAAGTACATCCCGTGTACTACGTAAGCGAGACCCTCCACGATGCAAAAGTTAGATACCCACAGATCCAAAAACTGCTCTACGCTGTAGTTATGACATTAAGAAAGCTACGCCACTACTTCCAGGCGCACAAGGTCACTGTCGTCTCCTCCTTCCCTTTGCGTGAAGTCGTCAGGAACAAAGACATTGTCAGCCGAATCGCCAAATGGGTAGTCGAGCTAAGCCAATTCGATGTCCACTTTATGCCTAGAACAACCATCTAGTCATAGGTTCTCACCGACTTCGTAGCCGACTGGACTATCCCAGAGGATAGACCAGCCGCTCAAACGGACAACGAAAGCTGGACTATGGCATTTGACAGAGCACTGAACAGACAAGGAGCAGGCGCTGGATTCATCTTGACATCCCCTATAGGGGATCAGTTCAAGCATGCAATCCATCTAAACTTCCGGGCAACAAACAACACGACCGAGTACGAAGGACTACTCGCAGGGATAAGAGCAGCAGCAGCACTTGGTGTCAAGCGACTAATCGTGAAGGGAGACTCCGAGTTGGTTGCGAACTAAGTACACAAAGACTACAAGTGCTCTAGCCCCGAGTCAGAAAACTGGAACGCAAGTTTGACGGAATCGAAGTTCAACACGTCTATCGAAAAGACAATGTCGAACCAGACGACCTCGCACGACACGTTTCCAGGCGAGAACCTCTCGTGCCCAGAACTTTCTTGGACGTCCTGACAAAGCCATCCGTCAAGGACATGCACGACGAAAGCACCACAACTGATACCAGCAACTCGCTGGGGGCTGCGGAGGTCACATACGTCGTCGCAAACATAGAGACGACAAACGACTGGCGTACTCCACTAATCAAATTCTTGGAGTCAGATGAGCTGTCGGACGACGACACAGAGGCAGAAAAACTGTCCCGTCAGGCCAAAATATATTGTATGATCGGCAACGATCTATACAAAAAGGCCCCGAACGGAATCCTCCTCAAGTGCGTATCATCCGACGATGGAAAAGATCTTCTCCTCGACATCCATGAAGGCATTTGAGGATCTCACGCCGGCGCACGTACTCTTTTCGGAAAAGCTTTCAGACAAGGTTTTTTCTAGCCCACTGCTCTCAAAGACGCATATGAAATAGTGCAACGATGTGAAGCCTGCCAGTTCTTCAGCTAACACACCAAGTTGCCAGTACAAGCGCTCCAGACTATCTCTTTGACATGGCCGTTCTCGTGCTGGGGGCTCGACATACTCGGGCCATTCGCACGAGGACAAGGGGGCTACAAATTCCTCTTCGTGGCAATCGACAAATTCACCAAGTGGATTGAAGCAGAGCCGACAAGAGAAATTAAAGCCGACAACACCATAAAGTTCATCAAGGGGATATTCTGCAAATACAGGTTGCCTCGCCGCATCTTCACGGACAACGGATCCCAGTTCACCAGCGGCGATTTCCAAGATTACTGCATTAAACTTGGGGTCAAAATCTGCTTTGCCTCAGTGTCCCATCCTCAGAGCAATGGACAAGTCAAGCGGGCCAACGGAATAGTATTACAAGGGATCAAAACTCGCGTCCACGATAGGCTCATGGCCTACGATAAAAAGTGGGTCGAAGAACTCTCCTCAGTCCTATGGGCCGTATGAACCACGCAGACTACATCCAACAAAGGAACACCCTTCTTTCTCGTATACGGATCTGAAACCATGCTCCCAACGGAGTTATGAAATCAGAGTACACATGTACAGAAGTATACCGATGAGGAACAGGACGAAAGGCGAAGCGACAATGTGAATCTTCTTGAGGAATATCGTGAACGGAGTTATGATATCAGCAGGCTCTTCGCCGATATCATGTGAAGCGCATCAGAGCTCGCACACTCTCCATCGGCGATTACGTCCTCCGACGAGTTCAAAACCAGGCAGGGCGTAACAAACTCTCGCCTAAGTGGGAAGGACCACACATGGTGGTTCGAGTACTGCGACCGGGCGCGTTCAAAATTGCAGATGGCGATGGCCGCGAGTTATCCAACTCATGGAACATTGATCAATTACGTAAATTCTATGTATAAATTCAATGTATCCCAAACATGTACAAATCAAATATCCAAAGGTGTTTTGATCTTTTTATACATCAGTGTTTCTTCCCAGAGATCCCTTACCACCATAACACCTACTCTTGAAAATGAACCTACTGACCCTTTACGCCATTTCGACAAGACCTCCGAGAAAGCTACGGGAATTTCGGCTGGGGACGCCCAGAGCAGATAAGGGCTCGCCGGATTCGAAGAGCCGAACGACCATGTAAGACCTGGTCATACAAGAGTGCTCAAAAGGTGTATTAGCTAAGCCGTGTAATCGGAAATTGGTTTTTCCAACTTCACGGCCGGGGGCTAGGCAAATCGCAATTTCAAATAGGCAAGCTACGGGTCATCGAGCCTTCCCCTCCGAGAACGGACTTCCCCAAGGACAAGGCTAGGAGCTAGGGAGAGTATCTTACTCGACAACAGGCCAGAGGCAGCCTGTAAAAAGAGTAGTACTCGCACATGACACGACCTGTTTACGCATTCAGTAGATAGGTTCTTTCTGATTACAAACCCTTAATAATAATAATAATAATATATTACAAAGCTTCTGTCAGATGTTTTTCTTTTACAGGGACAAAAATCTACCACGACGGCCATTGCCAGTTCATGGAAGCAAACACCTCCTCGGCTAAAGGCGCAAGGGATCACGCCAAGTGGTCGATCTCACGCGACGACAACCGAGAACGACGAAAACCCCCACGCAGGAACCCGAGATCTATCCGCGGACGATGATTTTGGACGCAGGCGAGGACATGGCCTCCAGCGTAGCGGCTGGCATGACGACACTCCTCCTTGAGGCTGATGTCGATATGCTGTCTTATGCCCTCGAGCTGAGCACACGCCCCCCTCATCCAAGATAAGTAGCCCACTGTATTCTCCTCAGGCTCCGGACGGTCAACCTTCAACTGACGACAGACATTAGCCATGGCATTGCAGCAGCTCTTGAGATACAAGTTCACCCAAACCTCACGACCTCGGAGGGCCTCCACGGCTTGGTCTTTCTTCATGACCACGAGTGATCGCTCGAGCTCGGCGACTTCAAACTTTGTCCTCCAGTAGTCAATACGCCTATCCCATTCAGCGATGACATTGTCAAGATCTGTAGAGGGTAGAAGATGTAAGGGATGCTACCTCTTAAACAAAATCACAGGTTTAAAAGAGGAACTTCTATAAAACATCACACCCGAGTTCTCGCATGAGAGTCCCACTTCGCCGGCCTCGGGCTGGCAGGAAGTCGCATCCAACCCCCCGTCCTTGACGGCATTGATCGAGGAAGGCAAGTCAACCATCTCGACATCAGGATGTCCGCCTTGCTGGACGTCCTCGGGATCTACACAACTACGGAAGACAGAGGAACGCGAAAAATCAACAAATGACGCATAAAAGGAAGCTGATGCGTCCATAGAACAACGAAAGTGTTTATACAAAGACCATAATACAAGATGAAGAAAAATTACTCCACAAAAAGGGGGAGAACACTCTCCCGGAGATCCGATACGCTCCCCGTTCGCCAAGATGTCCTTGAGGTCGGTGTCAGGAAAAGCAAGCTTCACGCACGCGAGGACGTGGCACGCCCCCGTGTGGATGCCGTTCGAGATCTCCTCTGCGACATGGGCGGCGTGCCGCGACGGGATGGTCTCCATCTCGTCCGCCAGCTCCGACAATGCAGACGTCAGCGACGTCTCGTCGGGGTGCGTCGGGATGGAAGAGTTCGCCCCGCACGACAACACCAGTTGGTGCAGCTTGGTGAAGGTCTTGCGGAGGGAGTCGCAGAGGGAAAAGAGGATGTCCTGTGTATCGTTCATCCCCTTCTCCAAGCCTTGGCGCTGCATCTCATTGCCGGCCACAATTTCCTTCATCTTCTGAAGGTCCTCGTGGCAAACGCGATCTGCGCCTCCAGCTGTGCCACTCTTCCGTCCGCCGCTGTCGCGCGGGCCTCCACGCGGTCCATCTGGGCCACCACCACCCGAGAACCTCTCGATAACGTGGTGGCACTCGGCCACAACGTCGGACCAAGTGGTCTTCATAGGCGGTGGCGCGGCCATAGGAGCAGCAGTGGGTCCCGTAGACTCGGCGACGGTGGGAGCAACCTCCACGCGAGGAATGATGGCCGCGGGAGATCCGGTCGTCGCCGCCTCACTCCTGCTCTGAGAGGAGACCACCACTTTCCTACCAAGGTCAACAGACGCCATCAGCGAGGATCAGAAACACGACAACAAAATCGATCGAGAATCTCACTTACCTGCTGGCGGGCAGCTTCAACATCCTCCTCTTCGGAGGAGGGGCTAGACTGCCCGTGTCCTGCGTAAGATAGCAAATCATGACCCCATTTTCGACATGTTCAGAAAATAAGCTAAAGAGCGAAGACAACGCGCCTTACCTCGGAGCCGGCAGACTTCTGCCGAGAACCGGCGGGAGCGCTCGATCTCGCCCACGGCTTCCGCTTGGTACTGCTGCCCCCGGCGATGGCGAGAACGGAGGAGGCCTTGGCAACTTCGTCATCGACCTTCTCCTTCAGCGAAGCCGAGGCCTAGTGATCGACAAGAGGACCGATGACATCCGTCAGAGGCAAGACCTAGAAGAGTTGAAGTCACTTGCGCCCTTTTAAAAAGTAAAGGTACAAGGCGCCCCGTTTCTCACTTTTGATGGAGACGGCCTTCTCGGCTACCGACTTGTCACAGAGCGGGACCGGCGGCTCAGCAGCCGTGGTGGCGGCGCTGATCAGGACCTCCCTGACCCGCTGCGTCACGGTGTCATTAGGAAGATCTGAAATAAACAAAGACGCAAGGAAATATGGTTAGATCTCGTCTACGGTTTCAACATTAAGAGCAAGAAGAAAGTGCAACGCAAGGATGAATACCCCACGAAGAAATCCGAGTTACGTCCTCGGTTGCGGCGTAGTCGAATGCGGGGTGAGCGTGGGCTTGCATCGGTTGGATCCGACGGCTAACGAAGTCCTCAACGACTTCATAGCCAGTCAGTCCTCGCTCGCGAAGACCGCTCACGATATCGATAAAGGCTTGGAGAGAGGGCGTCATCGGAGGTTTGGAGGTCCAGTCCTCAGAGCGATCTAGTTGAACCTCGGGCACGATAAGAACCGGGTCGAGTTCTTTTATCTCGAGGTAGAACCATCTCGTCCTCCACTGGCTCCGAGATGAGTGGCATTGGAGTGGGACGTATCTCGCCTTCATGCCATCACGAAGGCGGAACCCGCAACATCCTGAAACCCGATTGGGTTCCATCCACCGGAGTTCATAGAAAAAGCAGAAAAGATCAAGGAAAGGCACTACCCAATGTAGGCCTCGCAAAGATGAACAAATATGCTCAGAAAAGCGATGGAGTTGGGGTTTAGGTGTAAAAGAGAAATGCCGTAGAAGTTTAAGATCAGCAAGAGGAATTCGGAAGAAGGAGGTAGAAAGCCACATCGGATGAAATCCTCTACCACTATCATGCAAACTAAAACGGGAGAAGGGACAGCACCTCCTTCCTCACTTGCCATGGTTTGCTTCGGAGGGACGGCTCCTTCAGTGTACAACTTCTTTAGTGCGGTGGCGTCAGAAGAAGATTGCTTGAGGTCCGCCATTGGAAGAAGATCGTCGGAAGAAGATCGCCAGTGGAGGGTGTCGAAGATTGGGGAAACAAAGAGTCCGAAGAAGCTGGGGAACAGTGAAGGTTTTTTGGCAAGCGGACTCGAAATGGATCTCAAAATCCCATTAAATAGGCGCACTAACTGACGGTTCGTATTTCGAGGAAAGGGGAGAGATTGCCACCAAAAATTTCTAAGGCCCGTTAAAGACCGTTGTTCAGGCTTCAATTTAAATTCAAAATCCGCATCGGTGGACCCCCTGAAAGCGTTGTCGATAGCTCCATGTCTCTATTGTTACAAAACCGAGATCGATCCAGCGAGTACGATAACACTTTATCAGGAGAAGTCGCGTGCGAGGACATGAATTCATTTAAGTTGAAGTCGGGGGCTACTGTCAGGGTTACGGAATGTACCGATAAGGTATACCTTCACGTATACGGTTGGTTTCCGTATACGCCGTTAGGAATTCGCCTCAGATTATGGGAAATATCTCTACGAGTTAAGGAATTGCCGAAGTCCTACTCGGAAAGGGTAAAGTCTTTAGTATATCGTCTCGGTTTACATATCTCCAAGTCTTACTTGCAGATCAAGGTATTCCACGGTATAAAAGGAACCCCTAGGGAGAGGCAAAGGGCATCGCATCTAAATAGGATGTTTCTTCAAAATAAATTCCTATCCAATCAGTTCTTTTTCCTCTCCTTTCATCCACCTATCCTTTTATTTTTATTCTTAGTTCCTGCGTTGAGAACTGATTTCTTAACCATTTTCCCTATATCCTCATTAACTCTTTTGTCACCTTTCACAAAATTTGATAAAATGAACATGTCATGGTTATGGATACCACATACCTAATAGTAGTGGACTAAGCTCGGTAGGACCCACCATATACCAAGTTTTAGATGAAATCATATCTCGTATATAGAAGGAGTTCCAGATAAGGAATGACGAGTAGAGTTCTATATGAAAACTATAAGAACTACTCAGATTGTATCTATATTGGTCTCCCTAGCCCTACTACGCCAAGGGGACATTTATGGGTATAAATAGACCCCCTAGGAGGAGGGGGAGAGGCGACAACATACACAAACCAATACAAGCCAACACACGCCAAGACAAGCCATCGGATATTGACATGAAGAGATAAGCCTAGATAGACTCAATCCGGTGCCTGCGAAGGCCGACAAGAGGGATCTAGCGCTATCTCTGATCTCGTCGAGTGCGGATTCGAGAAGGAAGACTACCTCGTTGTCGACTACGTGACGGTATTCCGGGCTGCCAAGTTGACAATGGTTAGATAGGTTATCTCATATATTATACTGGTGTGATTATGATGAATAAGAGTAACACCGGCTTCGGCCAACAGGAGTAGGGCTATTACCAATGATCCCAATACTATGCAAAATACCGTAGTCGTGATACCAAACATCGACAGTGGCGCGCTAGGTAGGGGGATTTTGGAGAGTCAAGGTTTCGACAAGATGGGTTCAAGAGATGGATTCTCCAACAACAAACTACTCGACAACTTCGGCTGTGGGGTGATATGACCCGAATGAAGTGCGTTCTCCGGCGGATCGGGACCCTCGTCATCTCAAGCTTCATCAAGTCATTGTTGGGATTTTGCGATGAGGGATACTTCAACTACTTTGGACCTAGGAGGTTTGACCCGACCAGAATATGTGCCCCGACAAGATCGAAACCATCGTTATGAACAATTTGATCTATTGAGATCATCCAAGCCTCAAGATATATGGCGTACCTAAAGATTTCAGATTATATGATGTTGAACGAGTACGCAACAAGGTAATTGGTAGATTGGTTTTTTAAATTAAGCTACTAATTTCATCGATGCATCCGACATGTATCTACAAAGGTACGCAATATTCTATATACAATTTACCGTACCTATATTGCAGATTTACACGATATTGTCAGATGCATAATTTATTATGTTGACCTAGAGCATGTTTTTTATACGACGTCTATTGTGTGAGTGTTTCCGATGTTAGGCCAACTACGGTTTAATACTTGGGGCTCGTCTTATTTTCTTTTGTATAAATTATGCTTGTTTACGGTTTACATAATGCCTAATATTTAATCTGCTCATTATATCCTGATGACACTAGAAGATCCATGCAATTGTTTGAGTAAATACTCGATATTCTCTGCTATATATCTTGTCTTCTAGAAAATATTTTTCACGAACAATTGAGCACTCGAGTAGGTTGTGCTCGAGTACACCCATTATCGAGAATGTTCTCGACAAATGCAGAGTTGTCCCACCCAACCTACCAACGAAGACCGACGACATATCTCATGTATAGCGACGGCTACGGCTGGACTATTTGGGAATAGGTTGTTAACGGATAATTCTCGCAAATGTTGTCGGCTTGATCACCGGATATGATTGCGAACAGACATCCGGATATACTATAAGTTGGGTATGTGAGTCGTACTGGCTACATGAGATGCACATGTAATAACCAACTCTAGCGCCCTTAAAGGTGATTGAGAGATGCCTACTTCTAGTTGTCGACCATACAGTTCTAGTGACATCTCGCCGCCTATCAATTTAAATTCACTTGTGGACCGTTGAACTCCATTGAATGTTGTCGAGAACTCCATGTCTCTACGGTTTTACACTACGATAGACCAAGTGGGTACGGCAAATATTAAGGGTAGTCGCGGATAACCAGAGATGCCTTCGTGAATACAGTTTGTTTCCGTATGCCTATCAGTTGCCTATAGGTGATCGTGAAATGCCTACTCCTAGTTGTCAACCAAATGGTCGTAGTGATCTCTCGACACCTAACACAATAATCAACATGATCATGATAACAACAACCGAGACCGATAGGATCGCCGTAGTCACCCGGACGACAATGTGTAGGACTGACGAGATCAGGGCGACAACGGACAAGGTTAACGACATCACGACATTACACGGCGACGACGAAACTCAAGATCCCTAGACTTCCAGAGGGCCCGAGGACGAGGCCGTAGGTCCAGCAACAGAACTCCCCGACTACGATAATTCCTCATCGTCTTCGTTGTCGTCAGGAGGCAGTTCTCGTAGGTTGCGAGGACGCCGTCCATTTATCTTTTTGGATTCTCTTCTAAACGGTCGAGAGACTCCTACTCCTGGTTCTCAAACCATTAGGTCGTAGCGATCTCTCGTACCTGAACTTCAAAACGGTGGAGAGACTCTTACTCCTAGTTCTCAAACCAGTAGGTCGTAGTGATCTCTCATACCTCAACTTCAAAACGGTCGAGAGACTCCTATTCTTGGTTCTTGAACCAGTAGGTCGTAGCGATCTCTTGTACCTCCACTTCAAGTGGTCGAGTTATGGCTACAACTGGTCTTCGACCAGCGGTGTAGCGATTCTCCCACTACCTCTGCGATTTGTTGAGTACAACTAAACACCTGGTTTTCGCTCAGTGTGGTGGTCGTCTCAGCATTCATATCAACTTCTGTAAGATTTTATATGTGCAATATTTATTCATTGATCCCCTTTTCTTATATCGCTTCGTCTTGAAGTCGGTCCTATCGTCCCTTTACGGTAATCTGACAAAGCCTCCGAGAGACCTAAGAGAATTTCGGCTGGGGACACCTAGAGAGGATAAGGCTTTATTAGATGCTGCAGAGCCGAATGACCATGTCAGATTTGGTCATCAGAGTGCTCACTGGATGCGTATTAACCGAGCCGTGTAATCAAGAATTGGTTTTCCCAACTTCACAGCTGGGGGCTAGGATTTCTTCAGCTTTAGCTTGGTTTGTTATAGGATTTGAGCTGCTTTTGTGGAAAATAGCTTTCCATAAAAACAGCTGGGGGCTAAGAAGAGTACCAAACTCTGTTTGCTGAAGGCAACTCTAGCGAGCGTACTCTTTTATTGTCACATACAAATTTAAATTACTTTCAATTTTTCCATGCATATCATATTGTATTACCCTTCAGCGTGCTCGTTGTTGGCGGTTGTTTAGACTTCAACTTAAATTCACTTTTCGACCGTTGGACTTTATTCAATGCTGTCGAGGACTTCATGTCTCTACGGTTTTACACAGTGATCGACTAAGCGAGTACGATAAATGTTGACAAGAGAAGTCGCGGATGACAACATGAGTTCATTTAAGTTGAAGTTGGGGTCTATTTTTATCTAACAATTTGTTTTGAAGTATTGATTTCAGGAAAATCAGACATCAGAACAGTCAAGTCAGATATCAGGGCTTTGTCGCAGACTCTATACCTACTCAATTACTCGAGAACGGTTGATGGAGCTCGACAAGGAATACAGAATGAAGTGATGGTGTTACCGGCCGAGATAAAATTTTTTGATTTTAATTCAAATTCTCGATTACGGCAAGATAGGAAACTTAGTAGCATGCTCCGTACTTTCTTGGTCGACATCGGAGATTAACCTAGACAAACCCAATATGGTGCATGCGAAGGCCGATAAGAGGAATCCAATGCTATCTCTGATCTCACCGAGAACGGTCAAGCGAGCACGATAGTAGTTATTCAGGAGGTCTTCGGTCGAGAACATGAACTCGTTCATGTGCATTAAAGTCGGGGGACTACTATCATTATTATGGATATCACATACCTACTAGTAGTTGACTAAGCTCGACAGGGCACACCATATACCAAGTCTTATACGGAATCATACCTCGTATATAGAAGGAGTTCCGGATAAGGAAGGACGAGTAGAGTTCTATATGGAAACTATAAGGACTACTCGGATTGTATTTATATTAGTCTCCTTAGTCCTACTTTGACAACAGAACATTTATGGGTATAAATAGACCCCCTAGGAGGAGGGGGAGAGAGGACAACATACAAACCAATACAAGCCAACACACGCCAAGACAAGCTGCCGGATATCGACATCAAGAGATAAGCCTAGATAGACTCAATCCGGTGCCTGCGAAGGCCCACAAGAGGGATTTAGCGCTATCTCTGGTCTCGTCGAGTGCATATTCGAGGAGAAAGACTACCCCGTTGTTGACTACGTGATGGAATTCCGGGCCACAAAGTTGACAACGGTTAGATAGGTTATCCCATATATTATACTGGTGTGATTATGATGAACAAGAGTAACACCAGCTTCAGCCAACAGGAGTAGGGCTATTACCTGTCAAATAAGGGGCCAAACCTGTATAAAAATTCTTGTCTCCAACCCTTTTACTTCGATCTCGCATATACCCTGGTACCAACGATCCCTATATTATGTAAAATACCGTAGTCATGATATCAAACATTGACAGAACCTTCTAAAAAACTTATTTAAAGATTGAACCGTGGCAAAAAACTGATTGTAAAAATAAACATTTAGCTTATAGTGCCACTGCCAACCCCGATGATGCTGAGCTATAACATCTCAGCATCACTAATGTTGGCACTGAGAACTTATTTAAAGATTGAACCATCGCAGAAAACTGATTGCAAAAATAATCATTTAGCTTATAGTGCCACTGCCAACCCCGATGATGCTGAGCTATAACATCTCAGCGTCACTAATGTTTACACTGAGATTATATCCAAGGTGGCGAGGTCGCGAGGATTTGCCAAATCTTCCGAGCTGAACACCATGGTTCTTGACTTTGAAGTCTTCACATGATAAAAGCATGGACATGTACTTATTTCCAGAAAATTTAGCTCAGCTCACCGATGGAGGTACCACAGCCGCGAAACAAGAGGTGCTAGGTTTGAGCCCCATTCCCCCCTTTCTAGCTCCTTTTTTTGGTTCTCTCCTTATCCCCTATTCTTTTCTCTTTTTTCTCCTATTTAGCTTCTTTTTTTTGTTTTCTCTCTTTATCTGTATATTTTTTTTGAGAATTACACAGTATAACGCAGACACTCACAACGCACGTGCACTCACCCCTATGAACGCACGCACGCAAACCCACTCGGCTGGTAAATTCTTTGGGATTGACGAAGTCACCACAGTCACCTCGCTGTCGACGGGTACATCGCCTACCACTGAAAGCACAACGCCATTAAATCCTGGAAAATTCGCGCACTGGACGCACGCAAACCCACTGGACCGGCAAATTCTTTGGGATTAACGAAGTCACCACAGAGCTGTCGACGGGTACGTCGCCTACCACAGAAAGCACAACGCCGTTAAATACTGAAAAATTTGCTCCGATGGGGAGTCGAACCCAGGATCTCAGGTGCTACTGAGGCTCTTGTAACCACTAGGCAACATACCTTTTCGCTCTTTATCTGTAAATTTATTTGTTATGAATATAGAAAAATATCAAAGAAGTATATTGTATGGTAAATTTTGGGACTTTATGTAATATAATGCTTGTATTAATACCTACAAATCAACGCCCTTGCTTCTTTTTATTTTTTAGGTTTTTTTTCGTTTTCTCTCTTTATTTGTAAATTTATTTGTTTTTAATTTGAAAATAATGAACAGAGGTAAATTTGTTTTATTTTGAATCTTTTTTTAAAAAATATATATAGCTTTTGTAAACTTCTTTCATTCTGAATAATAAAAAATTGAAAAATAAATATTAGGGGAGAAATGTTCTTTTCATGTGAATATTAGGATAGTAAGAGAAGTTAGGATACTAATGTTCTTTCCATATAAATATTAAGAGGGTATTGGGAAAGTACAGTTCTTTCTATAAGAGAGTTTGAGAATAATAAAAAAGAATTCACATAGTAACGTTCTTTCCAATTTAAAGAGAAAAAATATAAAAAGAATTAAGAGAGTTACGTTCTTTCGAATTTTCACAAGAGAGTAAAAGAAACAAATAAGAAAAAGAAGACTGAGGAGAAGAGAAAATAATAAGAAAAATAACTAGAGACTGAGAATCAAACCCAACACCTCTTGGTGACAAGATGAGGTCATCCACAACTAAGATCAACTGCATTTCTGCAAGGAGAGTGCATGCCTAGTCTTTTATCATGAAGACCTCAGCTCCAAGTAATATGACGCTGAGCTCGGATGATTTGGCAAATCATCACCACCTCATATTGAATCTCAAGCATATATATGGATATACCATCTCAGCTTTTGGTCCTTGCTCTATTTTTATAGAACACTTTTGAAACAAATCACATGTGAAGAAAACAAACTAGTGTTTCATTGCCATTTAGTTATAGATGAAGAAAACTCTACCAATTTATTCTGCCAATTGGACTGCATTTTAATATCCTTTCTTGCCCATGATGAACTATTGAGGTAGAATAGTTCTTAAGTTGTTGTCCGAAGACACCTTTCTTGTACATGTACACCCCTAATCTAATGCTATTTGTTGAATAACAGGGACAGGAACCCCTAATTTATAATTGTTGAAGAACTTACATGGAACCCCTAATCTTAACAGGGACAAGAAGACAGGACACCTTTCTTATGCTATTTTTGCCTTGCCATTCATGGTAAGGATTGTGTCAATAATGAGTGCTATAGTGTTTTTTTTCTCTGTTGCAGATGTGCTGGCCTTAATTTCTCTGTTTCAGTAACTAAGAGAATCTGTAGTTGTCTCATCTACATGAATATTTTCTTGCTTTGATACACTATTGTATTTGTTTGACTATAACCTGGGTACTCTCAATCATTAATTGTTAGTATTTATTTTGTAATGATGAAGAAAATTATGCCAATTGAACCTCTTTTTTTTATTTACCTTTTAGGTTCCATACCCAAGGCTGAAGGACCACAGAACTTGGATTGCTGCTGGAAGATACTTTTCTTGTACATGTACTTGATGAATTTTCTTATAGATCCTTTGTATATTACTATTTCCAGTTTGAACAAATTTGCTGGTACTAAACTTAGATGGACTATACATGTAAGCTTTGAAAGCATGAATTTTGATGTACGATATGAAATGGATGTTCATATTTTTATCCAAATTACAATAATGTGCATTTCTTCCTTTTTCTTTTTCTTTTTGGCTTGAAACTCATTTTTCCTGACGGTGAGTGATGGGCTTTTTCTGACGGGTCCACGTCAAAGTAAGATTTCACAAACCTGACGCTAGCTGATATTTGGTGTGAGCCAACCGACAGAAATTCCCCACAGAAAAGTTATTTCTGTCGGGAAACCGACAGAAAAATTGATTTTCTCCGTGGTGATTTTTCTGTCGGCAATCCCTGTCGGTGCACCCACAGAATAATATTTTCTGACGGTAATACATATTTTTCTGACGGTTTTTGGCCTACAGGGTAGACCCAGAGTCTGGTAGTGCGTCATCGCCGCCTCTCGCACCAGAAAAGACAGGGAAGATGGGGAGAGGGCGTCACCACCGCCACTGCTCGCGGTGGGGGAGGGAGCCGTCGAGGAGAACCGAAGTGGAGGAGGCGGCGCTCGACATCAGCCCGCTGCGCGCCCGTCATCTCCGTCACTTTGCTCGGTGTTGTCACCGCCGCTCACACCGGAAAAAACGGGGAAGAGGGGGAGAATGAACTAGGGTTAGGGTTTTGGGACCGGCGGCATTTTGTGTTGGACTCGATTGATCTGATCCATCCGACCAGAGTCGGACGACTTACATCATGCCGTCGCATCCATTCAACCACGGTTAATGGGCCTTCGTCCAATGGGCTGCGTGCGCCCCACACGAAGCTAGGCCGCATGTGCGGCTAGCTCTAGCAGGCCGCACTCTTCTCACGAGCCGCGCGTGCCATCATGCGCATGAATGGGCCGGCGCGAGCCTTCTAGGCTGCGGCTGGCTCTCGAGCCGAAATGATGTTTCTTTCAAATTTTGTCCAAATTAATGTTTTCATATTTACGGAAATACATTTAATCACTTTAAGCCATTATTTGATCCCATAAAATTGCATTATAAATTTTCTTATGCAAATAAAATCATGTCTAGCTAAATGGAACCAACGAGAAATTTGGCTAGAATATTTAAGTTATTCCCATGGTAATGTAAGGCATTCACACAAATTTTCATCCATTTACTCTTGTGTGAAAGTAACCTAAGGTATTCATCGTTTGGCTAACCTGTCAGGAACATAGTTCATATCATACACGTATATATGGAATAATATGTAATTTTTATTGTCATACTAGACTGCTTAAAAATCGTTCAGTTAAACTTTATCCAACGCAACATTACTCAGTGCAACGCACGGGCATTTTGCTAGTAAGTACAATAAATACAAATTTCTTCGTACTGGTAGCTTGCATTTTCCGATGAAATGGAAACCTAATTAATAACTTTGATTTGTTCAAGGGGAACGGACCCGTCGTTTGAGCGTGACCCAGCGTAGAGCAGACGGGCAAGCTGATTGAGAAGAATGTATACGATGGCGTTGACGAGTTGACTCAAGGTCAACAACCTTTTGTGGAACCACTTACAGTTACAGTAGCAACCCAGGAATCAATCTACAGAATTGACCAGTAAAATGCTAAAAAAAAATTGAAAAAAACTTGCTAAATGCAATTGCAGAACCAAGATACATGAGGCCATATTCGCTTCAAGGCTAAACTGCTAAAGGCTCTTTGCCCTCCTGGCTAGACACTAACAAATTAAAGTTGTATTGCTAGGGTAACTAGATATAGGTGCTGATTGCCTAATAGGTAAAAAGATAAAAATAAGACATGTTTTACAAATTAAAGTTGTATTGATATTTTAAATATTTATTACATTACTATCTATACTTAATATAAAACGTAGGAGTTGCACCCCTCCACTCTTACCAGTCAAATCATCCGGATCAATCCCTACCGTCCATCTGCACGCAGGATTTTACCACCGCACGATTTCACCGCATCACCACACGAAGACTACTATCCATCCACGTGCGAAGACTTCCGCTCCTTCTCCTCGCTTCTCTTCGCGTGTACAGCCGCCACGCCGCCGCATCCTGATCGCCGGAGCTAACTTCTTCTCCAGCCGCTGCTAGAGCCGAGGTCGTCTCTCTTCCTTACCGGCTGTGGCTGGAGCCCACGTCCTCCCCATCTGCCACCGCCGCCGCCGCAGTACGTCGCCGTTGCCGACGGAGCCGAGGTCATCCCAGCCGCCGCTTCCCCTGCATGCGTTGCCTACTCGCCTCCACCCTATGATTGAGCGAGCCACTAAGACGCCACTACCAAGGCCTAACTGCCATAGGAGCGCGGAACCAAAGCGGCGCACCGAGCTGCCGCAACCGACCTGTCGATGAAGACTCCACTAGCCAAACAGGTGTAATTTTCTTCAGGCTATTGGCTATTCCTATGGTTGCTTCCCTGCTTTCACTTAGATTTTTAATTGAATGTTTCTTGATTCGACTTCCTTGCCGTTGTAAACATTGTTAGATGTAAGATCAATGTGTGTTTTGATTCTTATTCTGTGATGAACAATTGGCATCTATGATTATTGGTTTTGATATTTGGAGATTACTGTCGAAAAGGTTTTGGATATAATTGGAACAAGGTTTGCTGTTTTGTCGGGACCGGTCAGACCGGATGGTGGTTGCCGGTCAGACCGACTTGTGTTGAGCGGTCAGACCGGCTAGCCCGCGGTCTGACCGGCCGACGCTGTGTCGGGTTCGGTTTCGGGTTGTTTCTTTGGATATCCGTGATTGTTTCATGGTTATGGCTTCTAGATGGATACTATACGTATGTAATACTGTTGTTTGCTAACAATGAGTCAAGTTGGTGATAGCTTGGTCTCGGAATATGGTTTCTTTGTTTGTTTCATGTGTAGGTAACTCGATGTCTCGGGAGAGTATTTGCGGAGATGGACCGGAAGTCGGCTTGGTGGTAAGACGATGTCCGTGGTGGTCAGATATCATGCATGATACTTAGGCTAGAGTTGATGCACGTGGTTGGTGAAGATTCCATATGGTATACGATGGAGGAATTGTGTGCGTATGGGATGCGGAGTCGAATTTGGAAGGAGTCCAGATTTGGTACGATTGGTTATGTAGAGTTTCTTTCTTGTACTAGAGGGTTTCCTAAGGTTTTTAGGACTCTTAGTATGAGTTTGGTTTGTGCCTTTAGGCTGCCTACCTCATATATAAATAGAGAGTGAGAATGAGGCTTCCCGGTATCGCTTTTGAGAACAATTGAGTTGCTAGTTTAGTTAGGGTTTCGAGTTTAGTCGAGATTTTTGTAAGGAGTGT
>CM020178.1:40023476-40034621 GCA_009805545.1 Oryza longistaminata
TATATATACGAGAAGGAATTTGGAACGAAAGGCAGTAAAACCCACTCTATGTTATACGGCAGTAGTATGTAAGTCTTATAATGCTGCTGCACCAGAAAATGGACAAGATTGTCCTCTGTTTCTTGCTCATACTTGTCAATCACATCGACGTTAACACTACCGGGGTCGATGAATCCAATACTTAATTTGTTCTGCTTACGACACCTTTGAATCTCCATTCTAAAACTGATAAAAGGAATTTTTATGAGCTACATACAAGGAGCTAAGGAACAAAATAAATCTAACTATAAGTGATACATACAAAACACATATGGCGATAATAGATACGTCGAGGGCATCCACGTGGTATACGTTGAATATTTCGTCGTAGCAGATCCACAGGACATCATCTCTTTGGTCGTAGAAGTCAAACCTTTTTACCTTCGCTCCCAACATCTCTCTATCGCGGGGTGATTTCTCCATGTACCCCCCTCCAATGCCACCGTCCCCTAGCCGATTTGAGTAGGAAGGCCGAGAGAGAGGAAGAGAAGAAATAGAGAGAGGGAAGGAAGGAGGAGGAGAATGGTGAAAGAGAGAGAAAAAGAAAAAGGAAGAAAAGAAAAGAAAGGAAAAAGGAAAGAAAAGGGAGAGGGAGAGAGAGAGATTAGGGAAAAATAGAAAAATAGAAAAGGAAAGAAAATTAGGAAAATAAAAATAGTTGGGGAAATAATCATAGATTATTTTTGGAAATTCCTAGTGAATAATAGTAGTGTGGTAGAATCATTATTAGGAATTTAATTCTAGAGCAAATTATTTAGGAAATCATGATAATTAAATAGGTAAAGTGCTTTAATTGACGAAAATACCTTAGGACGAAATGGATGAAAATCGGAATTGTACCACTTCGCAAATAATAGAATCGATATAGAAATTCAACACACGTGCTCACTTTTTAATTGGATTTTATTGAATTTTATTTGAATTCTAATTGAATTAAAATCAATTCTCTCGCACGTAATTAAAGACCCCGAGGGAGTTGCAGTTCCGAGCGAGGATCAAGACCCACAGGACAATGAGCAAGGCATGTCATCACTAATCCTTGAGCATGTTGAACCTATTTCGAACTTATTTTGGATTTAAAAAAAAAGTTTGCGTGCTATATGAAAATATGTGAATGTCCTAATTTGTTATATGCCATGCCTTTGATATTGATTATCCATGCAAATCCTTGTAATCCATGCAATCGTGTGTCATTACTCAAGACTTGTTAAATGCTTAGCCATACTTCTTTAGAATCATACATATTCATATTTATCAAAATGCTTTATTACTTGGGCAACTACCTTTGGGAAGGTAGTTGAGCTGCGGCATGTGGAGACATTAGCGCCACATTGCCATCACAATTGATGACAAGATGTCACGCCCAGAAATTCACGAACCAGAATTTCTAAGCTGAATGTGCATTAAACCCCTATCCAGGACCAGCCAGGGTACACAAACGACAATTGTTAACATACAGATCCACGTCTTACAAAAATATAAAAGATTAAAAATGCAGCGGAAAAGGTAAAACGAGCTAAGCCTGAAGACTTGACTCCTGCAGCGAGAGACTCCACTCCACAGGCATCCTTGATAACAGCGACGAAACCAACCTTTCTGAGACAGCTCCAACTGGGAAGAACTTCCACTATGGTGTGGGGGAAAAGAGAGCAAGACTGAGTACTACCCACTGTACTCAGCAAGTCATACCGGAAGAGAAGGTATGATGCAAGACATAACCAAAGGAGGCCAGAGGTTCATTTGCAATAAATTAGGCATTTAAAAACAGTAGTGGAAAGCAGTAAAACAGTGGTAGTAATTAATCCATATTAACCAATCACTGCTCAACGCTACACCACATTGAGACAGGCCCAAACCACCATCTGAACTAACCAGTTCCATTAGCTAACTAGGGTGAGACTAATCACGGTAAATCTGGTTGACCGCCCATAACCGCGGGCACGACTATTCGAATAGTTTTACTCTGATCAGAGGTGTACAACTGTACCCACAAGACATAACCCCACGACACGTTTCCGTACGCCGACATGCCACCATGACATACCGGAAAGAGGCCGTAACAGGACCCTTCGCATAACCCCCTCTAACCAATCGCACCATAACTTAGGTTTCACCCCCACTCCTCGCAAGGCAGCGGGCAGTCCCCTCTCGAGCCACAGTGAATCCGGAAGCCGATCAACCGGACACCTAGGCCGACCCAACTCCATCACGCCCACCCTTGCCTGGGTACGTCGGCTAGAGGAAAGCTACACTACAAACCCAGCCGTTGCCCACGCTGGCTTGTGGTAAGTACGATAAGTTCTTCCAGGGCATCCCGTGAACCGGTCCTTAATCGCCATGGGCACAACTAGCAAAACCATGTACCCACATCCCACCATGTAGTGTATTTTAATTAACCAACACCATTGCGGTGGCACTAATCCAAAGCTAAGCCAATAATCAGAGTCTATGCAATAATGTGATCCCCATTTGTGTAGTAGTTGAACTAGGCATGGCTAAGCATTTTCCTAAACCAACATCTAGTCATTTTGATACCCAAGTTATCAATGGCATAAGGTAAACAATAAATGGCTGAGTAGTAGGACCCATCCCACATGACATTGTAAAAGGATGCAACATTTAATAGAAATGCGGGATATTTGTAAATTGGGTACAATATGATCAAATGTAATGCATGACTTGCCTTGCTCTCGCGCTGATGAGACCTCAGCAATGTCTTCGAGAAACCGCGGATTGACGAAACGGCCAAAATCTACGCGACAAACAAAGCACACAAGCAAAACATGCTATAAGAATACTGAAACAGGAAACAAAACCATTTTTAATGGATTCTAGGGATTTTTATGAATTTACTAAGACTTGAATGGACTTTAACGGAGCTTGGATGAATTAGTTATGAATTTTAGAAGATAATCTGGGTTTTTACTAATAAAGAAAAGTCCTTAATCAATTTATTGCGCAATATTACCCAGGGCTTACGTCATCAAGGGGGGGCGTCGATAGGTGGGCCCCGCACGTCAGCGGCTTGAGAGAGAGAGGGAGGGAGCGCCGGCATGCGGGCCCCACGGCCAGTGGTTCAAAGGGGAGGGGGTGTGCGGCTGGCGGCTCGGCACGGCTCAAGCCAACCGGCCATGGACAAGGCGGCGACGGCGCACGACCGCTGGCGACGCAAGGCGGCGGCGTGCGGGATGGCGCGAAAGGTGGCCGGCGTGGCCGAACAGGCGACGACGCACGTGCGGAGGCAGCGGTGTGCAGGGAGAGAGGAAAGAAGAAGGAGAGAGAGGTGGTCTCACCGGGATGCGAGGGAATTCGGGTTTCCGGCGGCGCAGATGGCAACCGAGTGGCGGCCGAGGTGCGGGCGACATTGCGAGCCGCGACGGCGCGCGACAAGTAGCGGGGCGGCGTGGAGAGAGGCGGTACGGCGGCGGTAGTAGGTGGCGCGCGTGGGGAGAGGCGGTACGGCGGCGGTGCCGGAAAGCGAGCGGCGGCCGAGGTAGCTCTCGCGGCGGCGAAGCTAGCGGCGGTGATTGTGCGGCGAGGCGACAGATCTAGCGATGGCCGGCGTGCGGCCGGAGGCGGCGGTGCGGTGGCGAGCGGCGCGAGCCGGCGGTAGGAAGCACGGGAGGGCGGCAAGCAGGGAAACGAGAGAGGGGGCTCGGGGAAGGATTTTTTATAGGCACGGGAGGATGGCCCCTATTTGGCCGAGACATGGGAAGAGTGGAGAGGAGAGAGAGAGGGGATTCAAATTGAATCCGCCCCTTGCGAGCGCGCACGGGGCGGGAAAGCGGGGCATGGCGACGATGTGGGCGGCGGGTGCAAGCGTGGACGCGGAGAAGGCGGGGCGGCGGGGCGGTTTCGTTGCGGGCGGTGTGAGCTCTAGCTCCAACGGCTGGAGGTAGGAGACGAACGATCAGGTGGGGCCCACCTGTCCGCGTCCAAAGAGAGGAGGGAGGGGCGGGCCGGCCCAGCAAGAGGGAGGCCAAGCGGCGGGCGGGAGAAGGGGGAGTGGATGGGCCGATGGGCCAAGAAGAGGGAAAACGAGGAAAAGAAACGGAAAAAGGGGAAAGGGGGGAAAGGATTTTTCTGGTTAAATATTGCCATGCTCATTTTTATTGGTTAAAGTTATTTCCAAAGGCTCTAAAAATTCCACTAAAAATCTTGTTAATGTATTGGAGCATGGGAACTGCAGAAAAATTCCACACGCCGATTCGATTATTAAATTTCAATTTATTAAATAGGGAATTAGCTCTAGGTTAATTAAGATAATTTTCTTTGGACAGATTTATTTAACAAATTTTTAAGCAAGAAAAAGGGGAACTTCCAGGGCGTGACAGATATGATGCCACTGCTCCCGTGTTCATCTCTCTCCCTCTCTCTGTCGCTCTCCGTCGGGGGCGAGAAGGGGGCGGTGCGCGGCGGCCGGGAGACGCAGCTCCTGTTCGTCGTCTTCGCGCGCGACGGTCCGTCACCGGCCGCGACGCGCCGCGGGCCGCCTCCGACGGCACCTGGAGGCAAGCCGCCGGCCCACCTATGCCAACCGCCTTCGGGCTCTGCGCGCCGGCCACGGCGCCTCGACTCCCCTGCACAGGGCTGCCACTGGCTAACGGGGCACTGGCCTCGACCCTCCACCGGCCGCCCGTCGACCTGCGCTCGCCGGCCCACCACCCTCTTCGACACCTTCCCGCCCCGGGCCCGCCCACGATCGCCGCTGACCTCCCCACACCATGCCGTCGATGGGTACCGAGCGCCGTCTCCACCTCCCGCCGGCCGCGGCGCCCTCACCAGGCATGCGGGGGGACGACGCTCCCTACTGGGCCGCCTCTCGCCGGTCCGTCTTGTGCGCCAGACCGGTGCCCTCCATCGGCACTCTCGTTCGACCCGAACTCCCCCAGTTCCCCCTATTCTCTCATTCTCTCCTCGTTCTGTGTCTGCTCACAGTGGCGGCATGGACGCTCCCTCCTCCGGCCACCCTGCCGCCGGCCTGTGGCTTGCCGCCGCTGGTCCGCTCCGGGCTCCTGCCACGGCTCCGCGCGGGGGCGAGGGAGGCCGAGAGGGACATTGGCCCACCATCTTTAATTTTTTTTAGCTGACATGTGGGCCGCACGCGGCCCCATATTTTAATATTTAATTCATGTGTGAACTGACATGTGGGTCCCACAAAATTTATTATTTTTCTATATCGACTTGCCACGTAAGCTTCACGTCATGCCATCGTCTTGCCACATCAGATAAAGACGCAAGTCAAATTAGCCACGTAGGCACCACGTTTCAGCCAACCAACGCGGCCAATCAAACCGCGCGAGGGACCTCACTGCAGCTGGTTTTTGGACAGTTGAGGGACACATTGTATCTAGTTTTCTGGTTGAAAAGACGGTAAATGCGATTCGTTGACAATTCAGGACCTGCGGATGAACTTATTCCTTGCCGCCTCCATAATCTCCTAAACATCATGGCTAGAGCCCGGCCCAACTTGGCTGGTCACAGGCCCAGTACTGGGGCCCGGCCGGCTCGCAAGGTAATGAGGGTCCGCAAGCGCAACAGCAGCCCATGCGACGAGCTCGATCCGCGCGCGAGTCGTTGGTACGTAGTACGTCGTCGATGCGAGTCACGCGTGTGCTCTCGGATACTGCCACGTACGGGCGGCGCTCCTTTCGCCGTTGACTTCGTGAGCACGTCGACTGCGCGCGCTACTCCAGGCGATATTGCCAGTTGGTAGACATCATTAATTCTTTTCCATGAATAACGGGGAAGCCTGCGCTTACCTCCAGGCTGTATATTGCCAAGTTGGTGTAACATTAATTCTTTTCCATGAATAACGGGAAGCATGTCCAAATTACGCAAGCATTATCCTATTTTTTATTTCTTTTCCAGGCTCCAGCTATGCAGTCGCTCAGCCCAATACTGCGCCGTACTGAACGTTCGGGGTTCGAGCCAGAACCGCGGGCCAATTGGCACGGTATACACGCAGCAGATTCCAGCTAGTAGCTGTTTAAAGAACATCTGCAACACAAAAATAAGTTTTTTTGGTTCAAAATAAAAGATTTTTTAGAAATGAACATGTTATGTATAGAAATTGGTAATTAAAATAAATGCATAGCTGTGATGGGTTGAGAAGATGAGATAGGTTAGATATTAAAGGAAAATATTATGATTTGTTAAGAAAGGTACTGTACGTGGATAAACTGCTATATTCTAGCTAAATTTTAATACTAGAATTACTAAATTTTGAAATGGAAGAAGTAACCAAATTACAAAGAGATTGCCGGTTTTAATACCGAGGGCGCCTTATATACGTGTTTGTACGGGACGGGATGATATTAGGTAAGTATCAATCTATTACGCTGCTAGCTATCAGGTAAACCAGGTAGTTATCAACGTGGATCCAGGTGGTATAGGGCTGGTGCCCCGTAGATACTGACGAATCCCTCTCTGGTCATCACAATCACCGTTCACTCCACCTTGGCCTCCCGTCATCGCTATGGCTGAAGCCCCTTCCGCCCCTTTCCACGACGGCGCCGATGTGTCTCCCTGCCTAGTTGTGAGGTCCTCGATCCGCACACAAAGCGGAGAAAACCCGTTGCAGTTGCGCGACATCGGATGGCACATGCCGCTATCAACCATCGCACCATGGCAAAGAAGCTGCAGGCACAGCCATCACACACTGGAGAACAATGAGGGCTTGAGGAAGGACACGGGATCTAGGCGTGGAAAAGGGCAGCCATCACCGCATCGCTGCACCAGGCATATTCCTCATCCTTCCTTTTGCCAGCCGCTACGCAAAACTCCTCCTTCTGTTTGATCAACCGCAAAATTCGTCGACAATGAGCAGTAGGGCACAGCTAAATCTGCAGCCTTGAGCATGCGGCTACCAATCTATTCGTGCCGCATAAGCGACAAGAGTCCAAGGGGACTGACGGAGGCAGCGAGGCGTGGAGCGTGCGCACTTCGAAGTGGCCATGTTAGCCAGCTTGGTGGAGAAAGGAAAGAGGCAGGTGTAAGACGAGGTTAAAGGAGGTGCATCGCCCAATGGGAGTACCACCATTGGGAGGTGGATGGCATGGATTCTGAGCCATTCTGCTAAGGTCATGTCGGTTAATACTCTTTAAAAGGGATAAAGGGCAATTGGAAGAGGATTTTATTCCCATTAAGGTCTTGTTTGGTTAAATCCTCTCCATAGTGGGTTGAAGCCGTGTTCCTTCCCAAGTTTTTCGCCAACTCATATCTCTCGTTTTACGCGCGCACGGCTTTTCAAACTGCTAAATGGTGTGTTTTTTTGCAAAAAAATTCTATACTAAGTTGTTTTAAAAAAGATTATATTAATCTATTTTTAAAAGTTAATATTTAAATTAATATGCAGTAACCATACTTCGTTTTGGCAAGCTAGGGAGGAGGGGTTGCCAAACTCTCGCTCCCGACCAGCCTGAATGAATTTTAGAGAGATAATTCCACACCTATTGAGAAGCGGAATTAGACCCTTTCAATCCCTCCTCCTGAAGATTAACGAGACAATGCATTGTTAAGGAACAAATTAATCTCTCCTAATCCCTTCAACCGCTTCCTTGTAAGGATCAACTGGAACAAACCCTAACAGTAAAACCAGTTCACTTTGGCAAACAATCCTAGCTCCTCGTTGACGCGTCCGAATCGGCGAAGATCGCAACGTCAAGGACCGCACAGATGGTGATCAATTCTGCGCTGCCGACGCATTTTTCTAGAATACGAATGGTCGATGAAACGGAAGAAAGTAGCACTCTAAATATGTACTCGCTCCGTTTTAAAAATGTTTTTGCCACTATTGACTTTTTATGCATATGTTTTGCCGTTCATCTTATTCAAAAATTTTGTGAAATATGTAAAATTATATGTGTACATAAACCGTATATTAACAATGATATCAAATGATATGAAAGAATAAATAATTACTTAAATTTTTTCAAAATAAGACGAATGGTCAAACACAATACTAAAAAGTGAACGGTGTTAGACATTTTGAACGGCGGGGAGTACTAAGTACTAACGATCCAATTATTTTCGTTCTTGATGAGCAAAGTACCGTAGTTGTTGTGGTGATAGGATATAGGATAGGAATAGGTTTGATCATAACAGAAGAAGGCAAATAGTGCCGTCGGTCCCCTGCTTCTTCTTGCAACATGAACAAAGACGACGTCACTGGTTGTTGCTGTCGGTGGCCAGTGAGTGACAGACAGGTGGGACCACACGAGCTGATCTGGAATTACGTACAAGGAGGAGAAGGAGACGGGTGTGGAGATAATTGCTCGGGGATGGGGAGCCCTTCATGGGTTACTGTAGCGAAGTTATTAGGTCGGCTTCTTTTGGTGCTTAAGCTTATCCTGGCAACTTGCTTGTACACAGCTCTGTAGTACTCGCCTGATGCCTGTTGAGTTGTTTGGAATTTTTAGGCAAATATGCAAAACATAAATTATTTTTTCTTATCAAGACATAGCCCGCCGCATTTTCATTAATAGAACCCTGTAAACCTTTATATAAAAAGGAGAAAAAAAAACACCGGTTTCCTCTTTTTTTTTTTAACTTGACGACTGACTGCGGAAGTTGGAACATAGGGTTATTTGGTTAGATTTCTTACGGTGGAATTGACCTCTAGATTTAAAGATAATATTTTTTTCAGTGGTAAGTGGCGTACCCTGTCAATAGCGAGACCATATATAAAGACTTCGCTATCTTAAGGTAATATCGACTCAGTTTTTAGAAAAATGTTATGATGGTAGAGTGCGCATGTGTGCGTTTGAACGCCCTACAGCTTGTATTGTGTTTCTTTAAAAATAATAAATTCCGCGAGCTAGATAGATTGTGTCGGTGCATCCCACCCTTCACAAGACGCTAGACACCATATGACGTTAACAGACAAAAATCACCCGAGGAGCAGGACCAAGCCTTTTAACTTAGGGCATTACAATAGAGGTCTCAACCTGCAAATAGGATAAGATCACAAATAAAAGCCACACAATCTACAATGGAGACATACATGTTGAGTATATTTTTGTGATTTCGACTTGTTTTTATATGGTCAGCCTTACAATATTTATTATCTAATTATATACTAAAAAGTCCATTAAATCTCCCTTACAACACTCTCAAGGCTGGCGCATGTGGCTGCCCTCAAAACGCTGTCATGTTTGCCACGTGGCCAATAATAAAATAGGAGAAATCTGACGCCATTAATTTTCTTTTTAAATCAGGTGGGTCCATTATTTTTAGCATCGTTAGATCGTATCTTACAAACCCAAAAGCTCCACAACTTACGGTCCGCACATCTCCTCCTTCCGCGTAGGTACGGTAACATGAGCGTACCGTACAAGACCGAACAATTCCATCCGTTCCGTTTTTTTGCTTCCCTCTCATTTTTCTTTCTCAGAAATACTCATACAAATGCAAAGCTCACCTCCGGTGCAGTACGCACTACTGCTCCCTGTTTCCGTCTCTTTTTTTTTCTTTCTTTGTTCCTTTTCTTTTTCTTTTTCCATCACATATTAAAATTGAACATTATCTTTATAGAAAAGAATACCCCAAAATAGCTCAAACGCGTTAAAGTCCATTAAATACATATAATGTTTCCTAACTTCATTATGTTGGCCTTTTAATTAGAGAAACATTGAACATTGTTTTCCACTAAATGGACCACATTATTTTTACATCGTTATTAGATGTATGTATTAACCAAAAGTCCTATGAAACTTTCTACAAAATCTCCTAAATCGTCACGTGGCATTCTAGAAGTGTTTTCCTAAGCGCTAGAATGACATGCCACTGCAAATAACCGTTGATTTTCATTATATTAATGGACCTCATTATTTACAAGCGCATGTTAGATTTTACTTAAAGTGAAAAGTTAACCACCCAAATCTAACCTCACCCATCCTGTAGATTGTCACATACGTACTTATATCTCATATACAAACTACCTATTATATATGAAAATAATGATAATATCGCTCATATTATTATTATTATTATTATTATATTATTATTATTATTATTATTATTATTATTATTATTATTATTATATGTTGACCGTAACATATATATCACGTGTCTGCCCTTCTTCTATTTCTATTTTAATAGCTAGCAATTCACAGTAAACATGATGAGCTAATTGGTCATGATTTAAATTTATAATTAAACAAAATTAATTTTAAGATTCATAAAATCCAAAAGTTCCTAAGTAAAATGGCAACAGCATAATGTCGATTTCACTTAAACCGATGAAAATATTATTTTCGATGATTAGATTAGATTATTAAAACTAATTAATCCTTTTCTCACTGCTAATCTCCTCCATAATTTATGATTTAAAAATTCAAAAAGTTGTGAGAAATGCAAAATATGGCACCATCAATTTACACTATCCTATTATTTTTAACTATTATAGATCTATTAAAACTACTTAATCGCCTCTGTCCTAATCTCATAGTAATTACATATTATAATAAATTGGATTCATTTACACCACCCCTTCCTGGGTTAAACTCTTCTTCTCATATTTTTATAATTATTAGTAGAAAGAGAAATCTTCTATTATAGTACTAAAGTCCATTAACTTCCTACAAATGCTTCTAAATTACCATGGTGGCATCCTACAACACGCTACTAAATCGCTACGTGGCGTTCTAATAAACCGGTGGACCCACTATTTGTTTATAAATCGGATAGACCCACTATTTTCAACTATTATATTTATCTTATAAAAAAATTCCATACCCACCCTTCTCCAGCGGCCCACCCTATCCTCTCCTTAGTAAACGCACGTTAATGTATGTATGTGGCGTACGTAGTGCAATGGCATGCTTTTCTCCCCTCTCCAATCCTTTCTCTCCTATTTCTATTTCTAGATGAAATTTACCACCGTGTAAAAAATATATAATAAAATATCTAACGCTTCGCTTTTCACTAAATCGATTTGGTGAACCAATTAATTTAACCAGTTGTCCCTGAAAAATATTTAAACGATTCTTTAGCCGGTGAACCGCATTTAATCTATTATTTAAAAAAAAACACTTCCTAACATTTACCATAGACCAGTTGTGGCTTTGCATGAAAACCAAATTGCTAACATTAAAAACGGTGCAT